>CM025631.2:5463835-5497918 GCA_014621495.2 Entosphenus tridentatus | reverse complement strand
GCGGGGGGGGGGGGCGATGATTAAGTTGCGTTTTGTTTCTTCTCGAGAGCTGATTCGGATTCACGCGACGTATTGCTCAGGTTTTAGGAGCCCGGGCTTAAGGATCTTAAGCAACGGAGTCTGAGGCCAGGACGGGGGGGGGGGGAGTTACTTGTCTCCGCAGAGGGCGAGGAAGGTCTGGGACCTCTGGATGGCCTCGGCGATCTCCTCCTTGCGGCCAGACAGCTCCTCCGCGAAGCTCTGCAAGCGGAAGCGGCAAGCAAGAGCGAGTCAAGGGAGAGAATCGTCCCTGCGTGGCTGGGACGACACACTTACCTCTCGATTATCCCCACTCTCAGATAGGCAGTGTCGAAATCATGCACGAAGCTCGCCCATCAGAAAGTCCTTTGAGCAGGGCTCGACTAATTCCTGTACTAATATTAGGACCTTAGGTCGTCATATGTTGTAGGCCCTCATTTGACGGAGGAAGAACGACTCAGGGGCGCGAGTTGGCGCCACAGACAAACGGGAAGGTATCAACGAGACGGTGAGCCGGCATCAAATCGTCTCCCCATTCAGCTCTGCAATCCTCTATATATTAAGGTGTTATCGGCCAATTAACAAGTATTTACATATGAGAGGAAACCAGAGCACCTGGAGAAAACCAACGCGTATGAGGGGGAAACACTCTATCCCATTCAGATGGCGATTAGTCAACAATTTCCGTACTGAATTACGCTGGCGACACAGGGAACGGCACCACCTCGACGCCCCCACGGGAAGGGAGCCTCACAACATTTGTGTGGTGATCCCCCCCAACCCTCGCTGCCGCGTAGCCACCACCAACAAGTGCACCTGAATGTCGGTCATCACCTGTTGCTCCTTGAGGCTGCGCTCCAGCTCAGCGGCATCCGACGGCTCCCTCTTGCCCTCCTCACCGCCCGCACCTCCCTCCCCGCTGTCCCGCCGCTGCTTCTCCCCGAGCGAGCGATGCATGGCCTGCACCCAGCCCACCAGCCGCTCCGAGCGAGTCAGGTGCTCCTCCTGACTCTCGGCCAGCGATTGCTGGCGTGTCGTCGTCGTGGCCGCGGACAGACGGGAGGAGCACGGGGTGGAAAGGAAGGGGGGTTGGGACGCACAGACGTGCGTTGAGCGGTGGCGGTGCGAAGGCATAAGCGAACTATGCAAATGTCTAGAGTCACCAAGCAGCTGAAGGGGGGGGCTTATCGGTAAAACTAATTTTTTTGACGTGCACCCACGGGCTATCTTCGCAGTGGAATATATTCCTTGGCCCCCCAATTCGTAACCCAATGGAACCCTCCCACGCCCCCCCTCCCCTTCTGCATCAATACCTGGGCTCTGGACAGCTCCGGCTGAAATTACACCAACCATTGGCTGGACTCAGGTCCTATTAAAGCTATTAAAAAAGCTCATAGTTCTTATATAATATTGTTGACTGTACTGCAATGAGTACTATTACCTTCACTATTTCAAGCAACTGTGAAAAAGTAAAATTATGTAGCTTGTCCAGTTAATGATGTTTGCAGTCAAGTGATGCACCCAGATATGAATTCTGCTCAGGGCTCTAAATGGACAGGCATCTCTACCGGAGTTGAGGGTCAAGGGGTCAATTACGATGGGGATCCTCTCATGACCAATCCACCCTCTCGATCTCATCAGCTCTGGCAAGATGACCAGGGTTGAGCCTGGTTTGTGCTTGGATGGGAGACTAGGAGGTCGCAATTTCCAACTCTGTGAATTGGTGGTCTGAGCAACATCATGGCCACACATTCAGCTCTGGTGGTCTGCAACCTGAAAAAACATATTTGCAGCCAGCACACCACATCCAGTATACTTCTTGCTATGACTGTGGCTACCAGACACCTGCCTACTCCAGTTTAGAAGCAATCTATAAAATATCTAGTGATAGATTAAACCCTGCCTGGCTCCTTGTCATGATGTCCTTGGCACTTGACATTTCACAGCGTGATCATTTTGAAACAGAGGAGATACTTATTTCGCCCGAAAATTATATAAACATGCAATGTATTATTCTTGGTTCTTTCGGTAAAGTCACGTAGAAGGGAAATAATAAAATAATATAAATATAAAACTATATATTATAATGACAATATATTTAATTAGTTCCCTTCTACGTGACTTTACCGAAAGAACCAAGAATATGAATCTCTGCAGTCACGAAAGCTTTAAATCAAAATGCAATGTGTTGTCAAAAGAGAAGTAATAACATTTGCAATTCACGTCTACTTTATTTAAAGTAGTATTCATGAGGTAACCTGTGTCACGATAAACATTCACAAGTAACAGCCAAGGACCCACACAAATCTACTCAGGGGCCTGTTCAGACTGTCGTAGCGAGAGCAGTTTGTGAGCGGCTTGGCAAGGCCTTCATCCAGCAGTCGATTGACCATGTCTGATGATGTATAATCAGCACGAAATGTGTGTGGGGGGTGGTGGGAGCGGATCCACTCCCCGGGTGCCTTTGTCTCCCCAAGTGCAAATGCTATAGCTGCACTGCACAAAGAGAGCCATTCAATTTACGAAGTAAAATAAAAACCACGCAATACTCTGCGTGTAATAAAAACTGCGAATGCGAAGGCACGACAACGTGAAAATAAACACGCAAACAATATGCGAATCAAATCGTGAGCCCCTATAATTGCGACAATTCTCCGAATCGCCCGGAGATATTGAAACCACCTAATAAATGTTTTATAATTCTGAATGCCATGGGTTAGTTCAGCCATTCCAAAAGCCACTCATCCCAACCATCTAAAACTCCTCACGACCGTTGACGAATCTTTGTCGGCAGTTTCTGAAGAAACGAAGCTCAACAACCGTGAGCATCGTGAATGCAGCAACTTTCCCAACTCCTTTGATGGCAAAGGACAAACATGCATTGGGAAATTGTGCCAGCAAAGCATGCTTGTTTTGGCACAACGAGTTGACTTCATCAGGCAATGAGCAAGAGGGTGAAATTGCGATTATTAAGACTATCATTTATAAACAGACTTCAATGTACATGCCCAGTGCTCCAGAGAAAAGTTTTGGGGCTTTGAGGTAATTTTCCCGCCAAATGTTGACACGTATTGTGCGAGTAGCAACCATTTTCAGGTGACAAAATTTTTAATAAACTAGTCATGATAAAAACTGGTCATGGGAAATTATGATAAATACTGTGAATACTGTGAAATCCATAATTCTAGCGTGTGGAGGTAGGCATCAACTAGAGCCTTGCATTTTATTTGCAATGTTACTTTGAAGTACGCTACAATAAATACAACCGTCAAGCTAATGCGCAAACATTTGGTCTTAAAACCCCGATAAATATTTTTTTCTGAAGGAAGAATATTAAAAACAAACTTTATATTCTTACACTACTTGAGCATATTGGCACAAGGAAGAGAAACGTGGAAACAAAATGACGAAATGTGCAGGGAGCACCTATGGACTATCTGCCCATGGACCGTGATGATGATGATGATTATTATTATTCAAAATGTACAGTCAAACCTCTTCATTCGCGGATTATATTTGTGCGAAATTCGACTTTTCGCGATTTTCTTTTTTTGTACACCGGTTCAACTTTCGCGACTTTTTCCCTCGCCTATTCGCGATTTGGCCAAACGTCGCGTTCTGGGGGAGGGACACTGCTGATTGGCTTGGGTGTTTTTCGACTCTTCAAGTGTCGTTGTCTATTATGTTATTTTTTGCCTTATTTGCGGTGGCTTTTTTGTTTGTTTGTTATTTCGATAATGGAGGCTAAGTGACGGTGAGTGGAGGAAGTGATAGCAAGAGTTAAAAAAAATATACAGAAAAAGAGCGGTGAGTTTTGTTGCTCAGGGCTCGGCAACTTGTGGTTCTTTCAGGACTGTTTAGTAACTAAACTAAACTATATTTTACATTTTACCAGGTGAGGCCCACTGAGCTATGAAGCTCTTTTTCAGAAGCGACCTGGCCACAAATGATAGCTCAACGACACGAAGTGGCTTATCACGTGCACTTTTCTAGCAGCCAACTACTCCAAACGCATATTGTTGATTCTAAATGTGGAGGCAAAAACCGGACATGCAAACTACAAATATACAGCAGCAGCAGGCGTCAGGCTCGGGATCGAACCCACGGCCTCCTGCATACCAGGCGAGGTAGTTAACATCTCCTAGCCACCGTGGCGCCCCATAATTGTATTTACTATTGTGATTAAAGTCCCGCCGTGTCGTATTCACCACATGCATCGCGGCTTTTAAAATATTGAGGGGGGGTTTTTGTTAATTCGGAGAAAGAAAAATTACTATTTTTGTCATTTATGTTGTTGCATAGACTTGGTCGTGGTGACGTGCGTCTGGGAGTGCTGGGAAGGGGGAGTGGTGGTGCAGCGGTTAGCGCTGCGCTACGAACCCGGCGACCCGAGTTCGATTCCCGCTCGTGGCCACGAACACCCAGTGTGAGGATTATTAAAACCAGTCCCGGGCCTCCCCTAGGTCGACTCGTCCTCAAATGAGTACCCGGTGCGGTGTGTAGTAAATATCGCCATCGGGGAGACAAAGGGGGCCGGGCGTGGTGCTGGCCACCCACCCCCTCCTGTGCCGTGCCGGCCTTCATAGGTGCTCGCTAACAGCACTTGCCCCAAGAGTCTGTTAAGGCTACATGGGGGATCTTTGTCTTTGCTGGGCCCACTATGACACGGTAAGCGAGTCGACAGGAAACGTGGTCATCGTGGAAGAGAAGCGAGGTTGATGGGTTGGTGGCAAACATCGAGTGGGGAGGGGGGTCATGGAAGAGAAACGTTGCACTTGTGGATCGAAAATCGGACTTAAAAATAAAAGAAAGTGCCTTTTAAGTATTCTTGGTTCTTTCGGTAAAGTCACGTAGAAGGGAAATAATAAAATAATAAAAGGAAAACATTAATAAAATAAAATTATCACGACGCAAGGATGGTTTAGGACGGCTGCTTGCGTTGTGGCCAAAACGTCGTGAGAATTGTATTTAATTACGTGTAATTATTAATTATTTTATTATTTCCCTTCTACGTGACTTTACCGAAAGAACCAAGACTATGAATCCCTGCAGTCACGAAAGCTTTAAATTAAAATTAGCCTTTTAAGTGTCACACTAATCGGCGAGAAGGACCATGCGTCTGTGGTGGCGGTGGTGATGATGATGCTGGTGGGACTTGTACGAAGTGTTTGGTGGTCGAAGCCCTTTCGAGCCAGCAAAGGGGCTGTTTCGAGCCACGCGTTTGGGGGAAGAGGCGGCTCAGCCTTAAACCTCAACGTGCAAGCTCGGTCGGGGGGGAATCGCCCAGCAGTCCGTCGACCACGATGTCCCCCGACGAAGATTCCCTCCAAAGCTCGTCAGCATCGGCGTCCAAGGTGTCATGCAACTTCAACATTCGCGGCATCATTCGGCGATGCGTTGCGTTGCATTAGTTTGCGTTGTGTCCGCCCACGTGTATGATTGTACGATTTAACTAAGGATGTGTGGATGTTATGTGGACGGCACGGGATTGAATGTGATGAAACATTTTTAATTTTCTCCCGTGTACGATGTTGTAGGACGTGGAAACGTAATCGCCTCCCCCATTTGTCCCAAAGTAGCATTCGCGAATGTTACTTTCGCGAGTGGTTTTCAAGAACCATACCCTCAGGGAATTAATGTCGAGCCCTTACCCCGACTTGCTTCAGACAAAGAACTTAGCTACCACGCATTCCTGTGAGTGTAGTGGTACACGCGATCACAACTCCCCATCCTCCCCCCCTCTTTTAGGCTCCCAAGAGTCACAGATTGTCAAAATATTCGGGCCTGAAGAGTCTCAAGCCACCGGTGAGGAGGACACTTCATAATGGGTCAGAATTTGATCGGTACATTGGCCACGTACAAACAATATCTTTGTAAATGTGGCAATCTCGCCGAGTTGGTTGAGGGTAGATGACATTTTTTGGCACGAAAGCTACAAACTGTGTGGCCTAACCCCCCACCCCCCCAAAAAAAATACTAATACGGATTAGCCATACTTGCCAAGTTTTGTTTTCCTGTTATGCTGCAGCATTGTTGATATGCGTATTGCCAACAGCGTTCAATTTAAATGGCATCCGCAAATTCGTAATTGTAGTGTTATTAGTATGCATAAATCGCCCAGGATGCCCCCGTTTTTTATGTTTTTTGGTGGAATTTTTTCCACGGTTCACCTCCCTTAAAAGTGATGCATCAATAGTTTTTAAGAAAATATATAACTTCTCTAATACACGTATTACTGCTTCCTTATAAAATGCCACAGCGTACACTTTTGAGATGCTGAGAGAATTGATATTCTCTCAGCAAAATTGAAATTCTCTCAGCAAGGTGAACGTGTTCAGGCATTCGTGAATGACAAATGGTCCTCCTTCAACACAATGTCTGGCCACCACCAACACCGCCAGGCCACACACACGTCTGAGAATATCAGGCACAATTCCACAGCTTGGATAGATTGTGCAGCCCCATTCACCACTCAGCCAGCAACCTGGCACCTTTAATATTCTCATCTTTTCAGCCATTTGAATGAAGGCTTATGGCGAGCAAGACATTTCAAATTAGACAATGTTCTTTGTGAATTGCTGCTTTTGGGTCTTTGTGCGTACGCAGGATAGCCGTGTGATTTTTTTTTCTACACAGTCGTGTCTTGTTTTCGCAACTCACTGTGGTTTCGGTCAGCACCGTTATTGTTATGATGGCTTTTTTCCCCTCCACATATTTTATTGCTGGCTGGAGAGGATGTCGATCGCAAATTATATTTATGAATCCTTGTTTCCTGGCTCGACGTTGGTGCAAGTGCACGGAAAAGGATGACGTTTTGTGATGAAAAAACAACGGCCGAATGTTTGTGACATTTGCGTGAATGAATTAAGACTGTAATTCCCCCCCCCACATCAGTTCAATAATAAGCTATTGGCTGTTTTTTGTGTAACTTTAGTGTGTGTGCGTGCGATGTAAGGTGTGATTGCTTTTTCTGTAGGAACTTGTAAATAAGAGGGTTGCCGTCTGACCGGGTTTTTAACAGTCTGGAAAATGGCGTCTGTGTTTGGGGTAGCAGGGATTAAATTAAGTGTATTGCATTACACTGCACTATGTCAGACCTGGGGCTGACTGGCAAATTATGTCTGCATTTTGGTCTGTGGCAAAGCTGCTAACCCTATTCGTATGACATCATTTATTTATGACCCATAATGAAAACCCAGTGTGGTTTAAAGCAGATTCATAAACAGGTGCGGGGGGGGCGTGCTTTTGATGGAGGAGCCCCGATAATAATACGAACAATTTATGTAAATGCGTTACCACTGGGAATGTATGGGATAAATGCATTAGCCATATAAAGAGTTTTGTTTATGAATCTGCTGATACATTCAACGACTTGCGCAATCACCGTGACAATGCGGTCGCGTCCTCGGTGGCCGTGTGTCGGTCTCGTGGAGGGCCTCCGCTCGACTTCGTGGATCGTCGTCAACGATGGGCGACATTGTTTGTGTTGGTGGCACAGCGGCAGTCTGGGTTATCATTGAGACTCAACCCCAGCCGTGGAGGTGGTTGGCTGCATAGACATTGCCCTGTACTAGATTTGAATCTTTCGTGACTGCAAAGATTAATATTCTTGGGTTTTTTCGGTAAAGTCACGTAGGTAAAAAATAAAACTAAAATTAATTTACTTTTATTAATTTTAGTTTACATGTTTTACCTACGTGACTTTACCGAAAAAACCCAAGAATATATTGCCCTGTAACCCGGGACCTCACATCCTGGAAGTGGTTTTCTGATAAGTTAGAGTATTGGGAGGATATATTCAAAGGTTGAGGAGTATTTACTATTTTTTAAAAAATATTTTGAAATCCTCGAATCTGGTGGTTTTGAAAGGTTTCTCTGCCACACAACGCACATTTTTCAATGCTTTAGCGAGCTGCATGCTACAGTGAAGTACATTTGATGGGCCGATGCATATGCGTTCCCGCGAGCGTAAACCACAAAGGGGCATGGGTGAACTGCATTGCTTTCGCTGCGCTCCTCCACTTTAATCACAGAGACCACGACGCGAAAAATGCAACCGAAGGTGTGGATAAAATGGGCTGACAATGAGAAACCTGGTCCTTTTACGAAGATTCATCCAGCAGTAGAGTGCCTGCTGCAGGCAGACAGCACTGTAGCAGAGACCCTTAGCTATGATGTCGGCTGAATGGTTTCACGCTGGGCAATATAATACTGGACTGTAATTGTAAGTGTGGGAATATGGTAAAAGGATAACGGCGAAACCCTGCAATGTTGTACCGACGCCAATGCTGGTATAAGGGCCTTCTTCACTAGAGGGAGCTCTGTAGAGCCTCTCTGTAGGGTATGGAGCCGACTCTTCACCGCTGGCCAGAGATTTTGGTAGATGTGGGAATACTCAACACTTCACCCCACCACACACAACCTGGTGGTGCAACACAAGATGCCATCTGTGTGTGTGTGAGCACGCGTGTGTGGGGAGCTGTAGTGTAGCATTGAATGCGCTGCGCTACGAAACTTGGCGACCTCCGTTCGATTTCCGCTCGCGGCCAACACCAGTGAGGACGCCAGTGACCCTAGGTCGACTCAGCCTCAAATGAGTACCTGGTGCGATGTGTAAACATTGCCACTAGGGAGACAAAGGCGGCCGGGCGTGGTGTTGGCCACCCACCTCCTCGTGTGATGTGCCAGCCTTCATAAGTGCTCACTAACAGTACTTGCCTCTAAAGTCTGTTGAGGCTATATGGGGGATGTTTGTCTGTGTGCTCGTTGACATTTCAATTTTCCAGCATTTTCTCGTTTGTGGCTCTTTTTTTCATCTGTCCCCCCATTTGCTGTTTCCACCCAAAATGTTCTGAATTTTACGTGTTGTTTGTAAAAGTGCTTTTATATCCTTTGGCATTCATGTGCCAGAAACATTAATATCCGCATTTATAACTGGGTATTTTACGCGAGCGTGGAAAAGTTCGCGAATTACCCTCCAGGAGGGACCGTCTGGAGCTTCCTCTTTAAATCGAGGCCCTTCTGCCAACATTGACGTAATAAAGCAATAGCCGGGCTGCACATCTACCTTTAACCTTTTATTACACAGCATTGTTGCTGAATATAACCCACGGTGCTCGAGCGGTATGTTGTTTAACAGGCTGATGAGCCTCAGAAAGTGAAATCCAGTTTCGGGTTTTCCTGTTTAAACAAATTCCGTCGAAAAAAGACGGCTTCCATGTTAATTTAGTTTTTGATGAAAGATGCTCTTCACAATAAAGGTTTTTGCCAAACAGTTCCAACTTCAGCCCACCGGTGTATTGAAGAGTGAATCCACAACATTTACAATCCGAGTACGGGCGATTTGCCCGTTGATGCTGGATGTAATTACCAGCGAAACGTTGCACTCACATTGTAAATGTTGTGGATTCACTCTTCAACACAACGGTGGGCTGCAGCAGTAACTATTTGGCGTTTTGTTTACGTGACAAATCCCTTACTGATTGACCGTGTCGGGTGGTGGAGGGTTTCAACACATTTATACTTATGCGATCTAACCCAAAAACCATTATTATGAATAATATTGGTCGCGAAAGCTTACGCGTTAAACCAAAGATGCTTTTGCTCGTTACTTTAAATAGTACATTTTGTGTGTGGTAAATATGTACAGTGTGCGCAACAATTAGGGATGGTTCTTGAGTGTGATGAACATTGAATGTAAATTTATCAGAAAAAGTTAATTGGCAGTGATTTTCTGTACAAATGAGCATTGAGACGGTGCTCAGCCTCTTGGTCAGTCCCTGAAAAGCCAGCGATGGAATTCCACATACCTATGGCAAGGGCGAGTCTCTGCATACGACCAATCACTCTTGAATTACGCACACAGCGGTACTTATTTTCTCGACCCCCAGAGGTATGATGGATGGGCTGAGTTGACCCCCTCCCATCATTTGAACAGTGCAACCTTCCGATTGCAAGCCACACGATCGACCGGCGGAGCCATGTAAAATAACCGAATGGAATTCTAAAGAATGCTGCCAAACGATGCAATGTGGAGACCAAAATAAGACAAACACAAAACGAGAGAGAACAAAACACTCAAAATAGATGGTGTACACGGAAGCCACTCGGTTTGCATTCAAATAAAACAAGTCTTTATTAAAAAGCGAAAGACTAAAATATATATTTTTTTAAATGAGAAAATAAAATGCATTAACGGATGATTAAAATTGGCGAGCTGCATTCAGTTGGTCTTTATGTCAGTAGTAGATGCCTTTAAAATAACAGACCTCGGCTATTCTTTTTTAATAAGCTCATAACACAACGTACAGTTAACAAATAAAAACCGCAGAGAACAAATTTGCAAGAAAACAAAAAAACGTGAATATGTAGATGATCGAATGGTTACGTTAATGAATGCCTATTGGTATCATGGAATATGGTTTTAAAAATGGGTCCCTTATGTGCCTTTTTAAGCCATGCAATGAGTGGTATTCTAAAGCTTGTCCCATGAGTCTTGTTATCTACGAGCCGTGGTGTGTGAATGTAAACGCTTGGAGTACCATCACGAGACACTGTGGCCAATGACCACCTATCTACAAAGGAAGACGAAATCCAAAATGCGATCAGGTGTCATTTATATTTCATTCCGAAAAGAAAAAAAAACATCCACCCGGAGTAATGTGCCGGTTTAAAACTTTTCTGCTTCGTTTAGAATAATTGCCGATTCCCTTCTCAAATCAGCCATTGTGACTCAAGTTATCAACACATGTTCATTTCCAATTGATCAAACATAGGTATGCACTCACTGCTGCACTGCGATGTATTTGAAATTCCGGCTCCCAGAATGCACTGCACATCACATCCACGGTAATATCACATTTCGGTTTTTTTAATCGCAGTTGCCAGGCACAGACCAAAAGGGCTCAAAATGGCAAGCGGCCAGCAACAGACTGCACTATTGAAGGTGTAAATGGACATTGGCTAATACGTTTGTTGAATCGCGGAAGGCCATGCACGCTTTCGGCGAAAGAGACGATGTGGGAGAGAATTCCGAAGTTGAGCAGTGCGAGAAAAGAAGCAGAAAACATAAGTGTTGTGGCCTGCAGTATAGTGGTTGAACTGTGTGGGTGATCCAAACACAGTGAGTCTAGTAGACCGGGTAACTGAACACAGGTAGAAGAATCCGAGTGAAGTTCATGGAATCATGGGAATAGTGACCTTAGTAGCAGCAATAGAAGAGTGATCAAGGAGCCAGCTGACTACATCGCAGTGGCTGAATAATTTGAAAGTTACGAGTTGATAACTATTTGACTTTGGGTTGAGCCTTCCTTCAAACTAATGCTCGTATGCAACACATTTTTTTTTAAAGCCAATGTGGAACCACCCCGATGTTAGTTATCACTATCTTTGTTCAGAATTCATGGAACACTTGGCTATGCTAGTTGAGGGAAATATTGTCCTGTAAAAATATACCAACTAATGGTATATTTTAAAAATAGAACGTATGCGTTGCCGTGAAGCATTATGGGTAAACGCGTGTATTAGCAGAACTCCATTCTATGTCATCACAAAAACATCTACGTTTTAGCCATATCCCTATTAGCTTTCCAGACCAATATTATCAAGTCGCATTTGTTGAAGCAAGAAAAGTGTGGACCATTTATTGAATAAGTCTTACTGCTGATGATACCCAGAAGGTTTAATACATACTTTTTTGCATTATTTAAACAGAACGGACAGTCTGGTTATATATGCTTTTACCCACTCCAAGTGCAGTGTGCTCTGATATGTTATGAACATGATTTCATAACATGTTCATGACTGAATAATTGCCCAGCATCAAATCAATTTGTATCGTGACATCTATTTCTCTATGCCAGTCTTACCATTTGCATTTCACTTGTAATGTGCTTATTTGTTTTCGCACACTAGCAATGCGGTTAAAATTAACAGGCACCAATATAAATGATCGAACAAAAAATAAATCAATTTAAAAAACAGCGTAACAGCATTTGCAAAGTAACATAAGCCCTATAGGAAGATGCGTAAACATGCAAAGTGTACCCTCGTAGCTGTACCATGCACGCTTGTTCTATTTAGCCATATTTATATGGCTGAGTAATACATTTTTTTGTCTATCGACTAATGAATATGCTTTAAAAAATAACTATGATTTAGTTTGTTACTTTATTCCTGACCGTGTGATACTGATCTCCCTGAACTCTGTTTTCGAGTCGTACCACGTGCTGTTCGGCACGATGTCTGACGTTTCGCCCCCAACGTACTGGCAGCTTCTTCAGGAAACGTCAGATACCGTGGTATACAATGCGCGGAACAACTCGAAAACATGTCAGAGAGCCATACAGCACAGCCACGAAAACTTCAGGAAATATCCCAACATCATCCGTGAATTCGTTTCCAATCATCTCTCAAGCGTGTCCCATTTGATATAACACTCAACAAAGTGTCTTTAAGATCCTCCTCATAAAGATCCCCATTTCCCTTGTAGTGGTAAATACTGAAAATTAGATTTATTTTTAAAAAGAAAAACATAAAACAGTGTATTACTGTATTACGAGTATCATTATAGACCACCGAGATATATTTAAGCAGCATGCATTTGTAAACTATACACAGCAAGTAATCTCAAAGTAATATTAAGCCTGGAGTTTTTATAAGATTGAAGGCAAAACAAATATATGATTAGGCACTGATGGCTTTCGGCATTTCCACACCGGTGGTTTGTAACTTTGTAGACCACGAGGACCGAGGGAGCAGGGGTGAATTAGGCAACACCCAAGTGGGTCCCATCAGTCCATTCGTAATGATGCACCAATTCAATGATTCTAATATCGATTCGTAAGCTCGTGATACATGCACTGGGTCATACGTGTAAGAATCAATGTCAATATAGAGAGCTGTAATTAGTGCACGGTGCTAAAGACTCGAGTATAATTCCCGGTCATGGGCAAGTGGTATCTGAACCGTTCCTGCACCACCACTCGCAGCAAGCCCACGTTGCCTAATGTGGTGAAGTATGGTGAAACAAACAATGATGGCTTTGCATCATGGGGAGGCCTTCATCCAGCAACTTGATAGGCAAAGAGCTGTGAATTTACAGGGTCTCTGTGGTAGTATCATGTGTGATTAAATCACTTAGAAGTGGACGACAAAGTTGAGATAGGTCTGTGAAACTAAAGGCACACTTGGCAGGAGGGTTGCCATCTTAGCCTGGCTTTCCCCGGATTATCCAATTTTTGAGGTAGCTGGTCCTGGGAAATCTGCAAGTTTTCATTCAAAGTCCCAGGGTTTTTGTCAGTCTACACTTAAAATACACAACTTTAAGACAATGCTTATAGTTGCAGTTCTCCCCTCTTCCAGTTTTGTCAAATATATTCGTCTTCCCATATGTCCTGGCTTTCTGTACCCCAGAGATACAACTTTACCGTATAAACCTCAGCATGTCTGTCATGGTGTTGAAGACACATTGTATCGAGATTTGAGAAGTCCCAAGCGTTCGAGATCATCCCAGCTGTGGTTGTTTACAACAGTTCTGCTATATGTTGATTAAGATCCCTCAAACCTTTCAGTTTTTTGACACACAATTCATCTTTTATAAAACTCCAAAATTCAACCACATTTCAAATGTTGTCCAATTATAATTATTTCATAATGAATGATGGCTATAAAGGATCCCCATTATATATCATGTCATATATAAATCTGTTCACTTGACCCCTGCAACTACTAGTAGGCCACCACATTTACAATAAACTTAACACAGTTGTCAATAACACTGCAGCCTTAAAAGGAGAAACATACAATAGGTAAAGTAGCATCACCTATAATATACTTTTCCTTTAAAGGCCACAGCGTTATTGACGAATGTGTTTAAACGTTTGTTGTTTGTGTTTGCACACCACTGCCAAGTCAGTATCACCAAATAATCTGACTAACTTTACAGATTATTTCAGCATTGGGGAAAATCACGTAAACTTCAGCCGCACACTTTGTCCGTCTGTAACATTCTAACATAAGGACAATTAATATTCCCAACTATTTCCACTGGGTCTCTCGTCCTACGTTTAACAGATTCATTTAATTAAATGTATCATCAGACTTTTAAATTGCAATTTCAAGCGAGAGTACAGTGTAGTGTTTGTGGCTTTTTACCAATTCCCAACTTGAAAAGTGTAGGCAAATGCCACTACTGTATTTGGCAGTGGCTCTTCCGTTCCATTGCCCAATGCCATGACCACAATAACTACCACTGCGCCACAGTGCCACCTTGATACGACAAAATATTAATCCATGAAATCGCCATTGGGAACAGTGCACTGCAACAACATGCTCGGGCCTAGTGGAGGAGTTAAAATACACGATAGTCACTCAGCAAAACAAATCTTTAAATAAAATTCCACAATTAATTGCTATTTTTGCAACAAGTGCATATTAGTTGAAGAGCGTCTTCTGAAGATACATTGTTTTAGTCAGCCCTAAAATATGCATATAGCATATTATTTTACTTTTATAAATTTAATTTTTTTACCTACGTGACTTTACCGAAAAAACCCAAGAATATGAATCCTTGCAGTCACGAAAGCTTCAAATCTAGAATGCATATAGCACACATTAAAATAAAACTACTGAAAACAGTACGTGAATAACGGTAACGTTTTAGTGTGAGCAAATACAGTACAGGACCATATATCCGTTTTCGCTCTTGCTTTGCACCACGATACTTTAGTAGAGTATACAGTAACTGGCACTTATTGCCAAGTGATTTAGTTACAAGTAAAGTTATGACACGTTTCCAATAATAAATCGCTGTACTCTTTTCGTAATTGTCTATATCTGTGAGTAACACTGCAGTAATCATTTTGGCAATCAAACTTTCATGTCATGTTAAAATTACTGTACATACTAAATTACTATAGATTATTGTTCAACTATATCTGCTGGTTAGCCTCAAATGGAGCTCACTACACTATATCTATAGAGTATTGCTAAATATAAAAACTTTTTTTTCTTTGGGATAAATTGATATTCGTATTTAACTGTATTTTACTTATTCAGCTTTGGCATTGTAAGCCATGTGAAAGCACCTTTCGTATAAAGGTATTACTGTACTTGATATGTCATTATGCAAACCACAGTGCTGGTGTTCCTTTATGTAACCTTATATCTGTGCTAAAGCATACAATGAAATCCCATCATTAAAAATATACCAGTGGTTTACAAAAAAACACCATTTTTTTCTGGGTCATTACACTGCTTGCTTTACGCACCTTTTTTAAGCCAAATTTTAGTGAACAAACAACCACACAGTCTGTAGTGACACAAGGCAAGAGACGGCCGAAGCGAGGCCTAGTAACGACGCGTGTACGAGTACGACGTGTACCCAGAAGCGTTGCCAGACGAAAAACTCATCGGAGATCCGAACCCCATGAGGCCCTGGCCTACGCCCGCATCGAAACTTCCCCTTCGCGAGCCGGGCCTGGAGCCCGAACGCGAGCCTGATTGCGAGCCGTATGCAGAGCCCAAGCCTCCGCTGATGCCAATGACGCCGCTGGCCTCCAGCAGCCGGACTCCATTCTCCGAATCCACCATGCACCGGTCCATTGCCTCCTTGTAGGACATGCGTGTGCGGCTCTTTGGGCACGTGAGGTACTTGAAGTGCGCATTGATGTCGCGGAGTTTCTGCACCAGAACGAGATCCACCAGGCCCCAGTTGACGCTGTCTTCCAGGGATGTGCGCTGCCCAGTGCCCGGGTCCACGATGCCACCCGTAAGGTACTGAGCCTCCAGGAAACGGCGGCCTGACTCATAGGTGATCAGCCCTTTCTTCATTGCCACCATGATTGGCACCTTCATCTTTGTAATGGGGTCTTCGTAGCCAATGAAGGCCTTCTCGGCAACGGACACCATCTGAATTAAACGATTGTCCAGAAGGCCATATGTGACGGCATCCCTTAAGTTGTATCGCCTCCCAGTGGTTGGGTCGATGATACCTCCTGTGCATGCTTGAATCTCCAGTAGCCTCTGGGCAGTGAAATTGTCCAGTAGCTTACGCTGCAAAGCTTCGTAGATGGAGATTTTTTCAAGCTTTTGGTTATCCAAAATTCCACCTACTGGCTGTGTCTCCTCAACAGGATCGTTCCACATGCCCAGAACCCGGCTGGGATCTGGGCTAAGCATTGGGCTGCCTGGTATAATGGAACTGCTGCTGCTGCTGGTGCTGAGGGTGGTCATTCTGGAGTGATAGTCCGTGCTGCTGCTCGAGGTCAACTTTCCAGACAAGACGTCAGCGAGCTCTGTGATTGCGAGTTTTCCCGAACGATACTGCGTCATGGTGCTCTGCGTAATCACTCCCTTCTTCAAGGCCTCCTCAATGCTGAAACTGCGGCCTGTGCGTCGGTCCACCAAAATGGAGGACACGACACCATCGCCGGTTGTGGTTGTGATCTCCTCCCACTCGCACTCTTGCTCGGACAGCTGAATGTAGGTCTGATGGTCAATCAGCTTCCTCTTGTAAGCTTCGTAAACTGTCAACTCTTCGTTGGTGTCTGGGTCAACGATGACAACTTTGCGCTTCCTCACGGACGATTTGGAGGACATCTTCCGCTCTTTTTTCTTCTCCTTGATTGGTAGAAGAGAAAGCCCCGTGGCGGGGTCTTTGATGCAGCGCTGAAACAGGTCCAAGTAAGAGAGATTTTCTTCAGTGTTTGGGTCGAAGAATCCCTTGGTGTCGTCACTGGGATCGAGCAAAATTTGGTTCATTTCCTCATCGAAGAGCCCTCGCGTGTAGGCCATCTCCACGGGAATACGGTGGCTGGCCTGTGGGTCAATGATGCCTCCTGTGGCGATCTGCGCCTCTAAAAGGCGGATGCCGTGCTCCTTGATTATCAGCCCTTTCTTCATGGCTTGGAAGAGAGACATGACTTCACCAGAAAACTTATCAATGTAACCGGTCACAGCACGCTCTGCAGAGAGAAGTTTGTCTAGGTATTCTGGACCAACCAGTCGCCTTTTCACTGCCTCATCGACAGACATCTTCATGTTATTCACAGGATCAATCATATAGCCTGTTGCTGCCTGCGACTCCATCAACACTAGTCCTGTGCCAGGCCGTAAGAATCCCCGCTTTATGCCACTGTACAATGGAAGCTTCTCCCTTGTCGCTTCAATATACAAACCGGCAATGCCACTTGTGCCTTCAAGGTACCCTCGGATAGTGCCTGAGACCTCGTCTATTGATCTCGATCCCTCCCTGAGCTGCTTTGCCATCTCCGTGGTCAATATGTTGGAATTGAGTAGCTCGCTCAGGGTGACCTGGCGACGCAGGCCCTTGAAGGTGACCTCCTTTTTCCCTGTGCGAATGAGCTCCCGGTCTTGAATGATTTCGATGATTATTATGATGATGCGCTTGATGGTGATCTTTCCAGTGCGGTACTGCACAATCAGCTCATTGCGTTTCTCATCACCAATCAAGTTTGTGTCGTAAAGGACCTCCCAAACGGTCATCTTTTTCCCGGCCATATCTCCAACTGGGATCTCTACTACCTCATCCTCCAAAGCTTTTTTGGCATCTTCAATCGTGTAAGTGTATGTTATTTCTGTCTCTGGGGCAGCAGCAGCATTGTAATCGGTTACTGTGATGCTGGGGGCATTGGCAGCAACACTAGTAGAAACGCTCAACTCTAGCCCGCCATTGCTATGGTTCTGTCCACCCGTGTTCTGCACTTGCAATTGTTGATGCTCAAGCTCAAGCCGCCTTCGTTCTTCCTCCATTTGTAACAACAATCTCTGCTTCTCAATCTTCTGAAGTTCCACTCTCTTGAGCTCTTCAATCTCCTGAAACTCAATTATCTTGCGTTCCTCCATCTGTTGGAGGTCGACCCTCCGTTGCTCCTCCAGCTTCTGCAGCTCGAGTTTTGTTCTCTGGTCAAGCCGCTCCATCTCAAGCTTCCTTTCAAGCTCCACCCTCTGATGGTTTTCTTCAAGCTCCCTGAGCTTTTTTAGAAGCTCGTCCTTCTCCTGTTCAGCACGCAGCTTGTCCGCCTCTGCTTGCATTCTTTGTTGCTCCAGCATGTCAATGACTTCCCTTCCGAAGCCAGGACTGCTCTGCTGCTGCAGCTGATACATCGGAGGCTCATGTTGCTGATGCTGCTGCTGAAGCAGAGCTTCCTGCATCTGAAGTCTCAGCTGGACATTCTCTTCTTCTTGCTGGTGGCGGATTTTGGCCTCGGCCTCCAGCTGAGCTTTAGTTTTCCTGAGCTCCTCTTCATACATCTTCTGGAGCCGGGCCTTCTCCTCGTCCAGAAACTTCTGCTTCAGCAAGAGGGCTTCGTTCTCATCCATTTGAGAGGCGCTGTCTTGAAGATACTCCCTCTGAAAAATCACGACTTCCTTGGGATGTGTAGTGGTCTCTTGTGGAGCCACCTACAAAGGAAGTTACTGTTAATCAAACAGCACCACTTAAATAAATAAATATATAAAGCTTATTTATGTGTGAGCATAAAAAACATACAAAAAGTGTTTATTTAATCAATAAATACATAGAATCGGTTTATAATTTTAAAGACTGAAAATACTATCCTTTAGCTGCAGAATTTATTATCACGAAAATAACTGAGATTTCCTCAAAAGGCAAAGGTGCAGCCCTGACAATACTTTCTCATGCTACTGCTGGCAGAAGGGCTTTCACTCGTGGGAGATCTAAAGTAGGTTCTGTAATTTTGGCTTTTAATCTTCCACACTGGCCAGACGTTGGTGGCAGTATCGATGCCTTGCCGCACCACACAAGCGACCTGCCAATTGACTATATCCATCTACACTGCCGACTAGACAGCGGGAGGGATTTAATAAACTTGCTAACTGTTTCAACTGCTCCGTCGGTAGTGCAGTGTGATGACCATTACAGCATGGTAACTTCCCAGAGCATTTATTTGCGTTTACTGACGTTCAGGTTTTAAGAACCCAGAAAAAGCCAAAGTGTGTTTTGTTTTCAGAAAAAATACACTGCAGCTTTTTAAACTCTATATGGTATTACATTTGTACACTTTTTGTTTGTTATTTTTTTGAAACTACCTTTATTTTAATGATTAATGAATGCTCAATACCTGTGTAGCTTGAATATGAAACTTTTCCGCCTCCTGTCTCAGCCTCTCCTTCTCTTGCTCCAGTGTGACGATGAAGCACCTCAGTTTGACCACCTCACTCTCCATCTTCAGCTCCTTCTCGCTTCGGTTATCCACCTCCGTTTCCTGCAGCTGCTTCACCTTCAGGAGAACCTGCTTCTCTGCCTCGAGCCTCTGCTGACTAATTTCCTCTGCCTGGGCCTTCTCTCGAATGGCCTCTTCCTGGGCCTTTGCTCGTTCCTTGGTCAGCTCTTCGATGTGTTGCCTTAGACGATCCGCCTCGGACGACGCCTCCTGCTGCCTGCGCCGCTCCTCCTCCAAGGTCCGCTGAAAGGCCTGGGTCTCGCTCTCCAGCTGCTGCTCAATCTTTTGGCGATCTTTGACAAGCTTCTGAGCCTCCTTGCTCGATTCAGACTGAAGTCGGTTGAACTCGGCGATGGCTTGCTTCTTTTCCTGGGCCAGCTGTTCCGCCAGGGCCCTCTGTTTCACCAGCTCAGCTTCGGCCTGCTGCCGCAAGTTCGTGGACTCCTCAGCCTTTGATCGAAGGCGAGTGGCCTCTTCGGCAAGAAGTGTCATTTTGTGTGCTTCATCCTCCAAGACCTTTTGCATGTTGTGCGAGTCAGACAGTGCATGCAATCTGTTCATTTCCTCAGCCTGGTTTTTTTGCCTGAGGAGCTCCTCCATTTGGGCTTTGAGTAACGCAAGTTCCTCCTCCACCAATTGTTTCTGTCTGGTTGTCTCTGCAACTTCGAGTTTGAGTCGGTTCAGTTCATCCTCCAGGAGAGATTTTTGATGCTCGGTTTTTTGCAGGAGTGCGCGCATGTTGTCGAACTCCTTTTCCACCTCTGCTTTTTGTTGTAATGTTTTTTCCACCTGCAGCCTCTGTCGCTCAAACTCCTCTTCGGCGAGTTGCTTCAAGTTCAGGGCCTCTTGCTCGGCACGAGCTCTCTTTGCGGCCTCGTTCTCTGCCTCTTTCCTCAGCCTCTCGGCCTCCCCCTGCAAAAGGGCTTTTAGCTGCGCATCTTCCTCCGCCTGAGACTGCAGCAGGAACACCTGCTCCGCTTGCTTGCGCAGGTTATTTGCCTCTTGCTCGGCGGCCAGTCTCGCCTGGTCTGCTTCTTCTGCGGCCTTCTGTGCCAACTCTGCCTCATCCCTGAGTTTGGTCAACATCTCCTCGTCCTGCTGCCGAACCTTGTTGAACTCTGCGTCCTTCTCAGCCAGTGCGGCAAGGCGGGCCTTCTCCTCTGCCGCCAGACGTTTTTGCGCAGCCTCCTCTGCGAGCTTGACCTGGTTAGTGGCTTCACTCTCCGCTTTCTGCTTCAGGGCGAGAGCTTCCTCCGCTTTTTTCTTGAGACGTTCCAGCTCTACCTGAGCAGCCTGGAACTGACTCGTTGCAAGCTTTTCAGCCTCAAATTTCTGATTAACGACCTCATCTGCCTCTTTCTTCTTCACGGCTTCCTCTTGAGCCACCATCTTCAATTGGGCTACTTCATCTTCAGCTTTTTTCTTAAGTTGTGCTGTTTCTTCTGCCTCCTTTACAATTACCTGCAACTGTGCTTCAAGCTCTTGTTTACCTCTAGACGCATTTTCAAACTCCAATCTAATTATGCGTATTTCTTCCTCAATCTGCCGGCGATTCAATATAGTCTCCTCAACCATTATTTTGTGGCGATGGAGTTCAATTTCAGACTGCTTCTGGATTTTTGCCATCTCTTCCTCGATCGCCCTTTTCTGCTGGGCTGACTGCTCCTCAAGAAGTCTACGTTGTTCAGCTTCCACTTCAGCGTCTGCGCGAAGTTTGTTGGCTTCTTCCACTGCCTGCATTTTCTCTTGTGCGAGACGATCAGCGAGGGCCTTCTGTTTGGCCAGCTCCTCCTCAGCCTGTTGCCGCAATTTGCCAGTTTCCTCACTCTTTGCACGCAGCTTAGAGGCTTCCTCAGCGAGGCTTTTCATCTTTGTGGCCTCTTCCTCTAAGATCTTCTGAATGTTCTGAGACTCTGCTGTGGCTCTCTGCCGGTTTTCCTCTTCAGTCTTGCCTTTTAGCCTCAGGAGATCCTCCATTTGGGCCTTCACCTCAGCCAGTTCATCTTCCACCAAGCTTTTTTGCTGAATGGCTTCCATTACTTGGGCTTTCAATCGATTGAGTTCTTCTTCAAGCAGACCTTTTTGCTTCTGTGTTTTTTTAAGCAAATGTCGCATTTTTGCAAGTTCGTTTTCTGCCGATTCCTTCTGCTCCATTAGATTTTCCGCCAGCAGCCTCTGTCGTTCGAACTCTTCCTCGGCGAGCTGCTTCAAGTTGAGGGCCTCTTGCTCGGCACGAGCTCTCTTTGCGGCCTCATTCTCGGCCTCTTCCCTCAGCCTCTCGGCCTCCCCCTGCAAAAGGGCTTTGAGCTGTGCATCTTCCTCCGCCTGAGACTGCAGCAGGAACACCTGCTCCGCTTGCTTGCGCAGGTTGTTTGCCTCCTGCTCGGCGGCCAGTCTTGCCTGATCTGCTTCTTCTGCGGCCTTCCGTGCCAACTCCGCCTCATCCCTGAGTTTGGTCAACATCTCCTCGTCCTGCTGCCGAACCTTGTTGAACTCTGCGTCCTTCTCAGCCAGTGCGGCAAGGCGGGCCTTCTCCTCTGCTGCCAGACGTTTCTGTGCAGCATCCTCTGCTAGTTTAACTGTTTTGGCCGCCTCATCCTCTGCCTTCTGTTTCAGCACAAGCGCTTCCTCCGCTTTTCTTTTCAGTTGCTCCAGCTCTTCCTGAGCAACCTGGAACTGACTTGCAGCAAGCTTTTCAGCTTGAACTTTTTTCTGAACGACTTGCTCTGCCTCGTTTTTCTTCATGGCTTCTTCCTGAGCAAGCTTCTTCAGTTGTGCGGCCTCCCCTTCTGCTTTCTCTTTCAGGCGAGTGGTCTCCTCTGTTGCCACTTGAAGTTTTTGCAGCTGCTTTTCCAGATCTGCCTTTCCCTTGGAGGCATTTTCAAAATTCACCCTGATGATATGGATTTCCTCCTCAATTTGTCGTCTCTGAAAAATGGTCTCCTCGACCAAGAGCTTTTGCCTCTGAATCTCCAGCTCTGAGTGCTTCTGGATTTCGGCCATCTCCATCTCAATAGCCTGTTTCTGCTGTGCAGCTTGCTCTTCGAGGAGCTTCCTTTGCTTGGCTTCCCCTTCTGCCAGCTGTCTCAGCCGCTCGTTCTCCTCCGCTTGTTCTTGCAGCACTCTCTCTGCATCATCCTTAAGTTGGCTGGCCTGCTGAATGATGAGCAATTTTTCTTTATGCGCCTTCTCTGCCTCTGCACGCTGCCGGGAAGTCTCTTCTTCCATTATCCGCCGATGCTGCATGGCCTCGTCAGCCAGCTTCTTGAGGCGAGCCGCCTCCTCTGCAAGCTGCTTCATCTTGGCGGCTTCTTCCTCGAGAATCTTCTCAGTCTTCTCTTTTTCAGCATTTGCCTTCAGCTGGTTCTCCTCTTCTACTTTGAACCGAAGCTTAATGAGTTCGTCCATCTGTGATCGGACTTTGGCCAGCTCCTCCTCCAGCAAGGTCTTCTGCCTTATCGCTTCAGCCACCTCGGCCTTAAGCCTCTGAAGTTCGTCTTCGAGCAGCGACTTCTGCTGCTCCGAGTCTTGCATGAGTATGAGCAGTCTCTTCACCTCCTGTTCTGCCTGTTGCTTCTGCTGCGTCGTCTTCTCGGAAAGCTTGAGCTGTTTACCCAGCTCGTCCTCAGCCTGCGATTTCTGCTTCTGCGCCAGTTGCTGAGCTTCACCCCGGGCTTTAGCCTCACGCTCAGCTGCTGCTTTTTGTTTCTCGGCTTCCTGCTGAGCCTGGCTTTTTTCTCGCGCCAATTCCTCGGCCTTATTTTTCTGCTCCAAGGCCTCCTGTGCTTTTTGCATCCACATCTCAAGCTCAGCCTTGGCGGTCGCTTGGGCCCTTTCTGCGTCGTCTGCAACCTTCTTGCGTAGCATTGCCTCCCTCTTCAAGTCCACAATCACTGTCTGTTCCTCCTGCTGCATTTGTTGCAGCTCCACAAAGGTGGCCTTCTGGGCCTGGATCTCAGCCTCTGCACTCTTCTGGAACGCCTCCTGAGCAACAGCGATCTGCCTCTTTGCCTCCTCTTCCGCTTGCTGCTTTCTATTCTGGGCTTCCTCAGCGATCTTCTTGAGTCTCTCTACCTCAGCAAGGGCCGCTTTCTTCTGACTTGCAGCCTCTTGTTCGGCCGCTATTTTTTTCTTGAGCTCCGCCTCGGCTTCCTCCTTGCGCCGAGCCTCCGTCTCGGCCAGCTGACGGTATTTGGCAGTCTCTTGCTCGGCGGCCTTCAGCCGTCTCTCGGCCTCCTCTGCTCTGGCTCGGAGGGCGTCCAGCTCATCCTCCGCCTCATCCTTACGGCGGGAGGCCCTCTCAAGCTCCATGCGGATTATGAGGATCTCCTCCTCGACCTGCTTCCTCTGGCTCACGGCATCATTCACCAGGGCAGCCTGCCGGCGAACCTCAGCATTCGAGCTCTGCCGCAGTTCCACCACCTGCTGGTCCAGGGCCTCCTTCTGGGATGACGTAGCCTCTGCATAGGACCGCCGCTTGCTGGCGTCGTAATGGATCTGCTGCCTAAGGCGGTCTGCCTCCTCTTCTGCCTGGGCCTTGCCACGAGCGTAGTTCTCTGAGATTTGGCGCTGGCGCTCCAGTTCGTCTTGAATGTCGGCAAGGCGTCGGAGGGCATCCTGCGCTTCGCTGTGTTGCTGCTGCAGCTGTTGCTGTTGCTGCAGCTGTTGCTGCGGCTGCTGGCTCAGCTGTTTTGCTTGCCTCTATGTACATGGAGTGGCACGAGATATTTCACACGGTGAGCGACGTTGATGCATTGCGCGCCCTCATTTTCTGCAATAAAGCCTTGAATATATCACCAGGTTTGTGTTTTGAGGTCATAAACTGAAGCCACAACAAATGCCAGGCACCGAAGGTTACAAAAGCATCCAAGGTCCACTCAATTTAGGGTAGCATTCGTTAATATGATTTAGCGTGTTATTGGCAAACCCAAACATCACAACAAGGACATTTCATGCTTTTTTTAAACTGGGTTAGAGATTGTTTCACCCCTTCCAGTGTTTTATTGTCATTTTTGTTTTGTTGTTTTCATAGTTAACTTTTTTCCCCATTCAAAACCGATATGGCACTTGCTTTAGGAAGACAGCAGTTTGAAGTGACAGCTGAGAGAACACTGCAGGAAGTATCTGAAGGAAAAGTTTTAGGCTGAATCTTGAGGAGGCAGCAACACACAAACAGCAGAAGGCCTTTGATTGACACCAGCAGGCTCGACAGACACACAAGCTTTTTGAAGAATAGGTGAAGTATCTTCGACATACCGAAGAGGAGCATTTTGTGATGACATTTCCACAGAGTTTAATTTCAGCTGCATCTATCTGAACCCCATTAAGTGATCATCCATTTGAATGTCATTTATAAAGGCAGCTTAAGGGGCTCAATAATATATAAATAAGTTCCACATGTTCGTTTAATAATGAGCATTGCATGTAATTGACTCCCGTGATTTGGCCTACAACCAAATCAGAATGAATATGCTTGGAACGCATCTGAGCTTGTAAGCTAAACTAGGTGTTAACCAATCATCCCAATGTAGCACTTTTATGAAAAGAGCCTTGATATTTCATCAGCTTTTTCTGGGTAGATACATGCCATTATTAAACTCATTCCAACACTTGCCTGTCATGTGTGTGATTTTTTGTAAGTACGGTAAAAGTGTCTAACGAAGAGTTCGCGAAAACGCAGCAGCGGGATTGATACACGGAAGGTGTTTAAAAAGAAGCATCGTCCATTTGAGAAAATGAAGAACCAAACGAGAGTTCCATGCATCGATTTTTTTCACGCCCCCCCCCCCCCAAGACGGTTAACGGAGAGGAAGAAAAAATTCCACCGGCTGCGCAGAGTGCATCCACACAGCCCCAGAACCCTGACAAAAGAGGACACAGGACAGAGTCTTGAGGCCCCGGAGGGTGTGCATTTATTGTTACCACAGTGTCGCTCGCTTTGTCTTTGCGCCGAGAGGAATGTTACAAGCACACACAGGCGACACGCAAACTCGATTTAGCACTCGCAGAGAGCGCAGGCAGATTTCCAGAGGAGTCGAGAGTAAAAAAAGCACATTTGAAAACTAAAAAGGACAGGTACATTTTCTAGTAGAAATATCGAGATATGTTTTGGGGTTGAGGACATTGGCTGCATGTTCTTATTGGTTTGTGCCATTTTCTTGATTGATAAATTTAACTGAGTACACAGTTAAATTTATATTCATTGTGCTGAATGCAATTTTATTCTATTATGTATTTCGGGTATCACTCCTTAGGAGAAGCGAAACAAAACTGTGAAAACACTGAAAACCCAGCTGTTTATTCACGTCAGTAATTACGCCATCTATTTTATTTTAAATACATTTTCAAGAGCACAGGTGGCTGTTTACAGCATCAAAGCTTAAAAATAATACGCGAGTGTGCGACTTGTGATATTTTTGAAAAGGTCAGAACAAATTGACCTTCCGTACACGCTGGCACTAATGACTCTTTCCAATACTCATCAAAAAGCAATCACCTCCCAGTGCCCGCCAGAAAGAAATACCGAACTCATTAACCAATTGCACGCTTAAGAATGCAACCAATTTTAAGCTAGTTTTTTTTTACTGAAATGTAAAACAAAAACCTGGGTCGCAAACGAAACCGATTACTTAAAAAGTGGCATGAAAGACAACAGGTTCCCAAAATATTTTTTAAAATATCCGTGCATGTATTTTATAAATGCATATATATTTTAAAAGGTATCGGTCACACTTTGATAAAATGTGCCTTCACAGACCATAGTCAAATGTCGATGTAGATTGCTAATCAAACTCGCATCAGACCTAAGCCAGCGGTGAAACTGTCATATTGTGTCTATCCATAGGTACAAGTTTCTATTTTTTTAACCCCACAAAAATGGGATATGAATACAGAAACCCTGAAACTACGAGGCCAAACGCTCTTTCACAACCGAGCCACCCGGCTGTATTTCACCGGACACAGGAATGGAACAATAATGGGAAACCAAAAAAAATACAAAAACTACTGGCACATTGTGGTAGCAGCAACACAATGCCACTCCAATGCCTCTCAGTAACCTGCCCTCCTCCATACTGCACGCGACGTGCCCCACCCATCACAGCCTCCTCATCCTAATCACCTCTACAACGCTTTCCCGCCATGTCCGATGCCAAACTGCTAAGGTCCTTGCCCTGTCCTGCAATGCATCTGTTATGCACAGTAATTCATAATCGTTCCCATGCATGTCTCAGAAACCTTCAAAAATAATGAACGCTCCAATATAATTGCACAATTCAGCTCGTCAGGATTTTCTGTACATGCACCTTGTCACATTTCAAATCAAGATGCAAAAAGGTGCATGTATGTCGAAAAGTCGATGCAACCTCACCTGGTTCATAACAGCGGTAACGAACTTGAGTTTCAAATGCACTTTGGTTTACGTCAGATGATCGTAAATTGATTGCAGCAACAACCCTCTCCCTACGCTTTCATCTTTTCCCTTTAGTATCGTTTTGGCGAGTGCATAAATGCACACGTATATTTTGTGTTTGTTATGGTGCTCACTTCATTTATATCAAGGTACGAAGAAGGAAGGTTTTTTTTTCATGAAATGAGAAAGCAAGAAGGAGATGTCAGAAGTGCCATATCCATTTAAACAAATAAACAAACAAACAAAAACAACATAAACCTGGCAGTGATGGGTAAAGAATGTCATGACCTTGTGTGATGGAGATTAAACGAAACATAAATTAAAACCGGCTTCGGTCATCACGAAGGAGATAAATCATGCCAGTAACCGGCGGTAACAACGACCGGAGAGGGCATCTCATTATTTTGACCTTCAAAACACTTTCCCGCATGCAAATACTGATGATTGCATTGAATTCACTGCAGCACGTATTCGGCGATTATTCAAAAAATCTAATTTGCTACGTAAAAAAAAACATCGACATTTTTGAAAAGTCACATTTGCATAAGTGCTTACATTAATGTCAAATTGAGCGAAAGACGTTCCCAATTTTGCGTGGTCAGAGGTCAAGCGCACCACACCCAAAGCACGGTCCATCACAATCAGGCAGCGTTAGTGCCATAAGCAGCAGGCACGATCAAGCTTCGGCATTCTCTGTCACCAAGCCCAACACCAATCGCGCACGCACATGCACTTTGCAAGAAGAAAAAACCCGCAGCGTTATGGCAAAAGTCAGATACCACCACCACCTCCTCCCCCCCCCCGCCAACTGCTAATCAAAACAACAACATAAAAACATTCACGCCAACTTTTGGACCAACTGTTTAAAGGAATTAAATATCGCAAATGCATAACTCATGAGTTGACGATAGATAAACTGAGGGAAAGTTCAAAACAAATCTTTAAACAATGTGTCCCGTTCTGCTTGGCATTCTCCATGAGCCAGAGATGCGAGGTTTTGATTGGCCCCAGACGATGAACGTGTGGTAGCGCGTGGTAGCGAGTGTCGTGTCCGTAAGTACGCGCGCGCCCGTGTGTGTGTGTGTGCAATGAGCACTCACCTGCTCTCCCTGCAGACGCTGCAGTGTCTCGCTGATGAACTTCACGTACTGGCTCGTCATCGTCACCAGCGCCGTGTATCGGGTCCGCAGGGTCATGTACTATTATGCACAAAAACGCCAACACCCACCATATGATCACCGTACAGCGGCAGTGTCATCGCGATACGACAGTGCATCGGTATATCATACGATGAGCAGTGTTGTCTGTTCCGCAAAAAATGTGAAGTCTTGATTATCCTCGTCAATGTTCATTTATTGTTTGGAAATTCTATTTTCTGACATGTTGAAATAACATACACTAATTAAACTCCTAAACAAATAGCCGTTATCCATGAAATTAATGGCTTGCGAAAGCTTTTACAGATTGACAGCTTGACAATTTTTACGACGCCATTTTATCAGTTCATTTGTGAGATTTTACGTGTTCTTGTGTACCTGACCATTTTGCGAATTGATTAGCATTGCAAAATTGTAAATCCGCAACAATTTGAAGAATCTTCATAATTGGGGCTGGCTTCTGTTGCGTCAACAGCGCCGCGGTGGTGCCACGAGTTTAAAAACACGCCGGTGCGATACAACAACCTGTGGGCCGGTATTCCAGCCGACAGACAAGGCAGGCCCGCAAGCGGACGGTCGAGTGCGACGGGTGTCTCCCGTTGACCTCTGACCTCCTGCATGATGGAGTCGCTGGTGGAGAGCAGGCGGCGACGTTTCACCGGCGACCTCTGGTGTGTGTCCACCATCGCCTTGTAGGTCATCAACTGCAGCTCGTAGTCCTAGGGCACAAGGTGCAGCTTCATCAGGACATTCAGTGTCACGAGTGCAAATTTGCCCCCAACCTATAATTATTTAACGTTTATATTCGGCGCAGCAGACCCAACAAAGGGCTTCAGAGCGCCGTACGGGAAATGTAAAGCCACAACAATTTGAAATGGGAGAAGCTTAGCGGTTAGACAAAGTTTCTTCAGGCACAGCATTCCAAACATGAGGGCCAAGAACCGAAAAAAGCCAAGCTCCGAAACTTTTTTTTGCCGAGAGCGTGGCTAACAGAGGAGCATGGTGCGCAAGGACCTCAACCCAATCGGTTCTCACTGTAACCAAATCGTTGTGCATGTGACTTAATCACTGTCATGTGCTACCCTCTGTGCCTTTTATCACAAGCGTCGTGGTGACGTCACCGCCACTTAGTGGCGAATGGCGGTTGTTGTTGTTGTTGTTGTTGCCTTTAATCTTATTTCAGCTCGCTCACCCCGAGTCATACCTTTTGCAAATTCCGTTGGGTTTACCTATTGCTCTCTTTGTGGTAAGGTTAGGGATGTGGATTTATTCATCGCTGAGACGCCACGGTTTCTCAAGGCGACACGGGAAATTAAAAAGATATCATCAGGGCTAAAATAGGGAAAGTGGAATGAGTGGGGGATAACAGAGAACGAAACAACATGAAAGACCAATGGGAAAGGGACACGAGGGATGAAGGTACAAGACAGCGACTGGAGCGTGCACACAGAATTTGGATGCAGACAAGTCAAACGAGAGTCCCAGCATCAGCAGCGATATCACGAACAGACGATGGTGCAAAATAAAAAAATAAACGTTTGGCCTGGGTGAGACAACAATGCTTGATGTGTTTGTCCTGGGACACACAAATATCTCAAATAACGAGCACACACCCACAGTGCTCAAAGGAGGGGAGTGCTTGTTATCAAGTTAAACCAATGCACACGCTTTCAGTAAGCGCGTCACACCGAGCGTGTTTACCTTGGCGGCCAGCGAGTACTGCTCCGAGTACTTCTGACATTCGTCCACCTTGACCTGATTCTTCTCGATGTCCATCGCCAGAGCCTGCAGTGAGTGAAACAAACGGCAACGTTAACTTTGCCCGCTGGGATGCAACGATTCGCCAATTAAAACCCGATGCTTATGCCCGCGGTACATGTGTCCCTATCGTGCGTGTACGAAGAGAATATTTCTGATTCAAGCGTGGAGGAGGAGGGGCGCCATCGCTTGGAATCGCAGAGAGACGGAGAGAGCTACACACATGGGCTCGGAGAGCGTGTGCAAGTTGGAGACGTCAAGTTTACTCTTAAGAATGACTAGGCTTGGGCAGGAGACATTGCCAGTGGCTAAGACCAACAATGGATTGGTAGCCAAAGGACGGCACATGCCCGAGAGGCCATGCATCATGGAGACGGAGCGATGAAATCAGCGAGTGCGCAGGTATTTGACGGATTGTTGCATCGCAAGACTGTGAGAGATGGCGACGGCTTGGGAAGGCCTTCATCCAGCGAGGAATGGATCACGGCTGTTGTTGTTGTTGTTGATGATGGTAGATTATTACACTTGTAACGATAGACTAATGGAGTGGGAGAAGGAGGCACTAGAACGGAGAGTAATGACACAAACACCAGCAACAGACGGAATATATATGATCTATACAAAAGTGTAAGGCTGCTGCTGCTGCTGCCGGAAGTTTGTGGAGCCAGCGGCCTTTGTAAAAAAAGTGTGCCGTACTTGGCCCTTCCCCTCTCCAACCATTATATATACGGAGTGGTAGCTCTTGTAATCTCTCATTTACTTGATACAGCTGTCGTGGCTGTGACGGTTCCACCTGAAGACGGAAGCTTGTGTTGGCTCCGAAACGTCGTGATTTTTATTTTTATTTTATTTTACTTTTATTAATTTTAATGTTTTACCTACGTGACTTTACCGAAAAAACCTAAGAATAGAGAGATGATGATGATCAAGGCGCAGGAACGCGTCAACCTTCTGCTTCTCCAGCTGCTCCTCCAGGCCCCGGACGTCCTCAATCTTGCTCGCCTGCACCTTCTCCTGCAGCTTCATGGTCTTGTCAAGCCAAGCCTCCAGCCAAACGGCGCTCTCTCGGTACGACCGCAGAACCTTCGCCAGGCCCTCCAGCTCCTTCAGCCTGTACGGCCGCACAGCAAAATTCAGCACGGCACAGCACAGAAGATCCCGCCATGTCGATGTGCGTGTGTGTGTCTCAGTGTAGGGAGCGGTGGTGTAGCGGTTAGCGCGCTGCGCTACGAACCCGGCGACCTGAGTTCGATTCCCGCTCACGGCCAACACCGGTGACGATTATCTGAACTGGTCCTGGGCCTGCCCTAGGTCGACTCAGCCTCAATGAGTACCCGGTGCGGTGCGTAAACATCGCCATTGGGGATACGAAAGGCGGCCGGGCGTGGTGCTGGCCACCCACCCCCTCGTATGCAGTGCCGGCCTTTATAGGTTCTCGCTACGAGCATTTGCCCAAATAGCCTGTTAAGGCTATAGGGGGAATCTTTGCCGATGTCAGTGACACCATTTGTGATGATACTTTCAAGCCAAGAGACAGCACAATGGGTGTGTAAAATGATGCACCAGGAATTTCAATTCATCTTCACAATTTGGAGTCCTGATCCAGTTCAGAATTGATTTCATATTTTAAAATGTTGTGGCACACTCGAAGAGCCAGCACGGGTCCATCACAGTGCGGGTGCTTTTCCACTGCCTATCGGTCAAGCGGACCTGGCACAAATCCCATGATAAGCTTTCCTGACAAGACGTATGAACTTAGCTCTAGGGTGGGGGCAAGTAGGGCCAGGGGTTGGGTCAATTGAACGTTCATATTGTGCGACTTCGACCAGTACACTGCGAGCGAGCAATCAGCGTCACCGCGTTGTCTGCACATGCCTCGACTCGCTCAACGTGTGCGAAGTCAGCAGCACGACTCTCGGCTTCTTCAGTGGGGGAAAAAAAAAATCAACCGTTTTGAAACCTTCCCCAAAATCGACGCAATATATTTGGGCTTGGAACGCGAGCAAAATTCGGTCGAAGATGTTTCAGATCCAGAACGCTCAATCGCGAGCATCGCGGCGGGGCTAGCTCGGCACTGCTCGGGACGCGCAGTGGGGGAGGGGGGGGGAAGGGAAAGGAATCCGCGACTGACCTGGCACGGATCTGAGCGCGCGCGCTTTGCCAGCGCTCCAGCGTGTGCTCGGCACGCTCCGCCACGCGCTCCAGGTCGGGGTCGCGCTCGCCATGCTCGCTCAGCATCCGCCCGCCCGACTCGCGCGCCGCCCGCAGTTGTACGTCCAGCGACGCCAGCGGGCCCCCCTTGCGGCCCTCCGTCTCTTCCGCCTCCTTCGCCCAGGCCTGCATGGGCAGGGGAAAAGGGCAGCAAATGTTATGCGGGGGCAGCAGTAAGATGTCACATGGAGGGGTAAGGCATTGTCACACGGGGCAATGAGAGGTCACATGTCACATGGGGCAGTATTTGCCTGTTATGCAAATAATATTATTTTTATCTGGTTTGTATCTACAAGTTTTGGGCAATTATTTTAATAACCTGCCTGGTTTCCTCAAGGGGAAAGACACACTCACAGCAACACAAGTTTACACGAAAGTTTCATACACGTTGAACCATCTTCATGAGAGTCACAGTGGCTCCCCCCCCCGTTACGGACAGACTGACGGACCGAATGCATAAACGTTCACCTGCAGCTGCACAATGTAGGTGCTGACTGTGGCCGGGTCGGTGGGAACAGTCTCCTCCTCGTACAGGTGACCCTCCAGCTCCTTCAGCAGAACATCGGCCTCCTGCAGGCTTCCCACCAGCATGCTCATCCTCTTCAGCCTGCCGACAGACGCCACAGCAAATTGCACGGACGTTTAGAGCGGGTCATTCGCAAGCTCCATAAAAAGTACGGCAAAGGCAGTCAGAACTCCGTAAAACCTCCTCGCAGACGCGATAACTCTGGGATGGGGCCCCCGGTTCAGGAAACTCAAACGCTGAGGAAACGGTGGCAGTTGGAGGTCACGCGGTGTGGTGGCACGAAAAGTATAATTAATCATCATAATCATCGGCATGGGTCGGGGTTCCACCGCATCCGCATTGGAGTGTGCCAACGGTGACCAACATATGAAGAAGAACCAACAACCGCCCAAGCTCTGCGGTCCTATACGGGGGGGGGGACGTTCGAGTATCGGCGTCGCGGTGACATGCGAGCGCGACGAGACGGACACTCGCCTCTCCAGGTAGACCGTCGACAGAGCCTTGACCTGCACCAGCTTCTGGGTGGTGAGAGCGAGCTCCGACGCGAGCGCGGACACGCTGTGCGACTGGCCGGGCTGCCCGGCAAGGGCTTCCCGACTCTCCTTGTCCAGCGACGACATTTCAGCCTCCACCTTGCCCAGGTCCTGCACGACCGCCTGCATAGTGAGGAGGAGGGAGGAGAGCACGGGGCGGGCGTGTGAGCAGACTCACTGGGCGCCACGGTGGCGAGATGTTAACTCGCTTGTCTGGTATACAGGTGGTCGTCGGTTCGATTCCGACCCTGGCGCCTGTATATTTGGAGTTTGCATGTTCTCCCCGTAGTCGCGTGGCCTGGTCCTCCATTTTTTCCCTCCACATGCTTTAAATTTCCACATAAGCCACTTTGTTGAGCTATCATTTGTGGCCAGGTCGCTTCTGAAAAAGAGCTGTATAGCTAGGTGGGCCCTACCTGGTCACGTAAAAATAGTTGATAGTTTACTCATGGGCAGGCGATGCAATGCTCCGGTCAGTGGGTTCTGTACAGCTGCATGCTCAATGGATATTTGACTATGGCAGTGAGGTCTAGGAGAGACTTCGGACCAGTTCAGATTTGTCATGAGCGGGAATCGAACTCTGTTCGCCGGATTTGTAGCGCATTGCGTGAGCCACTGCCCAACTGCTCCGCACAAACACCCAAAGACAAAGATCCTCCCCATATATCCTGTAACAGACTATTGGGGCAAGTCCTGTTAGCGAGCACCTATGAAGGCCAGCATGGCACACAAGGAAGGTGGGCGGCCAACACCACGCCCTTTGTCTCACCATAGGTGATGTTTACACACTGCACGAGGTACTCATTTTAGGCTGAGTCGACCTACGGAACGCCCACGACCGGTTCAGATAATCGCCACTGGTGTTGACCACGAGCGGGAATCATTCGGGTTCGCCGGGTTCGTAGCGCAGCGCGCTAACCGTTAGACCACCGCTCCGCATACTTGTGCGCGTGCCCACAACACACGCGTACGCCCCCACATGCACACGCACGCGCGCACGCTACCTCCTGCTCCGCTACGCGCTGTACGCTGTCCTGCAGGGGGTCTGAGGAGTCGAGCGGAGCCCGGATCTGGCGGATCACGCGCTCCTCGCAGCCCTCCAGCCGCAGCCGCAGCTTCTGCAGGCGCGAGAGCAGCGAGCCGCAGAGGCTCTCGCCTTCCTCCTCTGGGGGTCATCCGCAGTTCGCGCGCACGGCAGAGCCGGCACGCAGGCGGCACGCACAGACACAGAGGCGCGCACGCAGATACACAGGCGCACGCAGAT
>CM025631.2:5447290-5463435 GCA_014621495.2 Entosphenus tridentatus | reverse complement strand
ACCCATCCCTCTGATCTCGCTCGCTCCACCCGCGACGCCCTCACCCTGCCGCATGGCGCTGAGCAGCGCGTCGAAGTGCTGGCGGCAGGCCTCGACGTCGGCCTGCACGCGCGCGTGGTCGGCCGTGGAGATGAGCAGCGACTCGCGCGAGTCCTCCAGGAAGTCCTGGAAGCGCACCTGCAGGCTCCGCACCACCCGCTCGTACTCCTGCTGCGGCAGCGACTTCAGCTGCCCAAACCGGGGAACGGGAGAGACAAAACGCGCATGAACACGCGCACTTAACGAAAGATAAAAGAGCCACCCCCCCACCCCTCCTTACCCTTGTAGCCTACACGGAATGTTGGGGCAAGGGGCTGTTATCATCGGGCACGAGGCGAGTGGTGCGGCAAACGTGACGCTCGGCCGCCTTTGTCTCACCCAGTGCCGATGTTTACAAGTACGAATGCACCAGAGCCAGACACGCTCGAGACACACAGATACACGTGCAAATACACACAAAAATAAAACAAAGATCCCCCGTGTAGCCTTAACAGACTGTAGGGGCAAGTGCTGTTAGCGAGCACCTATGAAGGCCGGCACGGCACACGAGGGGGTGGGTGGCCAGCACCACGCCCGACCGCCTTTGTCTCCCTAGTGGCACTGTCTACACACCGCACCAGGTACTCATTTGAGGCTGAGTCGACCTAGGGGAGGCCCGGAACCGGTTTAGATAATCGTCACTGGTGTTGGTCGTGAGCGGGAATCGAACCGGGGTCGCAAGGTTCATAGCGCAACGCGCTAACCACTACACTGTCGCTCCCCTGCAAATACCCACACCAACACAAGCATGCGCATGCACACACAAAGACAAAAATACCCCCTGTAGCTTAGACAAGATGTTGGGGCAAGTGCAGTTAGCGAGCATTTCTTAAGGCTGGCACCGGCGCACAAGGGGGGTGTGGGATTTGGCCAGAAATACACCAGGGCCGTATGATAATGTTTGCACACTGCACCAGGCACTCCTTGTTAAGGCTGAGTAGACCCAGATGCCACCCTGGCCCATTTCAGACACCACTGCTGTTTTTCTGCAATTTTTTCTGCAATAGTTTTTTTCTGCAATATTTTGCTGTCTTTTCTTGGATTTTCTGTTTGCACTTAGTCACATAGTCACTTTAAGATGTTTTTGTTTGTTGCGGTTGCACCCGATTCAAGAGCCGAATGGCTCACAGGGCTATACCTAATAAATGAACGTGAACTTGAACTAGCCATAGCTGGGAATGGAACTCGGGTTGTTGGGTTACGGGTGAGAGGTTGGAGGCTACGGGTGAGAGGTTGGAGGTCGCGGGGTCACTGACCGTGATGACGTTCCACGAGCGGATGATCTCGATGTCCTTGATGAGGTAGAGGTAGGACACGACGCTCTTCATGTTCACATGCTGCTGGTGCCACAGCGCCATGGCGCTCTGGTAGAGCTGCTCAATCCTGCACGAGGTCACGGGCGCCGTCGTTAACATCGTCACCTCGCACTGTAAATGTCGTCGTCATCGTCATCGTCAGTGGCAGCAGCATCAGTGTCAGCATTGGCATCATGATCTGTGATCTAGGAACAGTTGTATGATCATCATCAGTAGCATTTTCATCAGCAGCAGCAGCACTGTCATCGCCTTCGGTGACAGTCTCGTTATCTAGAATAGCAGCGCTGTTATTGTTATCATCATGAAATAGCAGCAGCGTTTTCGTAAGTGAGATCCACCTTTAATTCTGAGCTGCATTTGGAAGCTCTTCCAACGCTGCCGAGGCTGTCAACAAGTTCGTGACTGCTCCTGGCAGCCCACTTTTCATTGAGCAATGTTCTTTTATTGTTGGTTATGGGGGTGGGGGGTTGTTTGACCATACTTCACCACGCCGGCCACAGAAATTCACTGCCAAGGCAGTCGCAGTTTACGTCCGTCACTATGGTACAAAATGCCACGTACCCGCCCTGCGCAAGTAACCACTGACACACGCGGTGCAGTTTTTGTGCAACATCTCGTTTTCGATAAGACGTTCACATATCTGACTTCATCAGACATCCACATCTACCTCGATCCCCCCCCCCCCAGTGAGTCGGATACGCGACGCTACCGTTTTATAATTTTATTTCAATACGAGCCCATATAAATGTACATCCCTGGCTTTGTAACTTAAGGCGTCACGGTGGCGAGATGTTATCTCTCTCGCCTGGTATGCAGGAGGCCGTGGGTTCGTGTATATTTGGAGTTCGCGTGTTCTTTCTCTCCGTGTGGTCAGGTGGATTTTTCTCCGGGTGCTCCGGGGTTTTTCCCCTCCACATTTACAATCGACGTGCGTTTAAGTATTTGGCTGCGATACATTTCCACATGATAAGCCACTTTTGGGCCTTGACTGGTAAATAAATAAAAACGTGTTTAGTTTAACTCGCCTGGCGGCGGTCTCCATGGCGTCGGGGTTAGGGGGCGGCACCAGGAAGCACACGGAGGGCACGGTGGCGATGTTTCCCGTCGGGTTGATCACGCGCCACTTGCTCCGCTGGGAGTTGTCCTCCAGGGCGCATTCCTCGCCCTTGTGAATCGTGATCTGCGTGGCGGTGGAGACGCAGAAAAAACAAAGAGAGCCGCCCGTATAGCCTCAACAGTCTGCCGGGGCAAGTGCTGCTTAGCGAGCACCTATGAAGGACGGCACGGCTGCACGAGGGAGGGGGGGTGGGTGGCCGGCACCAGACCCGGCCGCCTGTCTCCCTAGAGGAAATGTTTACACATCGCGCCGGGTACACATATGTAGGCTCCAGCTAGACCTCACCTCCATCTGCTTGTAGTCGCAAACAGCTCGGATGGGGATCGAACCGGAAACGCGATTCTCGGGGTTGCGAGGCTTCAGCTGCACGATGGTTTTGGCTCGCCCGACCAGCCCGGCCACGGTGCGCTTGAACTCCACCAGCTGTTCCTTCTCGTCCTGACACATCGAGACGACAAAGACAAAATTCCCCCGTATAGCCTTCACAGGCTGTTGGGACAAGTGCTGTTAAAACGAGCATCTATGAAGGTCGGCACGGCCACCTTCACCTCCCCAGTGGCGATGTTTACACGCCGTACCAGGCACTCGTTTGAGACTGATTCGACCTAGGGGAGGGCCTAGCACCGGCTCAGATAATCGTCACCGGTGTTGGTGTCCGTGAGCGGGATTCAAACCGGGGTCGCCGGGTCCGTGGTGCAGCGCGCCAACAGCTACACTACCGCTCTCCACCCCACAGAGACGCACACGTATAGCCTTTAACAGACTGTTGGGGCAATTGCTGTTAGCGAGCACCTATGAAGGCCGGCACGGCACACAAGAGGGGGGATGGGTGGGTGGCCAGCACCACGCCCGGCAGCCTTTGCCTCCCTAGTGGCGATGTTTACACACCGCACCAGGTGCTAATTTCATTATCTGAGCCTCCCCCAGTCGGCCTAGGGGAGGCTCAGATAAAATTATCGTTGCTGGTGTTGGTGTGTGCGTGAGCGGGAAGCAAACTCGGAATCCCCAGGTTCATCGCGCGCTGACCGCAACACTTCCGCTCCCCGCCCCACAGAGACGCACGCCAGAGGTCGCAAACGGGTTTTGATTCCTTACCCGTACCCGTACCCGGCCGCACCAGGGTCGCAAACGGGTACCCGTACCCGTACCTGGCCGGGTACGGGTAGCCGGGTATCGGGTAGGGTACGGGTATCGGGTACCCGGTTGCGACCTCTGACGCACGCGCACACGCGCACACGCGCACACGCGCACACGCGCAGTCACGCGCACATCACGCGGCACTCACCATGGAGCACTGCACCAGGTCCTCGAGGCGGGAGAGGCTGCTGCTCTTGTCGCACGTGTACTTGCGCTGGATCGACTCGAGCAGCGAGTTCAGGTGCTGCTCGCCCTCCCGAGCCTCCGCGAAAAACTGCGGCAAACGCGAACGACGATGCACAGCTTTACCTAGCACGCTTAGAAACCGTGACACATTTAAAGCGTAACACACGTAGAAAGAGAAACACATGACAAACCACAATGTACACAAGATAACAAAAACAACAACACGCACGCACACCACAACATACACTCGATTTCTGAAATGTCCACACGTACATCCATCACAGACAATTTCAATAAATAAAAACATCTAAACACGGCCGCATCTCAATGTTCTGTACGAATATGAGAAATCTGCACATTTACAGAGCCTGAAGGGTGTGAAGACAAAGTTCCACCATGTAGCCTTAACAGACTGTTGGGGAAAGTGCTGTTAGCGAGCACCTATGAAGGTCGGCACGGCACACGAGGGGGTGGGTAGCCAGCAACGTGCCCGGCCGCCTTTGTCTCCCCAGTGACGATATTTACACATCGCAGCTGGTACTCATTTGAGGTCGAATCGACCTTGGGGAGGCCCAGGACCGGTTCAGATAATCATCACCGAGTGTTAGCTTTGAGCGGGAATTGAACTCGGGTCGCCATGCTCTTAGCACAGTGCGCTAATCGCTACACCACCGCTCCCCATACACGCACATCCTGTGCAGTGAACACATGATTTGTATCCATCACATTAGCTCCCTAAGAGGCAATAATAACGCTGCATGATGAATGCCAGTGCTGTTTGACAGAGAACCCCATCGTATACGTTACAGCCCATAATAAATTCCTGCTGCACTAAATCAGCCCTCTCTTCCTCGCCTGCACTGCCAATAAAACAGCTGAGTGAGTCAAAGTTCAAAGGTCAAAGTGGTTTCCCGCTCAAGTGAGCACGGGACTGCCGCTCATCTTTCTGCAGTCCGAATCCAGCGGTGGAAATTCCACATTCCTATGACGGGGGTGGGGCAGCATAGTGGTGCAATGGTTAGCGCACCGCGTTACGAACTCGGTGACCTGGGCTCATAACCAACAGGAGTGATGAAGATCTGAACCGGCACCTGGGCCTCCCCTAGGTCGAATCGGCCTCAACTAGGAACCTGGTACTGTGTGTAAACATCACCACTTGGGCGTGGTCATAGCCACACCAATCTCTCGTCTGCAGCGTTGGCCTTCGTAGGTGTTCACTACGACCAACATTGGCGGCGAGAGAGAAATGGAAGCGGTTTTGTCACGGTTCCCGTATCCGCACCGACGAACATGGCGAGACAGCTCTGTTGGGTCAAGTGCTGGCAGCGCGCAAGAAGGCGGTATGACGCGCACCATGCCTGGCACCGACGTTAGCTGTCGACGGAAGTTGATGTCAGGACGTCGGGTTCGCGGTGTCGTGCGCGTCAACCTGCCGCGCCACGCGCTCCCCGCTATATCGCGAACTCGACAACGGCGCACGCGTACTGCGTACGTGCGAAACCACGCACACACACACACACATGCGCGCACCTGGAAGAAGGTCGTGTTTTCCTTGAGATGAGTCTCCACGCAGCTGCAGATTTGCAGAATCCAATGCCACTGCGACTGGATGGCGGCCAAGTAAGCCTGCGGAACACGAAACCCGCACGGGGGACCCGGTCAGCCAAGAGCCCTCCCCGACAACCAACCTCCGTCGGCGGTGGAGACGCGCGCGGTTAGACGCACGGAGGAACAGCGAGGACGGGTGGGGAGGGAGGGAGGCTGCGGAGTGCAGCGGTGGTTCCTGCCTGCCTGCCTGCCTGCTTGCGCCACTTGTAAAAGCAAGCGGCGCTCACGGCGGCGACGGAAATCGTGAATTGGAGTGAATCCTCAAGTCGAGACGGCTGCAGAAGCTCGGCGGACGAGGCGCTTTCCTTTAAAATAAAGATTCCGTGTGCTGGGGTGGGGTATAGGGTAGCGGGGTGGTGCGGGGGTGGAGGGTGTTGTGGGGGGGGGGTGGCGGCCGGACCGTTGTCCCCGCGGCGGTGTACCTCGATGGTCTCCCGAGCCGGGTGGTTCTGCACGAGCAGCTGCTCGCCGCCGTCGCGCAGAGTGTTCAGCTCCACCTCCTTCTTCTCGAGCTCCTTCATCAGCTCCTGCGCGCGGACGAGCACACACAGCGTGACGCGTCTCGGCCCTCTCCGTGCGGGCGGGCAGGCATCGAAGCGTCGCACTTTGATCAACATAGCGATCTTATATCTTATTGTTACGTGTATGGAGCGGCTTTTGATAGCTAATTGGAAGCGACTCACGGCCCGTTGTAAATTCGTCGCTGGATAAACCTTGCTAACAGATGACGGACAAAGACCACCACCCCCCCCCTCCCCCCCACTTTGTGGCAAGTGCTGTTAACGAGTAGCATGGCACATGAAAGGGGTGGGTGAGCAGCACCACTCCCGACCGCCTTTGTCTCCCCAGTGGCGATGTTTTTACACACCGCACCAGGTACTCATTTGAGGCCGAGTCGACCTAGGGGGAGGCCCAGGAGCGTCACTGGTGCTGGCCGTGAGCGGGAATCGAACTCGGGTCAGCGAGTTCGTAGCGGAGCGCGCCAACCCACTGCACGACAGCTCCCCACTTGTTCACACGCACACACAAGGATAAAGATCCCCCCGTATAGCCTTCGCAGACTTTTGAGGCAAGTGCCGATAGCGAGCAGCACCTACAAAGACGCGCACGCACGCACGCACGCACGGGGCGTCACCTCGTGGTACTCGCGCTTGCTGGCCACGTCCGGGTTGCGGTTGCTCCAGTCGTGCGCCACCTCCTCCTCCTCGCGCGCGTTCAGCCACATGAGCTCGTGCGTGGCGCGCGACACGAAGCGCTCCAGGCTTTCCAGGTGGCGCAGGCGCCCACGCGATGAGTTCTGCGGGGTGGGGGCGGCCGGGGGGGCCGGGGCGGGGCGGGCCGCGGGGGAAATGGTAAATTGTCGGCAAAATAACAACACCCATTATTTCGAATTCGGTAAAAATTTCACTATTTCAAGAGCCGCAGTGCAATGTGAATACGGGACGGTGGTGGCTCTTCGTAGATAACGAGGCGGTGCTTAAAGAGCCGCACGCAGCTCCGGAGCCGCGGGTTTGCCGCCCCCCCTGTGCCAACCCAAACGATTTTCCTCCTTGACCCAGGAAAGCCGCACAGAGTCCGAAGACTCCATTCTTTTTCAGGAGGGTCCCCATTACATTGGGATGTTTTGGTCAACACCAATTGCAATGTTTGGGGGCCCAACGTTGCACATTTACTGGGCCTGCAACGTGACTGTCGTACGATCTTCACGGGAGTTACAGCGCCTCCCTCCCTGACACCAACGGGCGGCCAATCGCGTCGCTGCCTCGCCGCCCGTCAGCGTCCACTCGCCGAGCCGTCCCCTCTCTCGACGGGAGCGAGCGGCGGATCACAGTGTGGCGGCGGTGCAGGTTTCCAAGTTGGAATTGCTATTGTTTGTTATTGATCCGTGTGCTGGTCGACGGGCTTGGGAATCGGGGGGGGGGAGAGGAGCCGTCGCTCACCAGCAGGCGCGTGTACTGCAGCTCCAGGCGCCCCAGGTACTCGCTGTAGGTGCCCCTGTTCGCCGAGCTGACCTTGGGCTGTGGAAGGGACACGGGCGCCCCAGTCAGGGTCACAGGACGCGTGGCAACGCGTTGACGATAGGAAGGTGACGAAGATGGGATCGACGTGCCTCAAGTGCTTGGCATACAAAGTGAAGATGCTGCGCTGCTGATGAGGATATTTCTGCAGCTGATGATGAGCCTGTTCTTGCTGCTCGTGACGACGATCATCACGTTTCTTGACGACGATGATAATTACGCTGGTGATTATTATTCGGACAAACACAATGCACAGGGTGGGCTGTCGTGTGGTTCGGATGAGGGTGATGACAGTAATTATCACATGCTGATGTTGTCGAGGATGATGGTACTTCTGCTGCTGCTGATGACGATCCTACTACTGATGATGATGATACCACAACTGCTGCTGAAGATGATGTTACTGATGATGGTGGTGGTAATTCTGCTGCCGCTGCTTCTGATGATGCAGGTAGCACACTAAACTGAAGACAATCGCTTGTGTTCTGATCGAAACGTCGTGTTTTTTTAATTTGTATTTAATTCTTTCTATCTATGTGACTTTACCGAAAGAACCAAAGAATATGAATTCCTGCAGTCACGAAAGTTTCAAGTCAAAATTGAAAAGTCATTGCTTTGGAACTCCATTTTTGTGTTTTGGTTTGTTGTCCTTACCCCCCCCCCGACACCTCCGATTTGCACCGTTGGCTACGTACGGTACGAAAGAAGTTCAACATACATGCATGATTCTACTGCTGGTGGTGATTAAAATTGTAAATGTTGTGGTTTCACACTTCAACACACCGGTGGGCTAAAGCAGTGAACTATTTGTCTTTTGTCAACGTGACACTATTTTACTGATTGGCCGTGTCGGGTGGTGGAGGGTTATGACACATTTATAAATAACGTCATCTAAATCCCAAAACGTTGATTATGAATGATGATCCCGCTGCTACTGCTGCCGATCGCGACCACGATCGGACCCCCCCCCCGAATCGCACGACTCACCTCGGCAGCCTTGGCCTGCTCGAGGCGAGCGCGGAAGGCCTCGATGTCGCGGTGCGTGCCTCGGTGGGCCTCCAAGTTGGCCTCCACGGCTGGGAGGTCCGTCCCCCACTCCGCTGCATCCAGCGCCACCTGCAGAGGTGGCAGATTCCTCAGCTGACGCAGCGACGCACGGTTGGGACAACTTCCATCGTGGATAAGATTTGTTTCGTCGCTTCCCCTTAAATTTTTGTCCGGATTGTAAAAGTCGGCCGTCACATCCCGGAGAGCGGGCACCCGTCCGCATGTCTCGCGCAGCAGGTGGATCCCTCTCCATATGCTAGAGATCGGCACGCGGAAGCGAGATGTCGGGAGAGCTACCTCTGAAATCGATTCTCGTGACCTCTGGTGCCCACAGTGGGGTGGCAGCCAGGGGGAGGGGGTGGGGGGGCAGCACTTTTCAGTCAAACCCATTTTGTACTTAAGATTTCGATTTTAGCGAAATTAAATGCGGAACAAAATTTCACCTTTTTTTGGTGCAGTCATCGTTGGCCGGGACCATCAACTCGCCCTCACAGGTTTACCAATCTTTAATATTTAAATAAATAAATTTCATATCTATATATATAAACTAGAGGGCAGCCCATCCTATGCACGAGGCCCAGTGACGCTCACATGACAGCCAACCCTCGCCAGACATTGACTACTCGCCAACAGCAGCCACGAACTCGCCGTACCATCGCCGGTTATTGTAACATAGCGGCGGTGTCCCCGCCGAGCCAATGGATTCACCGCTCTCCGCCACGCACCACCGCCCCCAAATCGCACGTGCCAATTTTTATTTTTGTTTGTGAAAACGAGGCCGACGATGATGATGACGACCCACGGTGCGATGACATCCACCACCAGCCAGAGCCTCACCTGCTGCGCCTCCACCCACTGCAGGAGGTCTCGGAGTGACACCGTCGCCTCCTCCTCGGCCGTCGACCCTCCAGGCGAACGCCGCTGCTGAGGCTGCGGCTGCTTCAGCTTCACCTGCAGCTGCTGCTGCTGCAGCAGCTTGCCCTGCGCCCGGTCGGTCTGCGTCGTCTGCGTCTCGAGGGTCGCACGCGACGTCTGCGTCTCGACGGCCGAGCCGGCCACGCGGCTCGGGGAGAACGCCGTGCGGTGCTCGGAGCGCAGCGCCACCACTCGCTCGTGCAGCTGGAACACCCTGCAAGCGACCGTCGGGGTCAAGGTCGAGCACCACGCCTGACCGCCTTTGTCTCCCCAGTGGGGATGTTTTTACACACCGTACCACGTGCTAGTTTGAGGCCGAGTCGACCGAAGGGGGGGCTCAGGAACAGTTCAGATAATCGTCACCGGTGTTGTGAGCGGGAATCAAACTCAGGGGCATCCGGGTTCGTCGTGCAGCGTGCTAACTGCTACACTGCCGCTCCCCACACACATATGTAGTGACATAAATGGGGTCACTATGGCGGTTAGCGCCAGCTAGCGTCGCAAGAGCGGAGCTGTGGGTCTTGGGCCTCTCTCGGGCACCAGAGTGGGTATGCCATGGAAGCAGCCCCTACGGGGCATAGTTCTGGTGACAGTGAGAGAGAGGTCGGGTGAGGACATGACAGTCTGGGTGACCCCGAGAGGGCACGTGACTGGACGAGGTGGCAAGGGGGGCCCAAAAGGGGGAGAGAGGGACACGTGATGTAGGGGCCGGAGCCTTCGGGAAGGATCTGGAAGGAGGCGTGGCCGAGTCCCGAGCCCCAATCGGAGCTGTTCTCTGGAATCAACCCTTGGCGCGACGTCTCTCCGATCTTCGGTCTTCGCTCGGCATCGTGGGTCAGTCAGAATGTTACTCACTGACCCGGTTATGTAGTTGCCCCGTTGTGGCTTAGTTAATACTCAAGTGGCTCTCACCTCTGTTGTTATTCCGTACGTTTATGTAGTTACCCGGTTGGGGTGTGCCTCCGTGAAGAAACACCACACATGCATGGATGCGCACGCACACACACACACACTCGCACGTGTGTGTACGTGCAGAGCCACTCACCGCCGGTACATGTTCTCCGCCTGGAAGTAGCGGCCGTCCTTGAGCGTCTGCACGTTGGCGAACATGCTGCGGATGAGCGCGTCCAGCTCGCCCAGCGTCACCTCGAGCTCCGTGGCGCCTGGGCCCGCCGCGCCGCCCGCACGCAGCTCCTGCGGGGTGCCGCGCAGTCACCACCACACGCAGCGCCGTCACCACCGCTAACAGTCACCATCGCCACCGCTAACATCGTCACCACCGCTAACATCGTCACCACCGCTAACAGCGTCACCATCGCCACCGCTAACATCGTCGTCATCACCATCGCGAACATGGTCACCATCGCCACCGCTAACATCGTCACCACGACAATTTCGTCACGACCCACCGCCACTGCAGAACCCGTTTAACCACGGCAGCCAAAGCCCAGCCTCAAACTTGTGCCCAGCGCCCAGCGGAAGCCGCTCAGTGCTTCGCCACGGCCATTGTGAACTCGCCTGGGCCGCCTGTGCCAAGTTCATCTTCGTTCAAAGGCTCGCGCCAAAAGCAGGCGGCCACTGTGACGAAGGCGGTCACTGCACCGTGCGCTTTGAGGTGCGCTTCTGTGGCCGTCTGGAATGCTCTTCCATCCGATATTAGGAAGCCGCTGAAGCAATGCACTTTTAAAGCTCGATTGATAACTCTTTTGAACTGCTCTTTGTGTTTAGTTTCTTGTCCTTCCCCCGCACCTCCGCTTAGCGCGGCCGGCTACGTACCTTGCGAAAGAATTTCAGCACGCACACACATTTTGCTCAGCAGCTGCGACGACGGAAAGCCACACTCACCATGTGCAGCAGTCGCTCGGCACGTATCAGCTTCTCCTCGCACACGCCCGACTCCTGCTGGATCTGCAGCGCCACCCGTTGCAGCATCTCCAGCCTGTCGCCATGGCAACAACAACATTTACCACCGTCATCGTCGTCGTAGCCGTCGCCGCGGTTAACCTCAAAGCGCGGCGCGGAAACACGTTTCCAGCCGGTACAAACGAACGTTGGCTCCCCCCCAGAGAGGAATGTGTGTGAGTGTGCGCGTGCAAGTGTGCCACCATGTGAGTCTTGTGTGTATACATCGTGGGGATCGCCAGTGCAAGCGGTTAACGCGCTGCGCTGCGAACCCAGAGGGCCGAGTTCAATTCTCAAACACGACCAACAACAGCGGTGAATATATGGACCGTTCCCAGGCCTCCCCTACGTGTTGACTCAGCCTAAAAAAAAAAGAGAGCACGTGGTGCGGCGTTGAAACATCGGCACTGGCGAGACAAAGGCGGTCGTGCGTGGTGTTGGCCACACCGCCCCACCCTTCTCGCGTGCCGTGCTGGCCTTCGTAGGTGCTCGCGAACGGCACTTGCCCCAGCAGCGTGTTAAGGCTACGGCGACGGGGGTGTGCACGTGTGTGCGCGTGTGTGCGCGTGTGTGCGCGTGTGTGCGCGTGTGTGCGCGTGTGTGCGCGTACACCGACCTCTCGATCTCAGGCCGCAGCTCCTTCTCCCTCTCGAGCATCGCGACGATGAGCCGGCCCCACTCCTTCTCCACGTCGTTCGGGTGCTGGCCCTGGGGCAGCTTGATGCGCCCGGCGAGAATCCACGCCTTGGTGAAGGGGCCGCACACAAACACACACACACACGGCCATTAACACATGGCAACTAAACTAAACTATCTTTTATTTTACCAGTTAAGGCCCCAACTGAGCTATGTAGCTCCTTCAGAAGCGGCCTGGCCACAAATGATAGCTCAACAAAGTGACTCATCATGCGGAAATTTATAGCAGTAGCCAAATAATCTAAACGTACGTTGATTCTACATGTGGAGGGGAAAAGCGGGGGGCCTGGAGATAAATCCATGCGACCACGGGGAGAAACATGCAAACTCAGGGTCGGAATCGAACCCACGACCTCCTGTATACCAGGCGAGGTAGTTAACATCTCGCCACTGTGGTGGCATTGTATAAATAAGACAAAGATCCTCCACATAGCCTTGAACAGACTGTTGGGGCAAGTGCTGTTAGCGAGCACCTATGAAGGCCGGCACGGCACATGAGAGCGTGGGTGGCCAGCACCACGCCCAGCCATCTTTGTCTCCCCAGTGGTGATATTTACACACAGCACCAGGTACTCATTTGAGGCTGAGTCGATATAGGAGAGGCCCAGAACAGGTTCATATAATCGTCACCGGTTATGGGGGTGAAGCGGGAAACGAACTCGTGTCGCCAGGTTTGGAGCGCACCACACTAACCGCTCGCTACACCACCGCTCCCAAATATAAAAACAATCCACCTTCCAACATCGCACGCTTATCGCCAGTCGTACCGATTCACAGACTGGAAGTATTTTATACGAACAATTACCAGCTATGCCCGTTACCGCCGAGCGTGTATTGAAGCCGGTAACAGAACGCGTCCGCGGGGCCTCTGTGCACCTACCTCCAGAGACTTGTAGAGTGTTTTGATTCGCAACTTGTCGCTCTCTTTCGGGGGCAGCTCCATCTCCTTGAACTGCAGGTACTGGTTGTACAAGGCCTGGGGAAGAGCGAGTGTTTGCCGTCGGGGTTACGCGCGTCGGCACGGCTCGGCTACGTACGGTGCGAAAGAAGTCCAACGCGCATACAAAGCCATGCCTGCACAGCCTCGACAAGGGCTCACGTGCCAGTGTCGGACCCGGGGGAAGACCTACTTGCTGTACTGCCTGCCAAGGTTGCGCGTGTGCACGGCGCCCCTGTGTGTGAACGCACCACTGAGCCCGTGTCGGTGTTTGGGGAGTCATCTGATCGTACTTCACCAAACCCCCCCCCACCCCCAACCGCGCCGGTTAGCGCGCGCGGTGGAGGTGGTGGAGGTTGGTGAAGTTGGGGAACGCCGACGTGGCGAAGTGTAAACACGGTCGAGCAACCCCTCGTTTAACGCGGCAGACGCGTTCGAAATCAAGTGCTGCGTCTAGCGACGATTTGAATCAGCAAAATTAGCCATCCGTTTTTTTTTCTCCTTCCGTGGACCAAATGGGACCCCCCCCCCGCCCCCCGCCTGCCCATCCCCCTGCCCCCAACTCCACCCCCCACCCCACCTTGAGCTCGGCAGGGTTGTTGGGGAAGTTGCGCGTGTACATGACGGTCACGTGGTGGCGCAGCCACTGCAGCAGCAGCACGACGAGCTCCTGGTACTCGCGCCACTGCGTCTCCACCTCCTGCCCACGCCGTCACGAGACGCACGGGGAAGGAAACAAAAAATTAATCGCGCGTGCGTGCGTGCGTGCGATATTCCGCTACGGTTTCTAAAACTGTGTGAATGTGTTTGTCCGCGGAAACTGTTTAAACAGCGGTATGGAAATCTGAACCGGGTAAGAAGTGTAGTTGCAAATATTCCTCTTTGCTCCGCAAGCTTTGGGCAGTAACCCTTCGGTTGACGCGGCCGCTTACCAACAGGGGGAGTTTCCCAATAGCAACACGACTCTACGCCACACGTACGTGCAAGCTGGGCCATCGTCGCGACGGCTATCTTGAGCGCCCCGTCCCCCGTCACAGGCGGACGGGTGGAGCTACTGCATAATTTGCTTGGTCGTTCATTGCTCAGTTTAGTTCATCCTTTTCGGTCAGCGATTCAATCGTTCGTTCGTTCCATCGTTGGGGCATTCATTCGTTAATTAGTTCGTGCGAACATCCGTCTGTCCGTCCGCCCGTCGGCTCCCTCGCTTCGCTGGCCGGCCGGGTACGCACGTGCCGAGTGCGTGCGGCGCTCACGTTAGCGTTGGCGCCGTCGGGAGCCTTGGGGATGGCGTCGTAGAGCGAGGACACGTAGGTGATGATCGACTTCTCGTCGGGCGATGCCACGTCCACGTCTGTGGGGGGGGGGGGTGTGGGGGGAAGGGATGGCGGCGAAAGTTCCAGCGGGCGGAACGCGGGGCAGGAGAGACGCGGCGCTCGGATTTAGCGGTCAATCGCAGGTTTGGAGTTTCAGACGCACATGCAAAGAATATGTGTGTGTGTGTGTCACGAAGACATTGTTTATAATTCTAGATTTGAAGCTTTCGTGACAGCAAGGATTCATACTCTTAGTGTTTTTCGGTAAAGTCACGTAGGTAAAAAAATGAAATTAAAATTAATAAAATAATTAAAATCACGACGTTTCGGAGGCAACACAAGTCTCCGTCATCAGGTGGGACCGTCACAGCCAGATTTGCTGTATGAAGTGAGGCCTCACTTTTATTAATTTTAATTTAATATTTTTACCTACATGACTTTACCGAAAAAACTAAGAGTACATTATTTATAACCTGATTAATTTTTGTTATCAAAGGTAAAAAGGAACTGCTGGCGTCCAGGAGAGGCAGGTGCGCGTCCCGTTTGACCGCGACGCGCCGAGCTCTCGCGCCGCGGTGCCGTGAACACGACCCCTCCTTCCCAGCGCCGCCGTTAGCGGGACTGCGTTTGTTTGTCTTTTAATCCGATAGCCAAACACGCACAGCCGAGGGCGGTGAAAACAGGAGCACCTGCCGCTCACGAGTGTGACGGGCAGCCTCTACCGGGTCCCCGACGCGAGCTCACGGGATGGACGCGCGAGCGACGCGCTGCTGGCGACGCGCGCGGCTTGACGGTGTCACACCTTCGGGGTCGAGAAGCCTGGTGACCCCCAGCTCCCGCTCGGCCGTGGAGAAGGCGAACTCGAGGTTCTCCTGGTTGGAGCGGCCGTGCACCTGCTTGAGGTCCACCAGCTCTGGCCTGTGGCAGTCGAGACACAGAGGCAAAGGTCACCCGTGTAGCCTGCGCAGGCTGTTGGGGGGGGGGGTGCGGTTAGGCAAGTGCTGTTAAGCGAGCACCCAGGGAAGCCGACACACGCGGCACGCGTGGGGGCGGGGTGGCCAGCACCGCGGCCCGGCCGCCTTTGTTTCCCAAGCGCCGATGTTGACGCACAGCAGCGGGTATTCATGGATGGGGAGCCACCGCCCGGTACTGTGCCAGTAACCCCCCCTCCCTCCCTCCCCTCGGTAGTGACACGGCCCAGCGACAGCTTGTCCCCCACTTGTCGCAGAGCTTCGCGGTTAGAATCCAGCTGCACAGGGACAGCTGCCACTGGGGGCGCCCCTAGGCTAGACCACACAGCAGCAAAGGCAAACATCGCCGCCGCCCCACCCCCCCCCGCAACCCTAACCGATGCCCCAGGTCACTCTTGCAAATGAAATTCATCCTGGTCTCCACCTGGTTAAACAACAACAACTTGGAAACATGAACTTGGAACTCCATCCCTCTCATCTACCCCCAGCCCCTAGGCCCACCCCTCCCCTCCCACCCCTCCCTGAGTGGGGGGGGGGGTCAGTGCGAGCCGCACTTGTGCTTGTGGATGATGGCGGTGAAGAGTTTGCCGTCGCGCCAGGACGTGGTGAAGTTGTCGCACTTGACCCCGGGGTAGCCCTCCACCATGCGCTTCGACCAGAGCAGCAGCTTCTCCTTGGCCGTCATGTCCTCGGACTGGCCCGTCACCTGGATGTCCGAGATCTGGATGCGACGGAGACGGCGCCAGCACCCGTCATCAACGTCGTCGTCGTCATCAACGGCATCGTCGTCATCAACATTGTTGTCGTCATCAACGTCATCATCGTCAACGTCGTCGTCAACGTCGTCGTCGTCGTCATCAACGTCGTCGTCATCAACGTCGTCATCATCAACGTCGTCGTCATC
>CM025631.2:5422472-5442290 GCA_014621495.2 Entosphenus tridentatus | reverse complement strand
ATTATGTTTTCTTTTTATTATTTTATTATTTCTCTTCTACGTGACTTTACCGAAAGAAACAAGAAGATGATATGTACACGTTGGGCCGACGGTTCGGGCAACGGCCCTTCTACCAGGTGGAGCCGGTGGCAATAATTCAGCGGGGTTGCTTTGTCCGAACAAACACCGCTGGATGAGGCCGCCACGTTGTGAACCCGGCGAACCCGTATTGTTTAATTCCTGTCCGCACAGCTAACATCAGTGGCGAGTGGCACCGGTTAGGGTGGGGGGGGTCTCCTTCCTCATCCTCCACCCCCTGCAATTCCCAAGCCACGCTGACCGGCGTGGTGAAGTATGGTCAAACAGGGCCCATGACCGCGGTAAATGGAGTGGGGGAGAATCTCGTCCAGCAGTGGATTGACAAAGAAGCGCAAATTTTTGTTTTACTTTATTGTAAATAAACCCCGACGTGCAATAAGATGACCAAATAATAAAACTTATTTTTTATACCTGGAGACAAAAGCAAAGGTAGAATCGTTTAAAAATATATATTTGACCTATAATGCCCCACTGGTGAACTTAATGCATTTGACAATTAATTTATTTTACAAAGTATTAAAGCCAATTTTTTTTACATTGAACTTCGTATTATTGCAAAAAATACATCATATGCAAAAGGGTTATTGCCTGAAACGTCGCCTATTATATATTTCTCCTTTTAAGGCCGCAACAGTGTTACTGATGAGAATGTCGAGTATTTTTTTCTTTGCAACCACAAAGCATTCAATCACAGTGCTGAAAATGGTATCCTAGGCTTGAAGCACCCGCACAACACTGCACACACGCACACAGCAAAACGTTTATCTCATCTTTACATTCCATCGTTTCACGGGATAAATATATATATAATTGTTTATAGGAATAAACTGGAAGGTTTCTCGTGCTCAGGAGCATCAGCAAGCAGAAAACAGCAAACGACACCCGACAACATGTCCTCAAAGACAAACACAGCAACGACATGCACAAGACACAACACGCGTGTGCGTGCGTGTGCGTGAGTGTGCGTGCGTGCGTGCGTGCATGTGGATAGAATGTCTGCGCATTCAAAAAACGTGCCCTCTAAAAAAAACGGTTGCTGTTAATCCATTTGCACATTCTCGCTGGTAATAGGTGCTCGCAAACAAAGTGCCACGGAGGTGGGGGAGGTGGGGGGAAGAGTGATTTGTCGCTCACTCTCACTGCCACGCTCAAATCAATGCTCACTCACGGCGCAGGGCATAATAATTTCAGCGACACGGAAATGTAAGTCTACACCCGGCAAATGCCGCGTCCAGTGCTTGCGCTTCTGTGGCTTACGACGGAGTCCACGCGTCGCCCACTCCAGGCTAGCGGCGACCCGGAAATTACTCGGGGGGTGGGGGGGGGATGAGAAATGAAGCCAAACTCGTGACCACCTCCAACCTTGTACGCTACCTATTCGGGATGCAAGTTAAAGTGTTCACGATTTGTTACTGTAATGCAATCGTTGTTGTTGTTATTAGGGCCCAGGATTTCTTATGACTGTCCAAACAAGCTTTCAAATTCAATTACGAAACTAAACGCAAACTAAACTATACTATTTATAATTTTACCAGGAAAGGACCACAGAGCTACAGAGCTATTTTTCAGAAGCGACCTGGCAATACACGTTCATTATAAATGTGGAGGGGAAAACCTGAGGACCCGGAGAAAAATCCACACGACCACGGGGAGAGAGAGACACGCAAACTCCAAATATACAGCAGGCGTCAGGGTCAGGATCGACCCCATGACCTCCTGTATACCAGGCGAGGGAGATAACATCTCTGTTCTGCCATCTTCTCACAATCTCAAGGCCCAAGTCTGCAAAACCTGATATTCATGCACTGACCAGGCTAACTCGGCTTAGCTTCTGAGAACATGATGTTTGAGAGCTTCAGGGCGAATCGGCCAATTTGTGAAACGTAATGTCATTTAACGCTGCTCATCTTCATATTTCATCCACTGATGTTATGGATTTTCACACACTCAAAAGAAAAGTGATTACAGACTACGTATCTGTTAGATGACGTGCAAAAAAATTAGATTTTCCAGAAGACACAAAGTGACATTTTTTTTCACACACTGAAAAAAAATCCGGGGCCTTAATAAATATGAATGTTGTCGTTATTACTGTCATTACCGTATTCTCCATATTAATGTATTGTGCAGGAACACAAAATTGAAGGCGTACATTTTAATTTGGTGGCAAGTCTCGACTCTTATCTCTCTCGCTTCTCTATTTGCTGTGAAGAAGGGTCAGTGCTCGAAACGTCGCCTCTTATATTCTCTTTCTTATTAAGGCCACGGTGTTATTAAACTGAACTATTTTTGTTTATTTTACCAGGTAAGGCCCACTAAGCTACGTGGCTCTTTTTCAGAAGCCACCTGGCCACAAATGATCACTCAATGAAGGTGTCTTATCATTAAGTGAAAATGTATAGCAGCCAAATACTCTGAACACACGTTGATACTCAATGTGGAGGGGAAAAACCTGGAGGAGAACCTGGACAAAAAATCCACGCGACCACGGGGAGAACGTGAAAACTCCAAATATATGTGTCAGGGTCGGGATCACACCCACTACCTCCTGTATACCAGGCGAGGTAGTTAACATCTAACCACTGCAATTCTCACAGCCCTCGTCACGCTCCCGTGCAGTTGCCTGCATCGCATTTACACTCATAAATGTCGCCGGTGTGCCTTTTTAATCCAGAGAATACGGTAATATCGATGTTATGGTATGCTAATCATGATGATAATGAAAGCGTTGACTGTTGTGGATGTTAAATGGTATCACATTAATGCGCGGCCAACGTACCCCCTTCTCAGCATCATTCCCGTCATGCTCGGCGCAGACACAGGCTGAGCCACTCACCAACCGCAAGCTGCGCATCACATCGCGTTCACGGGGCTGCCCGGCCAATAGCAAGCCAGGGGCGGTCGGGGTCAAAGGTCAGGACCAGTCAGGATCAAAAGGTGAAGTTTTGGGGGGATTTGGGGAGGGAAGCCGGCGGGCAGGGAGCGAAGGGAAAGGTCAAGTTTGGGTGAGTTCGGATAAAATGAGGAAAATGTTCAAATAAATATGTCGGGAGGGTTAGACGCACCACAGACAGGGTGAACGGAAAAGATGGGATGTATTTTAGGAAAGATGGAAAAAATGCCAGAAATTAAATTAAATGCATAACATAAGGAGGGGACATTTTGGGTTGGGGGCGAGAGAGAGAGAGAGAGAGAAAAGAAGAGAGAACAGGACGACAGCAGTAAAACAAGGTAAAAAAAATTCGCAGAAAACAGAAACAACAGAATTATGAACAGCACAAAGGAAAGTTGAGATTGGTAATTAAAGTAAAAATGCGATGGTGACTATGCAAAGGCACCCTGATAAGCTGGGATGCTGTGTGTAATTACGTCTTAAACAATAATAATAATGATGATGATATAATAATAATAAATACTACCACAGGACTTTCTGAACATGTCATGAGAAAAATGTGCGCGCGCGACAAACGTTCCGAATCATGAACCCAAAATAAATCGACGCTGGCGCGAAAATATGACGAGAAGTGGAATTCTTCGAATACCAATGAGTCAGTCGATGGGGCGGGGGTGGGAGGGGAGGAGGGGGGTGGCAGGAGTGGGGGGGGGCTGGGTTTTTACAGAGTCCAAGTTCGACTCCTGGTCACGGCCACCGAACGAACGTCGCTGCGCCGGCCAAAGTGAATCGCGTTTGAGCAGCTAACGCCGGTCATGCGCAACAGGCCTCCTCCATGCACCACATTCCCCATCGCTCGCGTACCAGCGTCTCGTTGGACAGAACCTCCAGCAGGGAGATGAGGTTGTGGCCATCGCGGAGGTCCTCGTAGAGGTCGTTCAGGTGCTTCCGCGCCTGCGGTGACGACGGACGGGGCGACAGAACAGGGATACGGGCGACGGGGGGTTAAGTGGGTTTTGCGTTTTTAGGCAGGCGGCGGCGGCGTTGCACGTAGCCTCTGACCCAGCTTTCACTTGTTTCGCCTGGGTGAGAAAAAAAAGGCAGTACAGCAAGTGTGGATCCCCCAATCTGTTCCAACGTGCATGGGATAAAGTGTTGCCCCCTCTCACGCATGCGCGCGTCGGTGGGTTTTCTCCGGACCCTCCGGTTTAATCCCACGTGTAAACACTCATTAATTGGCTGAAAATATCTTAATACACAGAGGACCACAGAACTTGGAGGTTGCGGGTGAGTGGGGATTTTTCTGACTTTCCGCTTGTCTGTGGTTGCTCGCGCATCCGAGTCGTCCCCTATCTCTGTCTCTCTCTCTTCGAGTGCGAGCGAGCGAGCGAATGCTGCGTGGCGGTGGAGCAGCGTTACGAGTTTAAATTATTGAATGGGCGCTTAAAACGCCCCAGCATTAGCACTGTTGGCTATCTAGAGTGTGAAAGAAGTTCAACATACAGTACAAACATATAAGGGGCCTCACGTCATCACATCTCGGCCTGAATCACTGCAGTGCCCAGCTGCAGTTTAATTATTTTAGCCTCGGGGATCCCCTAAAAGGCGGCTGCCCCTGTAGTATTAACCAGGGTGTCTGGTGGGATTGAAGCGCAAACCTCTGCGTCAGGTGGCAAACGCCATCCCATACGGCCACAGTCGCCACCCGTGGACGGGTAAAGGAACAGCCCTGCAATTTCCGAGTCATGCCACTGTCACCTATGTCAGTATATATATGTGACAATTCAATGCAATATGGCATTTCAAGAAAACCAAAGAAACCTTCCAATGATAATTGGTTTTTTACCCTTTTATCTGGCAACAAATCTGGTCCAGCACCATGTGAGACTAGGCTCTAAGGAAAGCTGTCTCGGGTGTGGGCCAATCAACTTCAAGGACAGTGCATACATTATCAGAGTTGTGTTTTTTGTTTGCATTACGACTGCAGGTATTGTGGTCTATGCAAACATGACTCCTTGTAAAAAAAAGGTGTCAGTTTTGTTGCCAGATAAAAGTGTAAAAAAACAATTATCAGATTTTTTCTTCTGGAAAATGAGGTTCCAATAGTGTAAACCTTCAAATGTCCACGAGCTAGAGACTAAAAAAACATCGTGAAGGCGGGAGTTGACTATGGCGTCGGAATTCTGGATTAGCCGGGAAAAAAAAATCTGCAGCAGGGAAGGGGATGGGCAGCTGTCCTGGCAAAAAAAAAGTTGTGTGGATATTTGCAAGTAGTCTCTGTTGTTCTCCAAGTGTTGGGTTCTATCATGTGAACAAATGTGGCTGGATTTCTATAGCATACTAGCCACACAAATTTATGGCTGAGTTGTGTTCACATGTTAACAAATTAGTTGACGTTGCTGCTGCTGCTGCTGCTGTTGTGGGCGAGTGGTGCACAAGGCACACTTAACAAAAACCCATTCGTCAACTAACACTGTGACCTTAAAATTATAAATATATGAGACGTTTCGACCAACAGTCCTGATAATCAGAATATTTGTTTTTACATTTAATTCTCATCAAGCCCCATGGTGTAAACAAGTGCAGGCTCCAACTCGTATCGTCCACTCTCTCTACGGGCCCCCTCTCCATTTATGTGCCATGAAGTAGGGTCATTGCCCGAAACGTCGCCTATTTAAAAAAAGTATTTTTAAAGGCCACGCGCTTCTAATTGACACCGAAGGCCTCGAGAGTTTTTCCCGTTCACACCGGATCGTCGTTACGGACAGACGCACGGAGCCGGTTGCGCATTCAAGCCTTCGTTCGACCTTACAATCGGGGGAAGACGTTCAAAGTTGCAAAATACGCGCACGCACAACCGCATGAGAACAACATCGTGCTACTCTTCTCACGGCAGGCTGTTGTTAGTCCGACAACAAAACGGTCGTTCCACGCCACTCGCGGTGACAGCCAGCAGCACGATAACCATCGGCCACCACGGTTCACGCGAGTATTTCATGCCGTATGTACCGAGAGCACATAAGCTCCCCCCCCCACCCTCCACATTGTCAGCATCGTTATCACGATGAACATAACAGTTCTTTACTCGATGCGACCATGCGAATCCCAGACCTCGTGCGAACGAACCCAGCAGGTTTGTTCGGCGCTGGAGGAAGTAAAAAACACCGAGAGGTTGCCCAGTGCTGGCACGAGGTCTGGGTTGGTCGGTGGTGGGTGGTGGTGGTGGAATTTGCGCTGCGGACTTCACGACTGTGGCTGGAAGAGGTGGCCTTGGTCACAGCGCTATAGCCGGCGACACTCAGATCCTGAGTTCGAATCCATGGATACAGCCGCCAGCCATTACACCGAGTTTCTCAAGTGCAGTGGAGGTTATGATCTCAGCCTGATCGTCAAAATACCATCACGTCAAATTGGGTTCTGCACTTAATTTGGCTTCATTCCAGCTCCCTGAGAATTAAATAAATAAACATATCGCTTGACTGTCACACGATGAACGTTCCACTCTATAGCGGGCCGTGACGGAAAGTGCTGCCCGAAACTTGGGTTGATCAGTCGAGTCATCTGAAGGGACCTGGCTCTGAGATGTGCACGACATCGCAATTGTAGTGGCATAGAATAAGTAATGCAGCAGCATAGCGCTGGCTGCTGGCGGGGAAGGGGATCTGCGGCTTACAGCAGCCCTGACGTCAGCAGGCCACGTGATACGCCAGAGGGGATATCTGGGGAAAAGGTTACAGAAGGGGCACGTGGGGCAGGCCCCGGGAAGCCGCTGGGAGCATAAAAGGAGGCTCTGAGCGAGAGCTCGGGGCTGTCGTATGGAGTGAGATCCCCGTCGTGCTGTTGAAGATCGTCGCCATCGTCGCTGTCGTCTTCACTCGAAATTGCGCTGCTAGACGGTAGTTGGCTGTCTCGTTTCAGCGCCGTCGGTGTTAGACGGCTCGCGTTGTGTATCGGCTAGAAACCCACGTAGAGTTGTGTATAAGCGAGCGACAGAAGAGTGTCTACCAGCGTAGGGTGTGTGTTGTGCAAAGAGTGCTCGGTTCAATAAAAGAAGTGCCTCCAACTTTTAGCGTCTCCGAGTTAGTCACTACACAATGAATGATAGAGCGGCAGCCAAACGATGGGACACGCCCGAGAGAGAGAGAGTATGGCCGCCGCGGAGATGGAGCGAATAAAATCAGACAAGTGTGCGGGCACTCGATGGATCGCTCCATCGCTCCATCGTGATACGAAAGATAGCCGTGCCGGCTCGTGGAGGCCTTTGTCCAGCAGTGGATAAGATCGTGGCTGATGGTGGTGGTGATAAAGAAGAAAGTAATGTGGATTTTGTGTAATTCACAAGAACCGGCCACTGTGAATCAATGTTCGCCCAGTATGAAGACACGTGCACACCACACTGCCTCTCTTACACACTCTTTAAGTAATTAACGGTTATAATCAAGGCATTTAACGACGCATAACGACTTCACGGTTCACCGTGTTAGGGCACACAAAGACAAAGATCCCCCGTATAGCCTCAACAGGCATTTGGGGCAAGTGCCGTTAGCGAGCAGCACCTATGAGGGCTGGCACGGCACACGAAGGGGTGGGTTGGGCGGCGCGCCACCCTCGCACAACAAAGGGAAAGACATGCAGACCCACAGACACGCACGCGCGGGCGCGCACCACACACGGTGAGAAAGGATTAGGAATTTAATCAGACATGCTGCATGTGAAACACCATACCTCAGGTCTTCGGTGCTGAGAGTGGGAACGAGGTAACATGAAGGGAAAGGAAAGGGAAGAATGTAAACAATCACAGCGGAGAGGAGGGGAGCGATTTGTACGACGACGCAGGAGACCAAAACGAGAAGAGGTGCAACAGTTATGAAACGAGATACGAGAGTGGTCTTACTATTTAAACAATCACAGGCAAGGAAAGACCTCGACAAGATTACCCGTGATTGTTTAGATATTAAGTATGAATCTCAACCGTAATGACGAGTGGTTTTTAGATTCTGACGTGGCTTTAAATGAACGTTAACATTGCTTTCGGCCTATGCACCCTTCACGTACCCTGCGCCCATCATATCCTGGAAGCTAAGCAGAGTTTGGGCCTGGTTAGCCTGGTTAAGGGGCACCACAGTGGCGAGATGGTAACTACCCTGCCTGGTCATGGGTTTGACCCCGACCCTGACGCCTGTATATTTGATCGAGTGGATTCTTCTCCATGCCTTCGGTTTTTTCCCTCCGCATTCAGAATCAACGAGCATTTAGAGTATTTGGCTGCTATACATGTCCACGTGATAAGCCACAACGCTGAGCTATCATTTGGCCAGATCGCTTCTGAAAAATAGCCATATAGCTCAGTGGGCCTTACCTGGTATGAAAAAATAGGAAAGTTTAGTTTATAGTACTTAGATGAGTCGCCATGATTGTGGAGCACAGATCAAAAGGCCGTACATGACAGAGGGGCCAGTGACAAACAGCACTATTACATGTGTCACATCTGGCACTGAGCGGACATGTCTGTTCCGGGGCCGATTAAAACAAATTTTACATTTAAAACTATTCTGGGGGAGGGGGGGTGGAATATTAAAATTCGCCACCGTGAAAGTGTGTTAAAGCCACACAAAGAAGGAGTCTGATCCAAGTCCAGCAGTGGCTTGTGATGCCTATAATATGCGGGGGGGGGGGGGGTATTAATAACACGACAAGTCGGGGCAGGGTGCCAGCTTTTATGCCAGAGCTATGTAGGGCACCCCCTACCCCCTCCCCTCTCACCCGCCCCCCACACTAACCAGAGGGCACTGGTGCCCTCTGCACGAGTTTACTATTATGGCATTTGTCTGACTGGGGGAGCAAAAGTGCTTCATCGTTAATTGCCATTTTAAATAGTAGCATCAGTTGCAAACATGCAGATTCGGCGATTGGTTGATTTATTGACGTATATTTACAACAAATTTGGTGGTGGTGGTGGTGATGCTGCTGCTGCGGTGGGCGAGCACAATAAAACACATAAATGGCTCAATTACAGCGTGCGGCATTAAAAATAAAATCCATAAATTCGGATTAATGCTTCTTGCAAAACCCGCTTTGCTAGTCATGTAAACTGTGTGCTCTGTGATTGTTTTTCTTTTAAGGTCATAATGCTATGGACAATTGTGGCCATAGGAACAATTTTGCCATCATGTCTTGCACGTTAAAGGGGCATCGGCTAACCGCGTCTTGCAGTCCTCGCTCGCGAAACAATGACAACGAGCGATAACGAAACTCACCGGGCAAAACATACTGCGACCGATTGACAATTTGGAGTCGTCTATAAACCCCGGCAGCATTGTGGGATGAGACAATGTCAGCGGAGCGTGGCAGAGACGAGCAGGAGGGAGCTAGAGTAGCGTAGAGTAGAGGGGGAGGGCCGGTGGTGAGATGTGAACTACCTCGCACGGTGTACAGGAGGTCGTGGGTTTGATCCCGACCCTGACGCCTGTATATTCAAAATTTACGTGTCTCTCACCTGTGGTCACGTGGATTTTTCTCCAGGTCATCCGGTTTTTCCCTTCACATTTAGAATCAACGTGCGTTTCGAGTATTTGGCTGCTATAAATGTCCACCTGATGATAAACCACTTTGTTGAGCTATCGTTTGTGGCCAGGTCGCTTCTGAAAAAGAGCTACGTAGCTCAATGGGGGGCCTTACCTGGGAAAATAAAAAATAGTTTAGTCTAATAATTTTAATATCAGCCACATCTGCCCGTGTGGGCGAACCACAAACGTTTATCTGCACCCGGCACACCACATCAAGTATATACATATATTGTATTTTAAAAATATATCCTCGTCTGTTAATAAGTGCAATTATCGCCCTGAATCCAACTAGTTTTATCACTAACATCATTGTCGGATGAACGGTATTTTAAAAGTTATTTGTCAAAGTAAAATTTTGCTCGCGGGAACATTATTTAACATTCTTTTCAAGTTTGTGCAGTATTTTCGATGTCCCCTGCAGTGCGGTTGTGTTTTTGAGCCCACTTCTATTTGCGTCACTGTTGGTGCTTCATCATCTTTTATCGCGTCTGCGATGAACGATGTGGTGGCCCAAAACGTGCCACATCCTGGTCTCTGAAATGTTCACATCTGGTGAAACAAGAGCGAGCGAGCCCTGAAACCTCGACCACCTTCGCTCTGGCCGTGGCTGCTGCTGTCCAACTCGCCACCCCACTCCAGTCTCGCACGGCCAGCGAGACAAACGTGGGGGGGGGGGCTTGGTGCGAGGCTCTGTGGGGGTGGCTTTGTGGGTGGCTTTGTGGGTGGCTCGGCTGGCTGGCTGGCTGGCGACAGCTTTGTCGGGAGTCGACCGCAGACGAAGCCGCGATCGCCGCGCCGGGCCCTCGTGGGCCGCAGTTGGCGTCCGACAAAAATAATCGGCGAAAATTCCCGGCATGTGGGTGGGGGGGGGGGTGGGGGGGGGGGGGGGGGGGGCCCTCCCGGGGGGGGGGGGCGGGGGGCGGGGGGGGGGGGGGGGCCGGAAGGGGGGGGGGGGGGGCAAGCCACGTGTGCTGGGAGAGGAGAAGCCCCTCTCCCGGCCCAGCTGTCGCACGCTGGCCGTCTGGAGAATGCGCGTCAAGCGACGTCCCGCGGCAGATTAGACGGCGCCAGTTGTAGCGGCTAACGTCCGTCGTCGTGACGAGGTGACCCCCCCCCCCCCATACGATTAGCTACGGTTGGTTACGTACGGTGCGAAAGAAGCCCCAAACGTACGTACATCATGCGAGATGTTTTTGCGCGTGCAGCACCACGGGGAAGGAAGCGGGAAGCGGAGGCAAGGATATTGTATCATGTGTGGAAGAAGAAGAAACGTTATTGGCGAGGGAATGGATGCCGGCACGGAAGTTCCCAAGACGAGACAGACAAGAGGGCACGGCTCACGGATAAGCAGGAGGAGGAACGGAGTGGCGGCCGGGCAGAAGGGCAAGGGGGGAGAAGGAATGACCGGGTTAAAGTTTCCGGGGGGGGTTGGGGGGGGGATAAGAGGACAGTGATGATGAGAGGGAAGGGAAGAGGGAGAGGAGGAAGCAGTGAGCGGCGGTGAGCTGGACGGAGGAAGAGCTTTGGTCGCAAGTAAAGTCACGTGATTTACGGGAGGCTTTGAGCCGATTTAGATTTCGGGATAACATTGCCATCATCGGACTCACAACTTGAGAGCCCCCTGGTTAAATGACAAGCGACTGCCTTGATTCCAACCCAGGATCGATCTCACGAGGTGCCAGCTCATCACCACTGACCTCTGAGTTGGTGGCTCAGAGGTCACCGCAAGATAACCGGGGGAATGTTTTTTGTTTGTTCTCAATGTGGGGGTGCCTGATGAGGCGGCATGCAAGCACAGACGCTGACGCACGGCCCAAACGTTCACCAACAGCTGTCTGACACATGCATGCGTGTGTGCGTATGTATATACATACGCACACACACGTACAAGCAAATACAAGCATCCCCTGTGTAGCCTACATAGACTGTCGGGCCAACAGTTGTTATCGAGCACCACTTGGGGCTTCAACGGCACACGAATGGGGATGGAGTGGCCCACACCGAACCCGACCGCCTTTGTCTCCCCAGGGCTGACGTTGTGCACGGAGCCGCAGCCTACGACTCGGGGCCGAGCGCTCCATGTCGGTCAGAATCGATCATTTACCAACGATTCGAATAACAGGTCGAGCCCCGGTCGGCACACTGCGACTTGCGATCCAGAGGTCGCCGGTTAGATTCCATCTCCCGGCGTGACAATGGGGGGAGAGGGGGGGGCGAGTTTATTGAATGAATCAATCCCCCTCCACCCTCTGCCTCTGTCCACCCAGCAGCGGTGCGAATGGGTGCACCGCAGTTAGTTGATCTTCCACGATGTCGGCGTGGAAGAGTAGGCCAGAAATCACTCTGGAGGCGAATCTTTAATTGAGGTGCCTCGAATGGAGGCCCTTTTCTGCCAGCGGTGACACGAGAGCGAGCGATTGCAGGTCTGCGCCTTTAACCGTTGCGTAAATAACCACGGCAAATTGCTGCCCTCTCGATTGTCGGGCCCCAACGGGCGTGTTCGTTCAAGGCCTGGAGAGCTTCAACAGCCACTGACAAAACGGGACGGTGGAAACGAGACAACACCAACAAGGAACTGAGTCGTGACTGCCCAATTGTGACCAAGCGTTGTGCTATCGTGGAACTGGGCGGAGTGAATCATGTCCGTCAAACACAATTACTCGCAGATTCCCAGACAGCGTTGATTGCTCTTCTGTCTCCGTGCCCGAGCGGTTTAAACAGCTGCCCTGTCCGGGCCTTGCCAGGTGGCTCGAGCGGGAGGGAGTTGGGGGGGGGGGTTGACTCATCCCATCATCCTTTCCGGGGGCTGAAAATTGCGTGTTTGTCCTATGGATGCACACTCGCCCCTGTCACAGGAACGGAGAACTTCCACCGCTAGCTGAGAGGAGCAATGCGTCAATGCTCATTTGAGCAGGAAATGACTTTTGAGTTTTACTTCGATTCGCAACCTCAAACTGGGAGATTCTGTCCGGCGACTTGGGCTGAACTTACACGCCACGACAGAAATCGATGTTGCAGCTCTTGCGAAGCTGATGCTGAGTCGTGCAAGGCTGCGTTATCCGATGTGCCCGAAGATGAATTGCCAAGTGCGACGGGCGGATCGGAAACACGGACGCCGATGAAAGAAAACGAACCAAACGCTGCCAAGTGCGCAAAGCGAGGCTCGAGAGGTGCACGCTGGGAATTGCAGAGCGAGAGAGACAGCAAGAGCAGCACCCCCTGTTGGCGGGAATGTGCAGGGCGCGTTCCCTAGCAGGGTACCCGATACCCGTACCCTACCCGTACCCAGCCGGGTACGGGTAGGGTATGGGTACGGCCGGGTATGGGTACGGGTACCTGTTTGCGACCCTGGTGCGGCCGGGTATGGGTTCGGGTAAGGAATCAAAACCCGTTTGCGACCTCTGTCCTGTGGTGCCCTTATAAAACTCAACGTTTAACCTACTCACGCCGGCTTGTGCCCGGAAGAGGGCCGACGGATGAGGCACTAATCTTGGGAGTGGCAGCCACGGGGAAGCAGCAATAGATCCGGGAGGATGGAGCGACGCGATGAGCTACGGCGTGCGACGCTGCCGCACGATGGATTGCGGCATTGTGGGCGATGCCCACGAGCGGGGCGGCCTTCATCCAAGAGTGCACGGACCGCAGGCTCACGGCGACGACGAGGACGATGTTATATTCTTGGTTCTTTCGGTAAAGTCACGTAGAAGGGAATTTTTGTTAAATATTTTGATTATTTCATTATTTCCCTTCTACGTGACTTTACCGAAAGAACCAAGAATATGAATCCCTGCAGTCACGGAAGCCTCAAATCGAAATTTGAGGATGATGTCGTCGCATAACTGCGGCCGCATCTCAAGGCTGCCGTTCGTAGATGGAGGCGGGGAGTCTGTGATGGTAACAAGCGGCGCAAAAGCGAGGGAGGGCAGGGAGGAGGAAAATGGGCGCTGCGCCCTGCGCCGGAAAAATTCAAGGGGCGTGAGCGATGCCAAAGGAGTGGAGGAAGAGGCATGCAGCCAAGGACAGCGCGTGCTGGAGTGCAGCAGCTCGCTCAAACATCCACAGTTCACGTTCATAGACCGGTTGGGGCAAGTGCCGCTCAGCGAGTCACACCGAAGAAGGCCTGCACGGTCCACGAGTAGGTGGGTGGCCAGCACCGCGCCCGCGCCCGAGCCGCCTTTGCCGATGTTTACACGCCGTGTCAGTTACTCGCTCAAGGCCGAGTCGACCTAGGGGAGGCCCGGTGACCGGTTCGGATATTCGCCACTGGTTTTGGTCGCGAGCGGTAATCGAACTCGGGTCGGGCAGGTTCGTGGCGCAGCGCGTTCACCACGACACTGCCGCTTTACAATCTACCGCAGGCACTCGGAGGCCCAGGACTGATTCACACACACACAAATTGAAAGAGGAACAGGAGGGCTTGGTGTGGCTGTAAACCCTCATAGCTGCCCGGCCTTACAAATTCCAAAACAAAGAGTCACTTACTCTTAGGTTTTTTCGGTAAAGTCACGTAGGTGAAAATAAACAATAAAAAAAATAGAAATAATAGAAATAAAATCACTTGATACAGTAAATTTAGCTGTGACGGTCCCACCTGATAACGGAGACTTGCGTTGCCTCCGAAACGTCTTGATTTATTATTTTATTTCTATTATTACTTCCATTAGTTTTATTATTTATTTTCACCTACGTGACTTTACCGAAAAAAGCTAAGAATATGAAAAATAATAATAGTAAAAAGGGATTCATTCTAATAGATGGCGGATGGGGGTCGAGATGGGAGGTGGGGGGGGCAATGAGGGGGGGGGGGGGCTGATGCCGCACTGACAAATATTCTCAAGTCGACATTCGCCAGGGGCCACGGATGGGCGGTCAGCCAAGTTCAAGCGCGGCGACGTGGGGGGCCCTCTGCTTGAATAGTTTGCCGAGCGAACGCTGCGTCCGGCTCGCGAGATAAATTGCCTTGGATTGGAGTCTGTTAGCAGGGGCGGAGGAGGGCGCGCCACGCACACGGGGCCCTTTAGTGACGCGACCTGACAAACAAAAGAAAAATCAACTACGAGTCTGCGCGTCGGAGCTCTGTAGCGCTCCGTCGCCTTGCGATCCCACAAATCGCGGGGTTTTAGCCCGAACCCCCGGACAAGAAAGAGACCAGACGGGGCACGTTGAAGAAACGTGACGTTGTGCATTGCGGGGTCTGTTGTAACAACGGTCCTGTTCTTTCTCCCCCTCTCTCCATGCCTCGGGCGGAGGAGAAAAAAAACCCAATCCCTCTGCCTTGACCGGTGGCGCTACCTACGCGTGACGGATCTGTGAACCGACACACGCCGGCGAAGCCACAGAGAGAGAAGCCACAAAAGCGAGTGACTACCGCTATTTGTGTCCGGACTTGTATCAACGCCCCGGACAGCCCGTACCACGTGCGGCACATGTACAATCGGCTGCGCGCTCAAGGGTGAGCGAGCTGGAATGACCGAGCAAGTTAGAAACCGCCAAATACTAATATTAATTATTTATAAAAATTCCAGAAAAGCATCATGCCTGACAATGAATTTCAAGAATCTTTTTCAGTCTAAAGACGTTTTTCAGGCGTGCCCTACTTTATCAGGATTATTTGGCCACTTCTACAGATGTTTTTTTTTTACAATTTCCACGCGCAGGTGGTGTCCCAAAGTGCCTCGTGACCAGCAACGAACAGCACCATCAAAGTTGTAATCCATGAGCGTTTACACGATTATTGAAATGGGCAAGGCTGTTTTAAGAACTTGTGAGGATAAGGGAGACGATGGGAAGGGATTCTAAAGTCGAGCAGTGCGGGCGAAGGAAGCGTAAACAGAAGTGTTGTTCATAATAAAAGTTTTTGTTGTTGTGACCAGCAGTGTGGGTGAGAGGGTGAGCGAGCGAGGGAGCGGACGGGTGGACAATTAAGGTAGGTGGATGAGAAATTGCACGGTGAAGTGAGTGAGTGGAGTGAGTGTTTATGACATTGCGGTGCAGTGGTTGAACACTGTGGATGAGACCAAACAGTCAAGTGTCTGGTAGCCCGAGCCTTCAAAATGGGTCGAGGAATGAACGAGTGAAGTTCACGGAAGCAGCAAACCAGGGTAGTAGCGATAGAAGAGTGACAGGGAGGTGGCTGACCGTCGGTGAGCGAGCGAGTGACCGGAGTGAGTCGCTGAGTGACGCACAGTGAATCACCCTAACCGCTTTAAGCCAACTTCTCTCGGGTGCAGCGAGGGAAGAGGAAACTGGGGGGCTCCACCCCAGGCATTGACGACCACGTTGAGCTTCGTGTGGGAGAGGAGGCCACAATGGCAGAGGAAGCCACGGATGGTTTCATCACAACTGTGGCCAGACCCGCAAGACTTCCCCGCCGAATTCTTGACAATTTGCCTGAGCCTGGCTGAAGGATGCGCGAGGCATTTTCTCCGAATTAATCATTCCTTAAAATGATTTTACGAAACTGTTGTACCCATTTGCCAGCTCTTGCTCATATTTATTTACATTCAAATACAAATAAGGACAACAGTAATGCCCTTTATTCATTTATTTATTTATTTATACACGGACATCTCTCGCTGAGTCTCAAGACTCTTTTTCAGGAGGGCCCCTGCTAGATTGATATGTTTGTCAAAATTTCATGAATGGGAGTTTGGCTTCGTTTGGAGATTAAAGTGGAGCACCTGGAGAAAACTCGCCACGCCCTCGTTACACCCCCGACAGGTAAATCGCATTGAATAGCTTCCTCGCCACGAACGCCAACACCAACCATCCATCACCAAGGGGCATCATCCATCACGTGTGCTACAATAACCTCAATCAAGGGCTGCCGTTCTGAATTAAACCGTGCCCATCTGCTTCCGATCAGCGCGTGATTGGAACCAAGTGGACCGTTCGACGATTCAGTGTCCATTTGGCCCTGGTCGTGTTTGGATAGCTGGAGTTGCTTGCCCACAGCGCGGGGAGGAGGCTTTTCCGACAGCAAGGGACACACGTCAGCTCTGTTGGAACGCGTCAACGACGCGGCGAAATAATTGTTGCTGTCCGTCTGTCCAATTCGTCCCTCCGCCGGCGGCAAGCTTTGTCCGTCTGCTGAGACGAAGACCTCGGGAGACACCGCCGCAAAGCCTCGCGGGGAAACAAGCGACGAACGACGGGGGACGTCGGTCGGCGTGGACATCCGTCACCTTCGCCACTGCGGCTCCCCATCCTCCTCTCCCCTTTCTGCCACTTCCCCCCGCCCCCGCCTTCCCGCCTCCCCCCGCCGGAAATGTAAGTGCGATTAATTAAGTGAATGAAAAGCGGCGTAGTCCGGGCTGCAAGACGTCAACGATGCCGGAATCCGCGCCAAGCCCTTTGTGGTGTCACACGTCCTCCACAGTGACAATACGTCCGTTATTCTGCCGCTTGACCGATACATTAGGTGAAAATTTCGTGACAGCCTTCCCGACTGATTAGCAGCGGTCATTTGTTTTTGGGGTTTATAGAGTCGGGGAAAAACTAAAAAAATTGGGATGAGCACCGAGCTTCGGGGCAGCGATGCGGCGAGTCGCGGTCGCCAGCAGCTGGCGCCGGTGGCGGCGCAACAGCCCGGCGGAGGTGGCATCGAGCGTTGCCGGTGTCACTCTCTCGCTCTCCCTCGCTCGCTCTCTCTCGCGCTCTCTCGCGCTCTCTCGCTCTCTCTCTCACGCTTTCTCTCGCTCTCTCGCGCTCTCTCTTGCTCTCGCTCTCTCTTTCTCACTCTCTCTCGCTCTCTCTCTCGCGCTTTCTCTCACCTTCATCAGGTGCTTGTTCACCCATTTCGTGAAAGTTTTCTTCTGAACGCGGTCTCGCTCATCTGTAGGGATTCACGCCACAGAGACACGGACACACAACAACAACATGTCATACGCCGCCCCACGTTAGCCTCGCACGCCCATGTACGGGGGCACAAGTGCCGCTCGCGATCACGCGCACGCGCCCCTCTCCGCGCCTGCCGCTATTATGGATAATATTGGTCGTAAAAGCCTCAACTGTTAAATCGGCCAATATTGTAATTCATCTAAAAAATTACACTTACAAGATCCGACCCAAAAATCAATTACGAATAACAGGAAGCGGGACAGCGCTTACTGCAGACCACTTAGCAATCGACCCGCCCGTATAAGAGGAGGAGGTCACTCCTCTTATCCCGGCATGGGTCTATTGTGGAGGATGGATGATGACGACAATCGCATCGCGTGCCTACGGATAACGGGAGTTTCATTCGCTGCATTTGCCAGCAAGACGTGTGGAACAGATTTTTTTTTAATCACGACTATAAAAGGGCAGCAAAAGTAATGCCACCACTCTCCCCTACACCCACAATTCACCACAAAGTCGAGACAATGTTAAGTAATCAAAGTTATATTTAGATGGAGTGCTCTTGCCAACAGCATCTTGCAACCCAGCAGAATTCGTTTAAGGAAATCCTGGCTCAGCTGACGAGACCCATAAGGTCAAAGCCCAGTCCCAGAGTCGTCTTGCTTAAACGAATGCTGTTGGATGATATTGCTCCGGGGAGCCCAAAAGAGCTGATTGGGCTGACAAGATGCTGTGCCTCTATGTGGAGGCCACCACAGAACGAACGGAGCTCTGCTTTATATCGACCCTGCTTCTGCACGCTGGACTTCTTTAGCACCGCACGTAGCCAACCGTGCCAAAGCGGAGGCGCTGTTTTTGTGGAAGCCCCCGCGCGTGTCTCTGACGGGGCTTATCGCTCGCAACGGCTCTGAGCCTCCTGTATCCGCAGCGCGCGAATAGCGGCGAGGGATGGGGAAAGTGCTGTCAGTGCGTCTGGCTGCGAGCGCGACAGGCCGGACAATAATAAATGGATAAAAACACACAAACAACTCTCTTGCAACGACAAAAAAAACGCAACGCGCTCGCGTGCATACGCACGGCGCGGGAAAGGGGCCTCTGTAAGCAGACTCGCTCAACTCCGCTAACCTGCTCACTGGAACAAATGTAAAGAGATCCCCCGTGTAGCCTTTAACAGACCTCTGTTGGGGCAAGCGCTGTTAGCGAGCAACTATGAAGGCCGGCACGGCACACAAGGGAGGTGGGGTGGCCAGCAGCTTTGTCTCCCTCGTGGCGATGAATTACACACCACCACCAGGTACTCATGTGAGGCCTAGTCGACCTAGGGGAGGCCCGGTTCAGATACTTGTCTCCATTCTTGGCTGTGAGCACGCACAACAGACTTGCTGACATGCGGTTACCGTGGCACTTATATCGTGAGAGGGCCCTAATCAGTCAAACTCATCTCTTCACCGCTCATGAACGACAGTGGCTACCACTCCCCTACTCCCACCACTCCTGTGTGCCCCCCATCTCCCGCTCCCTCCTTGGGTTCGGGCTGTCGCCTCCGAGGCACAAACAAAAACAAAGCTGGGACGTCTCCCGGGATGAATAACATTTCACGAGACCGGAAGAGGAGATAACTACACTCAAAGTGCTTGCCACAAATGAACCGCAATTCCTTCGATGCCGATCTCACGAGAACTCCGCTCGTCCTCGTAGCAGCGGCTTTTCGTTAACCATCGAAGGATGGCCGCCGCATCGCGCGCTTTCAGGTGCGCTTCTGCGGCCGTCTGGAATGCTCTTCCTTCCGACTTTAGGAAGCCGCTGGAGCTATGCATTAAAAAAAAAATCTGTATTGAAAACGAATTTCTTTAGAACTCACTTTTATGTTTAGTTTGTTGTCCTTCACCCACCCCGCCGCACCTCCGATTAGCGCGGTTGGCTACGTACGGTGCGAAAGAAGTTCAATGCACATACGCGTACATAATACAACGGACGCAACTCGGGGATGATTTTCATGTCATCCCAGTGTACGTGGAAAGTTGAGCCAACAGTTTTAAAGAGTGCATAGCAACGTTGCCCCGAACGGTGGCAGGGTTTGCTGGGAAGAGACTCATTCGCACCCTGTACCCCGCCTAACAAATGACGGATCAAGACGCTTTTTAGTAAATATACACAACACGCATCCCTGGTGTGGGTGGGTTCGTCGTGTGTTTGTTAGCACAGTCTGGTAACCGCGAAGCAAACGTAAAGACTCAAATTCGCTTCAATAGACTATTCTGGTGAACACCTTTGGTCCGCGACGAGATGGTGGGAGGGTTTCTATGTTATCCAATATCCATCTCAATATCTATATGAACCCATGATGCTCCACAAAACGGCGCAGAATGGTTTGGATTTTTCAGTTTTACTTCAATTAGGGGGGGGTGGGAATGAACTGGAGGGGGGGGGGGGAGCTGTGAT
>CM025631.2:5382229-5396945 GCA_014621495.2 Entosphenus tridentatus | reverse complement strand
ACTTCCCCCCGCCGTACCAGCCGCTCGCCTACGCGCAGTCCCAGGACCCCTACGGCGCCACCCCCCACGACCCGTTCGGAGCGCTAAATCCCCTGCACCAGCACAACGCCCTGCACCACCATCACCACCACCACCACAACAACCACCACCACCACGCGCACCAGAGCCAACAGGCGGCGTGGCAGCAGCAGCAGCAGCAGCAATCGAGCGCGGCTCAGAGACAGGCCACACCAGAGGCGGCCAATGCGCACGGCCACGCTCATGGAGGTGGTGGTGGCGGCGGTGGTGGAGGAGGAGGAGGAGGAGGTGGAGGAGGTGGAGGCCACGGACACGGCCACACGGGGCCATCGCATCACCACCACCACCACGGGGCGGTGAGCGGCGGAGCGGGCGCGCAGCACGCGATACTGCCCGCTCACTCCGCGGCGTCGACCCGAGCCTTGGTCACGCAGCTGTCGGGCGGCGGACTGGAGTCGAGGAGGGACTACGGCACCCCGCGGCGCCCGGACATTCTCCTGCACGGCTCCGGTGGGGGGCCGCCCGGGGGGGGGCTCGACGCGTCGCTCGCGGACGGACTCACGCTCGCGGGACTCGTTCATCAGCACATGGACGACATGCAGGTGGGTGAGAGGGTGAGCGCGTGGGTGAGTGGGTGGGTGGGTGGGTGAAAGAGTGAGAGTGTGGTTGAGTGGGTGAGTGAGTGGATGAGTATGTGAGTGGGTGAGTGGGTGGGTGAGTGAGTGGATGAGTATGTGAGTGGGTAGGTGAGTGGGTGAGTGAGTGGATGAGTATGTGAGTGAGTGGGTGGGCGAGTGAGTGGATGAGTATGTGAGTGGGTAGGTGAGTGGGTGGGTGAGTGAGTCGGTGAGTGGGATGCTGTAGCGCTGTGACAGTGGTGGTGGTTGTTAGCGCACTGCGATACGAACCCGAGGGAACCGAGTTTGATACCCGCTCACCATCAACATCAGTGACAGCTGGGCCTCTCCTAGAGCGACTCGGCCTTTAATGAGTACCTCGTAAAGATCAGCAACCGGGGAGAGGAAGCTGCTCAAGGCGTAGGTGCTGCTCGCTAAACAACACTTGCCCCAAACAACACTTGCCCCAAACAACACTTGCCACAAACAACACTTGCCCAAAACAGTCTGCTATGGATGGTTTTATCGGGGGTCTTTGTCAGTGAGCGAGTGAGTGAGCCGGCGAGTGAGAGAGACGATGAGTGAAGACAAAGATCCCCCGTAAAACCTTAACAGGGTGTAGGGGCAAGTGCTGTTTGCGAGCACCTATAAAAGCACGATTGGGTGGGTGGCCAAAACCACGCCCGGTCGCCTTTGTCTCCCTAGTGGCGATGTTTATACATCGCACCAGGTACTAATTTGAGGCTGAGTCGACCTAGGGGAGGCCCAGGACCGGTTTAGATAATCGTCACCGGTGTTGGCCGTGATTGGGAATCGAACCCGGGTGGCCAAGTTCGTAGCGCAGCGCACTAACCGTTCCACCACCGCTCCCCACAACACACGCACACTCAGTCACACACTCACATATATGCACTCACTCGTTCACGCACTCACTCACTCGGCACGAACTTAATCACGTATCGCCACTCGCTCACACTCTCTCAGTCGACCGCTCATCCACTCGTTCGCACGCAGACACAAACAGCCCCACTCGCACACTCACTAATATACCAACTTACTCGCTTCGTGCATACACACACGCACACACTCAAAGACAAAGACCCTTCGTATGGCCTTAACAGCGATGTTTACACACCACTCACGCTGACAAAGATCCCCACGCCATACATACATTCGTACCTATTAAGCACGGTGAGTGGTTGCTGTCTGGTCAGCGCCACGCGCGCGTCCGACCGCCTTTGTCTCTCAAGTGCTGATGTCTTACACACCACACCGGAGTCGACCTAGGGATATCTAGAGCGGCTAAGGTCACACATCTGCACGTGATTCATCTAGCAGTGGATAGACCAAAGAGGCTTTCGTTTGTATCGTATTTGTATATATATGTACACATCTCGAGGGTTATGTTGATGCTAGTTGTTGTCAGCTGTGGACACAAACAAAGAGTTATGTATCCCGATAGTCGTGATGATGTCATGTGACTCACTGAGTCTCAAGACTAATTTTACGGAGGGACCTGTCACGTTGAAATTTTGGGGCAAATGCAATTCCTTAAGCGTGAAATTAATTCAAATTTCACGCGCCTGCAGTACATATATATCTACATTAGGACAAAGAGCCTTAACAGACTGTTGGGGCAAGCGCTGTGAGCGAGTAGCACCTATGAAGGCCGGCACGGCACACGAGGGGGTGAGTGGGCAGCATCACGCCCGCCCGCCTTTGTCTTCCCCAGTGGCGATGTTTACACACCGCACCAGGTACTCATTTGAAGCCGAGTCAATCTAGGCGGAGGCCCAGGACGCGTTCAGATACTCGTCACTGGTGCTGGCCGTGAGCGGGAATCGAACTCAGGTCGGCAATGTTCGTAGCGCAGCGCGCTAACCGCTGCGCCACCGCTCCCCCCCCCACACACACGCACTCCGCGGTCTCGTTCTATCTAATTCGTGGAAACGATCGGGCCGCTGGGCCATGTCAACTCTAATGGCGTTGCAGAGAGGCCAGCGAGTTAAAATGTGGTACAAGCGTAGCCCAGGCTGTGCTTGTAACGTGGACACTTTCTCAATGCCACAATTTTCCAAACTGGGCCACAGCCCCTGCCCCCCCCCCTCCAATAAATGAATTTCAGAGGGACTCCTGAGAGGTTTCACACGGCACGGCAAGCAGGATGAGCCTCGAAGATGAAACTCATCGCTCGCGCAAAGTCTCGTGCTAATCAACGCTTAGGAATAGACAGCTAGGCCAACACGCTCCTCAGCAACACTGTGTGTGTGCGTGGCCTTAAAGGGAACAACGTGTGTAGTAATACTAATAATAGACGACGTTTCGGGCAATGGTCCTTCTTCATAGCACGTAGAGAGTCCATAGAGAGAGAGACGGTGGGTAATGCGAGTTGGAGACTACAGACTGATACGATTTATGTTTTAACATGGCACACTGCATATACCTCATAATTTGTTACAAACATACGATCCGCACAATCAGTGGACCAAGTGATTCTCTTCGCGTGGAGTATGACGCAAACGCTCATGCAGGTTGCACGTGTGTTGTATCCTGTAGACCGATGCACACAAACAACGATCCTGAACGTACTTTGTGGAGCAAGCGCTTTGAGCGAATAGCACTTATGAAGGACGGCACGGCACACGAGGAGGGTGGGTGGGCAACACCACGCCCGGCCGCCTTTGTCTCCCGAGTGACGATGTTTACACATCGCACCAGGCACTCAATTGAGGCTGAGTCAATCTAGGGGGAGGCCCAGGACCGGTTCGAATAATCGTCGCTGGTGTTGGTTGCCGTGAGCGGGAATCGAACCCGGGTCGCCAGGTTCGCAGCGCAGCGCGCAAATTCCTACACAACCGCTCCCCACACATATACATACACACACACACGCGCGTACCCACGCGTGTGTACACATACACACACACGCACGGGCGCGCGACTTACATTGCACGATTGTCCAGATAGTTGTTCACCAACGGTTCGTGATTTATGGAAAGGCACAGCGAACGTAATCATATAATGCGACATCAGCATCGCAACGTGGTCGTGCATGAACACGGAGAGCGAGCGGTGGCGCAGTGGTTAGCGAGCGGACACCCGCGTGTCGATTTCCAGCCAGGGCCTAACGTCGTGATGTGCAGCGGGCGTTGTCCATTCGCCAACCCACAGACTCACCAGCGTGGTGAAGTATGGTCAAGTAAAACCCCTGCGCCCCTCCCCCCTAAGACGGCGTGGGGATTGAAGGCCTTTATCCAGCCGTGGATTGACATCGGGACATCAATAATGATCACAATGACAATTTACAACGTGGGGTTTTTTTATTTGTTCGTATACACACACACACGCATATATACACATATATATATGTGTGTCAACGGTATCTACTGAACCAGCCAATTACATCTACAGCAGAGAGATATGTAATAAGTGACGTTTCGGGCAATGACCCTACATTTTTACACATATAATGCTGTACAATTCCGTATAAACAACATGCACAGATAATTCACGATAAATAACGAATAAAATATACATTTTAAGCGTGCAGAAAGGCTGTACCTCTGCAATATTAATGTACGGTTAAAATTACATGTTAAAAAGAAACCCACTGAGACACGTGTACGAATCACGCATCCGTCTGAGTGTTATGCAATCGTAATACAAAAAGAACCCATCAACAGTTCCCGAACAACCGTGTCGTGGTCCTCCTCCGCCTCTCGTCTTCTCAGCGCACCGTCAAAATTAATCGGAGCCAATGTGACCGACTGACATCGGAAAGGGCGATGGGGCAAACGCCGTGGGTGGGTTCTGTTACAATTGCGACTCATCAGCAGAGTACAGTCAGTCGCCAAATGCGCTGCTGCTGCTGCAAAGTCTGCAAATATGGGAACCTCATTTGGACGGAGGCGACTGCCAATCAAACAAACACGGCGTCTGTACGCACGTTGGCCATCCGTGCTGAATCGGAGTCGATTCGCGCACGTGTCGGGAAGAGCTCCACCTCTTTTCCATCGCCCAGACCCTTATCCCCTTCCCTCCCCTCTCGCCCCTCCACTCCGTCCCGTCCCTCCCCCCGTAGAGGGCCTTGCGTGACCCATCCCTCAACGCGTGCCCTCTGTGACGGTCACGCGTTCCTCGGCCACTTGGCACTGCCCAATGCCATCCAAATCACTCTCCTCTTGTTTCGTTACCGCTTTGTAAGCTACGTTCTAGAGCGCCTTGAGCGAAGCTAAGGCACCCGTCAAAATGTAAATGCGACGATACATTAAATGCTGGCGAACTCACAGTTTACTCGTGCTGTTGTGTTTTCAGTTTGACGTGTCGCTCCAGCCCTCACCGCGACTGTTTGCACAACGAGAACTCGCTTCGAGTTGTGCATCTATAGACAGTCTATATAGACTGTCGCATCCGTAGATGCAACGTAGCTGACAGATCTCGCTTAGCGCGACCCCCCCTAGGACCCCCGATTCGCTACAGAGCTCTTAGGCCCTGCACGTGATACGGCTGTTGTTGTCTTGGTTGTTGCTGCTGCTGCCACAATCGTCGATGGAAACTGTTGTTGCGTTCATAGTTGTTGCATTCAGACCCTAAACGTAGAGCGGAGCAGCTGGTGTTGTGATGGTTGGCGGTGCGTATTGATAGATATATTGATTTGCATATTATGCTAATTCTAATTGCTAAGTGTTTTTTTTTTATATTTGTTGTTGCTGTTGCGTCTTGGTATGTTGGTTGTTGTTGTTGTTGTTGTTGTTGTTTATGTTCACGCTGTATAATTTCACGTTGCTCGTTCGTCTGCGTTTACACCGTGTGCGTTGTTACATTTACTAAGCGCATGCGTTGACATTGTTGCTGCTGCTGCTGCTGTGTTAGCGATTCATTGGCTGGGACGCTGCATGCATACATCACTGTTGCTCCAGCTGTCGCCCCCTTGAGCTACTTAGGCCAATTTGCTTTCCTCGGCTGTTGGAACGTGAGATGAGAAACCCTGCGCCCTGCGCGCGCGTTCTCTCTCATCTCCACGCGAACCTCTGTCCGTCTCTCGGCGCGTGCCATGTCGAACCTCTTTCGTCACGTCGCCAAGCCCGTCACTCACTCTCCACGCGACTGTTAAAATGTATGCTGTTGTTGCTGTTGTTGTTATGCATACGCTATCAGCAAATAAAAACAATGGTCTGTTGATTATTGATGTTGTTCGAGATCAGCGGCTCGACAAGCTGCGGCTGCGTAGCCGCGTGCGGCGGCTCTTTAAGCGACTGCCGCTTCGTGGCCGATATTTATTAAGGGAACCCCCCCCCACCCACCCACCACCACCGTCTCGTATTCACCACCACCACCACCACGGTGCATCGCGGCGCCTTGAAATATTGAGAGGGTGCGGGGGAGGGAGGTTTATTGTATTTTTTTGCGGAATTTCGCAAAAGAACAAAAACCTCGTCTCGTCTTGTTTTATTGGTTTCCGGGGGGGCGGCCCCCCCCCCGTTCTCGATATTGTTTAGTCGGAAGAACCGCGGTCTCGCCGACATCTGTTTTTGAATCTGCGTTGAGTTTCGGCTCAGACGCCGGTTTATTGGTCTTCGTGGTCTACTCGCGCCGTGCATCCCGAATGGCCGAGCACGTGGTCCCAACCCACCACCATCACCCACCCCTCCCGCCTGGCCCAGGCAACGTCGCCTCTCCCCTCTCTCCTCTCTCTCTCTTGCTTTCTTTCTCCCGGCGATATCCGGGAGCCTGCAATTTGTGTCTCTCTCTCTCTCTCTCGGCTCGATGTGTCGCGCTGTTTGCCTTCACGCCGCATTACGTACGCGCGTGCGCGTGTGTGTGTGCGCGCGCGCCCTGTTGGCATTCATATAGGTGCACGCTAACAGCACTTGCCCCAATAGTCTGTTGAAGATATACGGGGGATCTTTGTCTTTGTGTGCCTGCGTGTGCCGTGTTGGCGTTCATATAGGTGCTCGCTAACAGCACTTGCCGCACATAGTCTGTTGAAGGCTATATGGGGGATCTTTGTATTTGTGTACGTGTGTGCGTGTGTGTACCGTGTTGGCGTTCATATAAGTGCTCGCTCACAGCACTTGTCTTAACAGTCTGTTAAAGGCTGCATGGGGGATCTTTGTCTTTGCGCCGTGTTGACCTTCATAGGTGCTCGCTAACAGCACTTGTCCTAACAGTCTGTTGAGGATATACGGGGGATCGTTGTCTTTGTATGTCTGTGTGTGTGCCGTGGTGGGCTTAATAGGTGCTCGCTAACACGACGTGAAGGCTACATTGGGGGGGGGGGTTTGTCTTGTGTTCGCGGGTGTGCATTTGTGAGTGTGTGTGCGTGACGTTGTAGAGGACGCACTGACCACACCACAATCGCTCACTTACCCCTCCGGCCTCTGTAGGCTATGCGGGGGATCTGTATCTCTATCTATCGCTGTGTGTGTGTGCACCTCCGATTGGCACGGTTGGCTCTGTGCGGTGCGAAAAAAGTTCAACGTACGTATTGTGTATGCGCATTTGTGTCTGTTCGCCTGTATGCTAAATATACAAACAGATCCGATTTGATGTCGATATATATATACGCACACACGCATATACTGTTTATAGCCAATACTGCTACATGTGCCCGTCTATAATACTATATTTGTTATCATATAGGATTCACTTGCCTCTGTATATGATACGCGGTTAACGTGATCTGAGTGTGCATGTGATGCAGTGGTGAGCGCGCTGCGCTAGGAATCCCCATGCCAACACCGATGACGATTATCTGAACCTCTCCTGGGCCTCCCCTAGATCGACTCAGCCCCAAATTAGCACCTGGTGCGATGTGTAAACGTAGACATTTTGGGGAGACAAAGGCGGCCGGGCGTGGCGCTGTCCACCCACTCCCTCGTGTGCCGTGACGGCATTTATAGATGACCTTTAGCAGCACTTGCCCGACACTCTGTTGACGCTATATAGGGAACCTTTGTCTTTAATATATGTACACACGTTGTACTTGTAAACAGTAGCGGGACTATTCCCTCTTCATATCGGTGCACTGTTGATGGGCCTCGCGTCCTGTGTACGCACGACACGCGCAAGCTCTCCCCGCGGGACGTGGAGCAATGTGAAACAACATCTCCGAGTTTGGAAATGTGTCTCGTGCTCGGCCGAGTCTTGGCTACATCCGTGCCAAATTTCAGCTCTCTAGCCCTTCTGGAGCATCGTTTAGAATGTGCATCTCCGATCAGCAAGGTTGGCTGCGTATGGTGCGAAAGAAGTTCAACGCACATACATCTCTCTCGAGAGAGAGAGACCCGATCGCCTGCACGTTTTCTCGATGTGGTCTGGACAGCAAAAGAATACACGCATGCGATCTGTGTTGTACACTCTATGTATGAAGCACTTGCTATATACTGCAGTCAGCATGCGTGGCTTAATATGCATAGAGTATGTACATGCCCATTGCATGCTGATCATATATAGTTAATATCATCTATGACGGTGTATATATATGTACGCGTTATTGTGGTGTTGTTGCGTTGGCACGATTACAATTAACAACAAACTCACATTCGTCAATGACACTGCCTTATAAAGAAGGGTCCATTGCCCAAAACGTCGACTATTAAATTGACGAATGTGTTGAGATATTTATATATATATGCAAGGACAAAGATCCCCCCGTATAGCCTCAACAGACTGTTGGGGCGAGCGCTGTTAGCGAGCACCTATAAAGGCCGGCACGGTACACAGAGGGTTTGGATGGCCAACACCACGCCCGGCCGCCTTTGTCTCTCTAGTGACGATGTTTACGCACCGCACCAGGTACTCATTTGAGGCTGAGTCGACCGAGGGGAGGCCCAGGACTGGTTCAGATAATCGTCACGTTTGTTGGTGGCAGTGAGCCCGAATCGAACTCGGGTCGCCGGGTTCGTAGGGCAGCGTGCTAACTGCTGCACCACCGTTCCCCATAGATACACACAGATATTTTATCGGCTAACTGTTAAACATACGTATATGTGTATAGTTTAGGTAACACGATTAGTTCATGTCTTATGTGCGCATAATGTTCACAGCTCTCTTCTTTACTCCACTGCTGGATGGATCAAGGCCTCCTGCCCATGACGTAATTTCACTAAGGCGTCTTACATTAATTCCCACGTCGTAGTGAATCAATTTTGTCAGAATATCCATCCCGTCTACGTGACAAACGGAAAGTCGCTCGCAATGTCCAGGCAGTCAAACAGAGGTAACAAAAAATTGTCCCCGAATTGACTGAATTATTATCAGGTCATTGGTCTGATTTGTTTTAGCGAGTGTGTGTGTGTCTGTGTTTATGTCCATACATGAGCATGTACACTCCATCTACGTATCTCGTACATGTGAACGTGACATGTGTGCGAGTGTGTGCATAAATGTGCGTGGTGCTGACCACCCACCCCCTCGTGTGCCGTGCCGGCCTTCATAGGTGCTACTCGCAAGCAGCACTTGCCCCAACAGTCTGTCAAGGCTACACGGGGGGGACACGTGTCTTTGTTGTTGTATATATGTGCATGGTCTCAACATTGTGGTGGTGGTGGCGGAGTGGTGAGCGCACTGCGCTACGAACCTGGCGACCCGCGTTCGTGCTCCGACTCCAGGCTAGCATCAGTGCGGCGAATATCTGCACCGGTAATGCACCGTGAGGTTTGAACGAGATAACTTCGTGTAATACGTGTACATACTGCAGTACTGTATACAGTATACAGTACTGCAGTTAGGTCGACTGGGCCTTAAACGAGCACAATACCTGGTGCGGCGTGTAAACACGTGCACCGGAGAGACAAAGGCGGCTGAGCGTGGTGCTCTTTCACGTCACCCCCGTCGTAGGTGGCTCTCTAGCAGCACTTGCCCCAAACATAGATGTGTCTATACGGGCGGCGGCGGTGGCAGGGGAGGAATTATTGTCTTTGTATTTCGCCTCGCAAGTTTAGAACCGCCGTGTAAATCCCGCCCGCGATGATGATTATCATTTAATTAGCGGCAAAGAACTAACGGGCGCACTGACGAAGTAAAATGGAACGACGGCTGAAGATTGCGTTGAAGAATTGAGACGCCGTCTCTCATTAGGCGCGGTCTGTTTTTGTTGTTGTTGTTCTCTGAACCACGTGCTCCTCTTTCTTCCTCCCAATGTCCCTCCTCGTACGATCTTCGGGTTTTCGTTCCGAAGCATTAAACTTTGTCAGTGTCCCGCGGTGCTGACCATTCTCACGTTACGCGTTTAGCATTCCTCATTTTGAGTTCCGTTTAGCGAACTAAACAATTTTTATTTTATTTTACCAGGCAAGACCTACTGAGCTATTGAGCTCCTTTTCATCCACACGTGATATTACAACGAAGTGGCTTATCACGTGGAAATGTATAGCAGCCAAATACTCTAAACGCGTGTTTCTAAATGTGGAGGAAAAAAACCGGAGGACCCGGAGAAAAATCCACGCGACCACGGGGAGAGGAGACACGCAAACTCCAAATATACAGCAGGCGCCAGGGTCGGGATCGGGATCGAACCCACGACCTCCTGCATACCAGGCGAGGGAGATGACATCTTGCTACCGTGGTGTCCTATACAACTGGAAGTACGCGACACAAATGCATGGTCGCTCATATCTGTATTTCATTGATTTAGATCCCGGTCCGCGCTAAATATATACGATTTTAATTTATGTGTCTGTTATCCAGTTGCATGCCTGCATCCAAACGAGGATTCTCTGTTGTTGAGAGGAGCTGTGATTATTGTTTGCTTCTGTTTATCTTTTGATGCCGAACTTTTCCCACCTGAATTATTACGTTCAAAGCTCATTTCCACCGCAAATGATGACCATCATCATCACCACCACCAACAGCACCACCGCTATCGCTATCAGGGACGCGCATATCGCTGGCGAAGTTTCCATGCTGCCGCAAACCTCAGTGTCCGTCCACGTTCCTTCACGTTGCAAGGTCAGATCGGCGTCACGGCAGATCTGAAACTATACAATCAATAACTGGACAGATCTGAAACTAAGATCTGAACCGTGCAGTAGCGACGTAGAGCCGAACAGCTTCATCGCGCACTTGCTGCTGAAATAAATCAAATATGAAATCGATTTTTTTTTGCGTTTAGTTCGTTGTCCTTCCCCGGTACCTCCGATTAACACGGTTTGGCTACGTACTGTGCGCAATACGTTACAAAGACAAAGATCCCCCATATAGCCTTAACAGACTGTGGGGGCAAGTGCTGTTAGCGAGCACCGAAAAAGGCCGGCACGGCTATATGGGGGATCTTTATCTTTGTTAGTGCTTGTTCGTGTGCGCTCGCTAATCGCACTTGCCCCAACAGTTTGATAACGGCTATAGGGGCGATCTCTGTTCATTGTGCACGCGTCTGTGTGTGAAAAGCGTCAGGTAACCCGGCCACCCAAGTTCCATTCCAGCTCACGACAAATGTAACAGTGACGAATATCGAAATCGGCCCTAGGCCTCCACTAGGTCGACTCAGCCTTAAAAATGCGTACCTTGGTGCGGTGTCTAAACGTCGCCACGAGAGAGACAAAGGCGGATGGGCGTGGTGCTGACCACCCATCCCCATCGTGTGCCGTACCGGCCTTCACATAGGCACCTCTCGCTAACAGCACTCGCCCCAAACACTCCGTTAAAGGCTATACGGGGCATCTTTGTCTTTGTCTCGTGTAATAACACATGGCCTAGCCGAGTTCGATTCACCCTTCGTTCTTGCAACGTGGCCACGCAGACGACGGATTCGCCGTGTGAGCGTCGTCAGCTGATCTGAGACCCGTTAATGAACCTCACCCTGAAACGTCGTGCATCCAGCCATAACCTCTCTCCAAGAGCATTTCCTCCAGTTGAACCAAGCAGTAGGGCTTTCGCGACCAATATTATCCACAATAAAGGGTTTTTTTTTGGGGGGGGTTGCTCTCGTAAATATGAATGTGTCGTTAAACCCTTCACCACCCGACACAACCAATTTAGTAGAGGTTGTCACGTGAACGGAACGTGGCCAATTCGTTACTCGCACAGCACGCCGGCAGTGTGTTGTAGAGTAAACCCACAGCATTTACAATTTGAGTACTGTAAATGTAGGTGGGTTTGTTGTAAATGTCGTGGGTTTACTCGCCAACACACCGACGTGGCTGTACTCGGAACGAACTAGCCACGATCTGTTTACGTGACGAACCTTACTCGTCGGCTTTGTCGGGTGGTGGCGGGTTTAACGACACATTTATATATTTACGAGATCTAACACAACAAAAACCTCGATTCGCATTTCCTCTTCTCGAATGTTCCACTGTGTATACTGTACTTTAATGTCGCTGTCGATGCCTGCGGTGGGAGCATATCTCCTCGTCCGTCTCTTCACGGATTCGTATAATGCCACTCGGTGTAGCTATTTCATCGATTTCAATGTCTTGATTTATATTTGTAGATGTGTGCGTGTGTGTGTGTATAGAACCCGTTGCGGCTGCAATGACAATTAAGAGACAGCTGTTATGTTCGGAGTCTTCTCACAATCCTCCTGTACTCGGGACACTCAAATTTACTTGTGTTTTTTTGAGTACTAATAATAACATGCCAAGGTAATTTATATACGGGGAAGTTTAAACAAATTGCATTCTCTAGGCTATAAATAACATGCTAGCGGAATAAGTGCATGAATATGAGCATATATTCAAACTTTAGTTCAATTTCACGTTTTATTTAGAAGCACGGAAAATCCCGTGCAGCCAGTTACTCAGCTAGTTTTGACGGCAACGGCCCGCGGCAGTCGCTAACAGCGGCGAGCTCAGGAGCCCAGCCAGCAGCGAGCCAGGAAACTCGAGGCTTGGATCATTTGCATTGGTAGTACGATGAACACCCTGGGTTTGCTTTGTGACGTCTTTGTGACGTCATTGGTAGTACGATGAACACCCTCGGTTGCTTTGTGACGTCTTTTTGACGTCATTGGTAGTACGATTAACACCTCGGTTGCTTTGTGACGGCTTTGTGACGTCATTGGCAGTAAGATGAAAACCTGTGTTGCTTTGTGACGTCTTTGTGACGTAAATGGTAGTATGATGAACACCTCGGTTACTTTGTGACGCCTTTGTGTCGTCATTGGTAGTACGATGAACACCCTGGGTTGCTTTGTGACGTCTTTGTGACGTCATTGGTAGTACGATTAACACCTCGGTTGCTTTGTGACGTCTTTGTGACGTCATTGGTAGTACGATTAACACCTCGGTTGCTTTGTGACGTCTTTGTGACGTCATTGGTAATACGATGAACACCCTCAGTTGCTTTGTGACGTCTTTTTGACGTCATTGGTAGTACGATTAACACCTCGGTTGCTTTGTGACGGCTTTGTGACGTCATTGGCAGTACGATGAAAACCTGTGTTGCTTTGTGACGTCTTTGTGACGTCATTGGTAGTGTGACGAACACCACAGTTCCTTTGTGACGTCTTTGTGACGTAAATGGTAGTACGATGAACACCTTGGTTACTTTGTGACGCCTTTGTGTCGTCATTCGTAGTATGATGAACACCTCGGTTGCTTTGTGACGTCTTATGACGGCTTTGTGACGTCATTGGTAGTACGATTAACACCTCGGTTGCTTTGTGACGTCATTGTGTCGTCATTGGTAGTACGATGAACACCTGGGTTGCTTTGTGACGTCTTTGGTAGAATGATGAACACATTGGTTTCCTTGTGACGGCTTTTTGACGTCATTGATAGTACGATGAACACCTGGGTTGCTGACGGTGTTTACACACCGCACCAGGTACTCATTTGAGGCTGAGTCGACCTAAGGGAGGCCCAGAACCGGTTCGGATGAATCGTCACTGACGTTGGTCGCAGCGCGCTAACCGATACACGACATCTTTGTTGTCTGTGAATATGTAGGGAGCGGTGGCGCAGTGGTTAGAAAAATTCACAACGAACCCGGCAACCAGAGTTAGATTCCCACCCACGGCCAACGCCAGTGACAAATATGTGAACAGGTAATGGGTTTCCTCTAGGTCGATTCAGCCTTAAATGAGTGCCCGGTGCGGTGGGTAAACATCGCAACTGGAGAGACAAAGGCGGCCGGGCGTGGTGCTGGCCACCCACCCCCTCGTGTGTCCTGTCAGCCTTCATAGGTGCTCGCTAAGCACTTGGCACAAAAGTTTGTTAAGGTTATGCGAAGTATCTTTGTCTTGTGTGTTACGAACATGACGTTGTCTGAGTGACTGTGTGAACGGAAGTCAGTCAGTAGCAGCGTGTGTGTGAATCTGTGAGTGAGTTAGTGTGTGTCTGTGTGCGCACGATTGCATGTGTGTGTGTGTGTGTCCATGTGAGCTTGCGATTCTAGTCTTTCGTAGAGCATCAATGTGTTCAAATCCGAAGTTAAGTGTCAACGTCGAGGTCTGCTGCTAGCCACGAGAGAGGTTCAAAAGAGAACCTGCGGTAGAGTGACTGGATGAGTGAATGGATGAGTGACTGGATGAGTGAATGGATGAGTGAATGGATGAGTGACTGGATGAGTGAATGGATGAGTGACTGGATGAGTGACTGGATGAATGACTGGATGAGTGAATGGATGAGTGAGTGAATAAGTCAATGAGTGAACGACTCCCTCACTGGAATAGCTTAAGATCGCCCATTCTCTTCCTCTCTGCGCCAAATACCAAAGTTTCCTGCAACCCGTTAGCAAACTGTGGGGGCGAGTGCACTTGCTAGCAGCACTTGCGAGCAGCACTTGCCAGAACACCAATTAAGGCCGGCACGGTACGCGAGACGGGGGTGGGTCGGCACGCACCACGCCCGGCCGCCTTTGTCTCCCCAGTCGCGATATATCCGCATAGCACTCATTTGAGGCTGAGTAGACCGAGGGGAAGGCGCAGTAAAAGATTCAGATAATCTTCTTGGTTCTTTCGGTAAAGTCACGTAGAAGGAAAGTAATAAAATAATACAAATTAAACATAATAAAATAATTCTCACGACGTTTCGATAAGACAGAGTCTGACTCTGTCTTATCGAGCCTGACTCTGTCTTATCGGCAGGCATGTTCTTCACCTGAGGACGGCTGCTTGCGTTGTGGCCGAAACGTCGTGAGAA
>CM025631.2:5368074-5381859 GCA_014621495.2 Entosphenus tridentatus | reverse complement strand
TGCGTGTGTGTCTGCGTGTGTGTGCGCGTGTGTGTGCGTGTGTGCGCGTGTGTGGGGAGCGGTGGTGTAGCGGTTAGCGCTACGCTGCGCTACGAACCTGGCGACCCGAGTTCGATTCCCGCTCACGGCCTACACCGGTGACGATTATTTTAACCGGCCTTGGGCATCTCCTAGGTCGACTCAGCCTCAAATGGGTACCTGGGTGCGATGTGTTAACATCGCCACGAGGGAGACAAAGGCGGTCGAGCGTGGCGTTGTCCACCCACCCCCTCGTCTGTGCTGTGCCGGCCTTCGTAGGTGCTCGCTTACAGCGCTTGCCCCTACAGCCTGTGGAGACTATACGGGGAATATTTATCTTTGTTTTCCTTTAAACGCTAACAGCGCGGGCAAGAAAGAAAAAACCCGTCGAGAAATAATACAAACGAGACGGTTAATAAAGACACGATAATAAAATAACCGGTTCATGTCTGCGGGGAGCGGTGGCGCAGTGGTTTGCGCACTGTTAAGTAACATCAGAACCGGTTTTGGGCGCCTCGCCCACCTTCCTTAATCATAAACTCGCTTTAGCCAGCGTGGTGAAGTATGGTCAACCCCCCCCCCCCCACACACACACACACAGTAGTGGATTAACAACGTTCTGGAAATTATTATTATGATATCATGTAAAGTAAATTGCGTATAAAATTATCGCGTTTATTTTAGTGAGCATATATTTTATATTTAAGCTTCCAGTGTATGTGTGTGTATATATAAATAGCGTACAATATGTTCTTGTATATGAAGCAGAGTATTGTAGATTGCATTGTAGGCGTATGCATATCACATATATAATCCGTTTGCACGTGCCCTACATTGATGTGTGTCCGTGTGTGCATGTGCGCGTGTGTGTGTGTTCGTATTGGGGAGCGGTAGTGTAGCGGTTAGCGCGCTGCGCTACGAACCTGGCGACCCGAGTTCGATTCCCGCCGACGGCCAACATCAGTTAAGACTCATCCTCAAATGAGTATCTGGTGCGGTGTGTAAACATCGTCACTGGGGAGACAAAGGCGGCCGGGCGTGGTGCTGGCCACCCACCCCCCTCGTGTGCCTTGCCGGCCTTCACAGGTGCTCGCTAACAGCACTTGCCCCAACAGCATGTCAAGGCTACACGGGGGATCTTTGTCTTTGTTCATCGTGGGGAGCAGTAGCGCAGTGGTTCGCGTGCTGCGATAGAAAGCCGGTGACCCGAGTTCGATTACCGCTCAGCAGCAATAAGGGAGGCTAATTAGAATTAAACTGCTCCTGACTACCTGGTGCGGTGTGTAAACATCGCCACTGGGGAGACAAAGGCGGCCGGGCGTGGTGTTGGCTACCCATCCTGTCGTGTGCCATTCCGGTCTTCATAAGTGCTCGTTAACGGCACTTGCCCCAACAGGCCTGTTGAAGGCTATAGGGGGATCTTTATCTTTGATTATGATATGAAGTGTGTGTAGTAGTAGGGGCACGCACGTATTTGTGCTTATAGTGAGCGGTGGTGGAGTCGTTAGCCCACTGCCCCACGAACCTCATCAACCCGAGTTCGATTCCCGCTCACGGTTAACATCAGTGGCGATTATCCGAAAGGACGGCAGAGCGCTGAGCTGGCCACGCCACTCCCACCGTGGCTCTTGCGAGCAGCACTTGCCCCAACCAGCCAGTGCAAGGCTACATGGGGCACATTTGCCTTTGTTGCGTGACGTGTGCATGCGTGCGTTCATGCGCAGATTCAGTCGAGCCGTTAACAATAAAGAATCCTACCGATGCATTGAACTGGGGAGGAGCCGATCATTTTCAACAATGTTGCAAATTTTCGGCCTCTAGTGGCTGTAGGGGGCTCACGTGAACGCATTACACAGCGTCCACGAAATCGAACCGCGTGGATTTTCACGCAAAATTCGCGGCATTTATCGTCAGCTTAAATGATTGATTGATTAATCAATGAGTCGTTGCACAGCTAATAGCCTTAATTTGCCTGTAACATTTACAGAGATCATTACTATCGCAGCTCAACGCTGGCGATGGCTTTGGGGAGGCCTTCACCCATCGTTAGACCTCTCGCGTCTCAAGAAGCTCAAACCTCCTGTAAATCACGTGACTTCTTTGCGGCCACCCCCACCTCCCCTCGCCCCGCCCACTGTGGAAACAGACGCCCGCTCATCGAGACCCTGACGCAGCCTCTTCCTCCTCTCTCCTCATCTCTCCTGACCACGGGGCTCCCTATTCCCCATCCCCTTCTCCACTCTTTCGCTCTTAATTCCTCATCCGTTCCTTTCCTACTCTTCACTCTCCCGTTCCTTTCACCTCCCCCACCCCCTACGGATCGCATCCTTGCCTCTACCCTCCCCCCTCTCCTCCTTCCCGTGGTGGTTGTGCCAAGGGTACAACAATGCTAAGTTTGCCATGTGCACAGAGATATATTTTGTCAACATCTGCTTTCACGTCTTCGGCACATGTTCGTGTACTTTCAAAAAAAATAATAAACTTTGCGCGCAACTCAAACTCACTGTTCCGTGAAGAGGAAAATAATATATATATACATGAGCAGACAATATATCTCATTCACACGTCCGTCTCTCCACGGAATGAATACAGATATAAATGCACACACATATATATTACAAAAACGAATCAGCCGCTACGGCCTTCCTACTGGGAGTGCAGAATTCCAGCAGCATTGAGTCAAGACAAGCACAACTCTGGAGGGGTTTCGACACGCAGTCGCAGCAGCAGCAGCTGCAACAGCAGCAGCAACAGCAGCAGCAGTCAGCAGCAACAGCAGCAGCAGCAGCAACAGCAGCAGCAGTAGCAGCAGCAACAGCAGCAGCAGCAGCAACAGCAACAGCAGCAGCAGCAGTCAGCAGCAGCAGCAGCATCAGCAGCAGCAGCAGCAGCAACAGCAGCAGCAGCAACAGCAGCAGCAGCAGCAACAGCCGCAGCAACAGCAGCAGCAGCAACAGCAGCAGCAGCAACAGCAGCAGCGGCAACAGCAGCAGCAGCAACAGCAGCAGCAGCAGCAGCAGCAACAGCAGTAGCAACAGCAGCAGCAGCAGCAACAGCAACAACAGCAGCAGCAGCCGCAACAGCAACAGCAGCAGCAGCAGCAACAGCAGCAGCAGAAGCAGCAGCAGAGTCAGGATGGTTCGAATCAATGCTGGTGAACTGCCAGATACAGTGAGGGAAAAAAGTATTTGATCCCCTGCTGATTTTGTACGTTTGCCCACTGACAAATAAATGATGAGTCTATAATTTTAATGGTAGGTTTATTTGAACAGTGAGAGACGGAATAACAACAAAAAAATCCAGAAAAACGCATGTAATTTTTTTTATAAATTGAATTGCATTTTAATGAGGGAAATAAGTACTTGACCCCTCTGCAAAACATGACTTAGTACTTGGTGGCAAAACCCTTGTTGGCAATCACAGAGGTTAGCAGGGGATCAAATACTTTTTTCCATCACTGTACATACTGGCAATGATGTAACTCCTACGATGTTATGTCCTAGTTGGACGTGGAATTATATTCACGCTAATCTAACATTTAAAAAAAAACAACTCTATTTTGATGATACTGCTCGCGAAAGCCTACGTGTTAAACCAAATTTCATACCGTATGTTGCTATCAAATTCTAATAACGATTGGACTATGAGGCAATGCACAATGCCAACCTGTAGAGCGGACTTCATGTACTTCCCCATGCACCTCCGCTAAGCACGGTTGGCTACGTACGGCGCGAAAGAAGTTCAACGTACACACGTACACACGCAACGCGCGGCCCTCCGGCGAACACACACACACACACCGCTCGGGTTGTACGTACAACAACGGTAACCGGTAAAAACCGGTAACCGTATCGAGTCGCTGCGACTCATCAGCAGGGTCAGACAGCGCAGCAGCAATAATAATACCAATGGTTAGATCTTAATTGGAGCTTTCGTGACGGCAGGAATTACTCTTTGGTTCTTTCGGTAAAGTCACGTATGAAGATAAAATAATAAATTAAAACCAATGGTTACTTTGGAACGGTGCAATTGCGTGTGTGTGTGTGTGTACAAGGCAGTATTCGCTGTACAAACACATTGACATTGCAACCATCCTCTTAGGTTTTTTCGGTAAAGTCACGTAGGTAAAAATAAATAATAAAAATAAACATAATAGAAATAATAATAGAAATACAATTATAAATCACGACGTTTCGGAGGCAACACAAGTCTCCGTCATCAGGTGGGACCGTCACAGCTACATTTACTGAATCAATTTCGATTTAAAGCTTTCGTGACTGCAGGGATTCATCTTCTTGGTTCTTTCGGTAAAGTCACGTAGAAGGGAAGTAATACAATAATAAAAATAAAACATAATAAAATAATTCTCACGACGTTTCGGCCACAACGCAAGCAGCCGTCCTCAGGTGAAACCAGGTCTGTCGAGGCGACAGCGTCTGAAACGTCGTGAGAATTATTTTATTGTTTTATTTTTATTATTTTATTACTTCCCTTCTACGTGACTTTACTGAATCAAGTGAGGGAAAATTCCAAGAGACAAGCTCTTAAATACAAGTTAAGGGGGGGAGGAGGGGGGAGGGGCTTATCTGAATGTGGTAGCCAATGAATGAAGCTACAAATCTAGAAGTGCGACCTTCATTGAAGGAGTGGCTGACTGAATGTATGGCTGGCTGGAGTGGCTGAGTGACTGAGTGTCTGTCTGATTAGACATCTGATCGATTGGCTGGCCGAGTGGCTGACTAGCTGGCTGGCTGAGAGTTTGGCAAAGCTACCCGAGTTGCTGTTTGTGGGACAGCTCGTGTGTCTGCGTTGCTGGCTGAGCGGTTGGCTAACTGGCTGACTGATTTGGACATCTCATTGGCACGGTTGGCTACGTACGGTGCGAAAGATGCTCAACGTACATTCGTACATCTGGCTGGGTGTCTGGCTGGCTGAGTGAGTGATCTGACCGAGGGGTCCCGGCTGGATTTCTCGGCTGAGTGTCGCTGGCTGAGCGGCTAAGTGGCCTCCTCGTACCCACGAGGGCCTTCGAGTGTTTGGTACAGCACGAACACCTACATTAGACCACAAGCTGCGCTCCACTCGGAGTGATAATTGCTCTTTAAAAAGCGGTGTGCGTTACACGTGGCGCGTCAAACACACGCTCACGCGAATTCACACTCGCGCGCGCTCACACAATAAGAGAGAGAGAGAGAGATATTTTAAATAAATAAAAAGCTTATGTGATGAACATGAACATTCACCCTTGCCTCCGCACCCCACTGCACATCTGATCGCTCCACTGCTGGATGAGCGAGGTACCTCCCCCATACACCGTGCCGGTCGCGTGGCTTACGTGAAGCGAACTTCGCCGCACGCTGATCACCACGAGGTGGTTTAGCCCGAGAGAATACCCAGTCGGTTATTATAAATACGAGCAACACGCTCGTCCACATTTGGACGTGACCGTCCGTCTCTCCCTCCATCCGTCCAGCCAGCCGGCCAAACTTTTCGTCGAATACAGTAGGATGTTGGAGCATAGAAGTGCGGTACAACAGTGGATTGTGGATTTTCCTCCAGTTTCTCGCGGCGGAGCTCAACCCCCCCATTACCTCCCCCTCCAGCCCCACCCGTACCCCATCCCTAGCGCGTCTCTGACCCCGGGTGCCCCCCCCCCCCGAGCTCCTGTCCAGGCGCCCACCTGCTTAGCTCCGCGTGATTCGGTAATTCGGTCGAATGCGCCTACAAATGCGCTTCTGTGGCCGTCTGGAACGCTCTTCCTTCTGACAATAGGAAGCCGCAGGAGCAATGCGCTTTCAAATCTACGTTGACAGACGCATTGCTCTTAGAAACTGCCTCTTTTGTGTGTTTAGTTTGTTATCCTTTCCCCCGCACGCACCTCCCATTAGCGGGGTTGGCGACGTACGGTGCGAAAGAAGTTCAACGTATATGCATAAGAGTGACGGCGGTGGCAAAAAGCGAGCTATGAATGCCCCGATAGTGCGTTGTCTTTGTGCTTCTCGCCTTTGGGCGTTATCTGGTCTAACACTGGTTGAGAAGAGGCCCTAAATAAAGTTGCTGTGTCTGGTGTAGGCAAATCAGTTTCAAAGACAATGCCCATATATAGATTATGAGCGCATGTTTGTTTTGCATGTTCACCACAAACACGTGTGGTTAATGCAGACTTGATTCATTGCAAAAGGTTTCTATTTGGTGTTTGGACATCGTAATAACCTCTTCTTGGTTCTTTCGGTAAAGTCACGTAGAAGGGAAATAATACAATAATAAAAAAAACATAATAAAATAATAAATATAATTTTTATTTGATTATTTCCCTTCTACGTGACTTTACCGAAAGAACCAAGAAGATGAATCCCTGCAGTCACGAAAGCTTTAAATCGAAACCTTAATAACCTGTTTTATTTTGCCATAAAGGGTGCTATATATATATTTTCATTTTCTTTTAAACTTTGATGCTGGCAAAAGAGGTCCCATTCCTACACACACATTCGGTCATCACGACTATGAAGCGCGCGATATTTCCGCGCTAACGATTATTGATCGCTCGTGGTCATTGATTATAAGCTCACGTCGGGTCGTGTAAGTGTGTGCGATGTGCTGTCAAACACCCCAATGGCTTCTAACGTGTGGCGAGCCCTCACACTCGCCTCTAAAAACACTAGAGGCTGCTATATTCGGCAGGGTGTCATCTCGATATATGATGTGTGTGTGTGTGCATTTTGAACTATATAACTCATTAATTTGCCAAGGGGTGGGAGCATAGCCTAACACCCCTGTAATCACCACCACCATCATCACCGCCACTAAAGCGCTGTCAGAATGTGCGGCACGTGTTAGCGATTACCGGTGAAATATTAACGTGTAAATTAAATAGAGCGACGCACTTAATTTACCAATTAGCCTCGAACATTGTTTGAACAACAACAACAACAACAAAATAGACACCGCCAATACACGGCCCCCGTGTCAATTCCACTGCTGGATGACTTTTGCTACGAGTAATATACCATTCTCCATAGGACATAGTGCTAAGTGGTCGCTCGTCCATTTCACTTCGCACAGCTTAAACACTCATATATTTGGATGCAGCTCGACGAGGCGAGCAGTACGAGTACCACCTTTATGGGTCTGCGTTTTATTAGTGAAATGAATAGTTAGTTACCCAATAGTGACTATTGAGTACCGGGCAAAACCTTCAATTATCAAAAGTATTCCCACCCAATGCACTCAAGGCTTCAAATAGCATACTAAATGAGAACGTAAAAAAGTTTTGCTTGCTGGCTGGCTGGCTGGCTAGAGGGATGGACGGACGGTGCCGTCCAAGGGGCGTGCTGGATGCTATCAATAGTTAAACTTAACACACGTGTGCGGGAGAGAGTATAGGAAGAGAATAGGGAGAGAGAATATGGAGAGAATAGACAATAGAGAAAATAGGGAGAGCGAGAGAATAGGGAAAGAATAGAGAAAATAGGGAGATGGAGCGAGGATAGATCACCCCCATCGTGGCTGTGGTGATCGAGACGCATTGCTGCCTTCGCGGTGGATAAATCCACGGCTTGATGATGAAAGCAGACGCTGTGGATGTATCGGAATGTGTTTTGGGTTTTTTTTTAAAGGAAGGGGTTCACACCTAAGTGCTCACGTTTATTTGTTTAACTTTCAAGATTATTTTGGTTTAACCAGGTGAGGATGACTAAAGAATGCAACCGCGCAGGGGGCAGGGGGGGGGTCTATATCAGTTGCATGCAACCGGTTGCGTGCAACTCAATCGCGTGCAATGTACTTGTTGGACGTGCCTGCCAAAAGGTTGTGTGAAACTCAATCGCTTGTAATGTACGTGGTGGACGTGGGTGCCAACCGGTTGCATGCAACTTAATCGCGTGTAATACATGTGGTGGACGTGCCTGCCAACCAGTTGCGTGCAACTCAACAGCGTGTAATGCATATGGTTGACGTGTCTGCCAACCGGTTGCAGGCAGTTGCGCCATGCAATTTATAGCGACGTGTTCCATCACGTGGCCACATCTGCTGAGCGTGATTGCAAACTCAACACATTCACCAAGGGGAAAACATATATATACTGCAGTAGGTGACGTTTCAGGCAGTGTCCCTACTTCATGAGTGCAGTACGTAAACAGAAAACTACAGGGACACCTCAACTTATGAACGCGTTTGGTTCCAGAGGTCTGTTCGTAAGTCGATTTGTGCGTAAGTCCAACTTTATTCCTGTCGATTCCAAACATGTTGTACGGCATGTACACTTAACAAGGGGAATGGCTTTAAAAGTTGTATAATCTCCTATAGATGTAGATGCCACTGGTTCTTCATGTTCTGTAGATGCCACTGGTTCTTCATGTTCTATAGATGCAGATGCCACTGGTTCTTCATGTTCTATAGATGTAGATGCCACTGGTTCTTCATGTTCTATAGATGTAGATGCCACTGGTTCATCATGTTCTATAGATGTAGATGCCACTGGTTCTTCATGTTCTGCAGATGTAGATGCCACTGGTTCTTCATGTTCTGTAGATGTAGATGCCACTGGTTCTTCATGTTCTGTAGATGTAGATGCCACTGGTTCTTCATCTTCTGCAGATGTAGATGCCACTGGTTCTATACGTTCTGCAGATGTAGATGCCACTGGTTCTTCACTTTCTGCAGATGTAGATGGCACTGGTTTTTCATCTTCTGCAGATGCCACTGGTTCTTTGTGTTTTGCAAATGTTAATGCCACTGGTTCTTCACTTTCTGCAGATGTAGATGCCACTGATTCTTCACGTTCTGCAGATGTAGATGCCACTGGTTCTTCATGTTCTGTAGATGCCACTGGTTTTTCATGTTCTGTAGATGTAGATGCCACTGGTTCTATATGTTCTGCAGATGTAGATGCCACTGGTTCTTCACGTTCTGCAGATGTAGATGCCACTGGTTCTTCATGTTCTGTAGATGCCACTGGTTCTTCATGTTCTGTAGATGTAGATGCCACTGGTTCTCCACGTTCTGCAAATGTAAATGCTACCACAGCCATCTATTTCGCGGTTGTTGAACTTACGACTCTCGATCCGAATGGGCAACTGGACAAACGGAGAGGTTTGTTCGCATCTCTGAAAGTGCCTAAGTCGAATGTTCGTAAGTAGATGAGTCCCTGGACATGATTGGCTGTTCCAGTGGTGAAATGTGTGGGTGTGGGAGGAGACGCTAACCAGCAACGTGGACTGCTGCGCAACCGCTCAGCTCCGACGTGGGACAAAGCGGGTTGCAGGCGACTTAAGTCGCGCGGTTTTCTGGGACGCGACAGATGCCCCCCCTCCCCCCCGCCACCGGATTCACGATGTACAGCCACGCAACGCGAGGTCGCAGTATCTCGAGCGGTGTTGTGTGCTGGCCTGCGCGCTGAGGTTTTGCAGACGCACTGAGCCAACGGGGGTGTGGGCAAGGGGGGGGGGGTTACTGATCCGGGTTAACTGCCAATTACCCCGGGCAGATGTGTTCGCTTGTGTACAGAACTGTGAGTTCGCACGTGTGTGGATGTGTGTGTGTGTGTCTGTCTGTCAAGGCGATACGGGGTGATGTTTGTCTGTATTTGTACGGGACTGTGAGTGTGTGTTTGGTGAGCGGTGGCGACCCGAGTTCAATTCCTGCTCGCGGCCAACGTCAGCGACGATTACAACGAGCCTGTCTTGGGCCTCCCCGAGGTCGACTCAGCCTTAAACGAGTACCCGGTGCGGTGTGTAAACCTCGCCACTGGGGAGACAAAGGCGGCCGTGCGTAGTGTTGGCCACCCACCCTTTCGTGTGCCGTTTTTTTCCTTCATAGGTGCTCTCGAACAGCACTTGCCCCAACAGTCTGTCAAGGCTACACGGGGGGCTCTTTGTCTTTGTGTGTGTATTGATTTGGGGAGCGGTTGCGCAGTGAAATTTTTGGAAAATTCATTTTTTTTTCCCCCCCCCCCCCGGACAAACGTTTTAAACTCAAGACCATGCCCCCCACTATTAACCCGCTCGCTGGCTGTGGTCGCTTTCTGTCAGCTTTGGCGTCACACTCTGCTTGGAATGTGAGCCATTTTACTCTGGCTCACCGCTGGTATCCTTGGACGATTATACTTATAATTAATATTGTTGTTATCATCATCATCATACTCGTGCATTCGGTGTTCGGAAAACGAGAACTTAAAATTGAAAAACTAATCACCGGAATGTCAAGCGAGGATTACGTTTTGGGAAATGTCATTGGCGATCCATTTGTAGATACCCCACTGGCTTCTAAATGACCAATCGTTTGTTTATCTATTCCTCAAAATGAAACAAATTATTTGGCGGTGGTGATGCCGCCGCTGTCGCTTTGGCAGTGGTTCACAGGCACATGTCAACAAAACTAAAACAACTTCAGAAACAATCGGTGTGCTATGAAGAGAGCCATTGCTCTAAACGTCGCATGTTTTATATATATCATGTCCCTTTAATGCCACAGTGTTATTGACTGACGTGTTGAGTGTTGTTGTTAATTGTACTTGTGCGCCACTGCCAACGCAGCAGCAACAACACTGAATAATTTGTTAATTTTAAAGAAATACTCAAAAAAGTCATAATTCAATATGGGTATCTATAAATGGATCAACACGTACTACGGCTCGGCATCAGGGTAGACACGACCGCTGATCAGGACTCCATAAGTTCGACACCGACTCCAGGCGAAATAAAGCTAAATACCCACAGCAAAATATGACACCAATACCTTCACGCAATGTGGATTTATAGGATAAATACGGCATGCATGTGATTATTTCATGAAGAAGGGCCTTCGCCCGAAACGTCGCCCACGATATATACTTTGACGAAAGCGGTTTTGGGTTTGGGGAGGGGGGGATTGAAGCCGGATAAATCATTGCAGAGAGTAACGGGGGGGGGGGGGGGGCCGCGGGGGGGGGGGGGTGTGACTCGTGATAAACACGAGCTCGAAAATAAAAGTCGCAAACCACTCCCAAGTTTGATACGCCAAGCCAGCTGACAAAGACGGCAGATTGTGTTGGTTGTGGTGTGCGCTATATTGTACCAGGTGTAATTATTTAATTATTATTTCGCCAGGTAAGGCCCACTTGAGCAATGGGGCTCATATTCAGAAGCCACCTGGCGATCACGAAATAATATTAATAATAGATGAGTGAAACTGCGTATCACGTGGGGAGATCTGGCGGCCACGTACTCTAAACGCGCGACGTTGATTCTAAATGTGGATGTACAATCCACGCGACCATGGGGAGAAGATGCAAACTCCAAATATGCAGGCGTCAGAGTCGGGTTCGAACCTACCAACCCCGCTGTGTACCTGGCGAGGTAGTTAACATCTCGCCACGTGGCGACACATACCCCCCTACGTGTAGACCACATTCGACTGTCGGGCAGTGCCGGATGAGGCTAGTGCTGGGCCTTTAGCATATGTTATAAAGGGGCCCTAAAAAAACACGTAAATAAAATAACATTTTTACTTGCGTAGTAAATTAATTGTATTTTTTCACTTGCTATACAGGCAGATGATGCGTCAAATCGCTAACCTTAAATACCCAGTTGTTAATAAAAGTTGAAGGCGGTATAGTACTATAGTAATAGAGCGAGTGCAGAATCACAGAACCGGAATTGATAGCTTGAAGGCATTTAGCGCGGGGCCTTTGAAAGTGCGGGGCCCGAAGCTACATATGCAAATACTTTTGCCCCTACGACAATCCGTCACTGCAAGTGCTGTTAGCCAGCACCATAAGCAAACACAACAACAACAACCGCCATTCCCCACTCAGTGGCGGTGACGTCACCACGCGGCGCTTGTGCCAGGCCAGGTGCACTTTGATTGCAGAATGAAACAAAGACAAAGGTTCCCCCCGTATAGCCTTAGCAGACTTTTGTGGCAAGTGCTGTTAGAAAGCACTGACGAAGACAGGCAGAGCACACGAGGGGGTGGGTGGGCACCACCACGCCCGGCCGCCTTTGTTTACACACCGCACTGGGCACTCATTTGAGGTTGAGTCGACTTAGGGGAGGCCCAGGACTGGTTCAGATAATCGTCACTGGTGCAGGTGGCCGTGTGCGGGATCCGATTCGAGTCGCTGGTGCAGTATAACACAGTCAAATGTCCCGTCTACGATTTTAAAAACGGACTTTTACAAGGACTCAACCCTTTAATTCTAGCTTAGCGCTGTTGCGTTTAATTATTCACAGGAATCGAGTTGTCCGTGAATCGTGCTAACCCTAATCTCTCTCTATTATTTATGAGATAAGTGTTACGAGACAAGTGTTGGTGTCCCGTCGAAGTGTGCTCCGGTTAATCACACGAACATCCACCGAGACAAAAATCCCCCATATAGTCTTTAGCAGACTGTTGGGGCAAGTGCTGTTAGCGAGCACACGTGAATAGCCAGCACGGTACAATTTGGCCAAGGGTGGCCATGTTTACACACCGCGCCACGTACCCATTCGAGGCTGAGTCGACCTAGGGGAGGCCCAGATAATCGTCACTGGTGTTGGCCGTCAGTGGGAATCGAACGCGTGTCGCCGGGTTCTAAACGTTACACTACCGCTCCCACCCCCCACCACACGCACACGCGCGCACACACAATTCAATGGAACACGCGCACTCAGCAATATCTCTACACTTGCTCATTTTTGTTTATTTCTTCCCGCACGCGGTAATCACTCGTGCGCCCGCGTGAAAAATGTCGTTGTCGTCCAGCGCATTCGCCTCAACCAAACACACGAACCATCGGGCCACACATTCCAACACGAGCACTTGTCACACACTCAAGCTCGTCTCCCGTGTAGTCGTCATCGTCATCGTCAGCCATGCTCGATCCACAACTGGATGAAGGCATCTCTCCCAAGCAGCCGCGACCTCTAACGATCCCGGCGATCTCATTCATACTCCACCTCGCACCTTGACACGCGAGCTGACTGCATCGCTCCATCTCCTCTCCGAACGTTCCTCTCAGACGCGTGCCATTCATTGTCCGCCCATCTTCATCACCACCACCACCACCATCATCCCTTCTAGCCGTGACGTCTCCTGCCCAAGCCCGTATTGAATGATTTTAGCAATGCATTCGTCCTGCGTGCTCTCTTTAATCCACGTGTTCCTCTTTTCATCTCTCGACGTGAGACGGAAAGTGGAACACGCTTCTCTGCGCGCGTTTCAGTTTCATTTAAAAAAAAATCCCGTAATTTGCCGCGGAGTTCTCTGAACCAAATGTCCTAGCAGGCAGTGCGCCCGTGTGGGAGCGGTGGCGCAGTGGTTAGCGAGCTGAACCCGGCGACCAGAGTTTGTTTCCCGCTCACGACCGCCAAAGCGAGTGACGATTATCGGAAAAGAGTACCTGGTGTGTAAACATCGCCACTAGGGAGACAAAGGCGGCCGGGTGCGGTTCTTGTCAACCACCCCCCTGTGTGCTGTGCCGGCCTTCATAGGTGCTCTCCAACAGCACTTGTCGCAAATGTCTCGTCAGAGTATATGGAGATCGTTGTCTTTCTCTTTGCTTAACAACAGCTTAACACATTCGTCAATAGCAACACCGTGGCCTTAAAAGGGTAAATTATTGATATATAAATTAGATGCGACGTTTCAGACAATGGTCCTTTTTCATAGCACATTGTCTCGTTGCTTTCCGAACCTCCAACTTAGAAAGGCAGCATCCCGCGGTGGCGAGATGTTAACTGCCTCGCCTGGTATACAGGAGGTCGTGGGTTCGATCCCAACGCTGACGCCTGCTGCTGTATATTTGGAGTC
>CM025631.2:5281858-5309020 GCA_014621495.2 Entosphenus tridentatus | reverse complement strand
TTAAATTTTTATTATTTTATTATTTCCTTTCTAAGTGACTTTACCGAAAGATCTAAGAATGTGGTTCACTGGGAGGATAATTTTGTTTTCCTGGTGTGGAAACGAGTATTGACAGTTGGCGCGAAGTGAACGCCGATCCATTTCATACATATCCAGCGACGCACCTACTCACCGACAAACCAAATCGCTCATTCAACTGCCCAACTACTAACCCACCTTAGCCGGTCACCTACCTAATCACCCATCAACCAAATCGCTCGCACAACTGCCCAACCACGAGCCCACCTATCCAATAACGCACCTCCTCACCTGCCGACCAAACCGCTCATCCAAACTGCCCAACCAATAGCCCACCTATCAAATCATCCATCTCCCCACACCAATGAATCTACTCACTCATCCATTTATCCCCCTCCTCAAATCAACAGCAGTATCTCCACCTCCACCACCGTTTTTTTTTTTCCCCAAATCAGAGATAGCTCATCGGATTGGTCGGGCAGGCACCCAAGTTCAAATGAAACAGGTGATTACTACGAATGTGTTTGATGCCACGACCGCATCTCGCCATCACTTCCTTCCTGCTACCAGATCTAGTAATTGGAGCAAAGCCGACGCATCCTTCAAGGACTGCTCTTACGGGCGCAGAATCTGAACACATTCCTGCGGAGGGAGCTGGTAGGAACGTTGGGTTGCTCGGTCAATGGCCAGGGTCAACGACGGCGTGGTGTATTCCGCAAATATGGCCGACTGTGAGGGCGGGCACAAGCCGGCGTGAGTAGGTTAAACGTTGAGTTTTATAAGGGCACCACGGAGTGACCAGCGCCTCCCCACCCTCCCCAGCCAGCCCCTCCCACCCCACCCACCCCACCCTCCCCACCCAGCCCCACCCTCCCCACCCAGTCCCTCCCTGCACGACGGACGGACACAATAATCCCCTGTGGGCTGGTGTAACCAGGAGGTTCCTACCAGTAATATGTATTTATAATGGAGGAATCCGATGAGCTATTAAGCTCTTTTTCACCGCCACTTAGTGTCAAACGGCGGTTATTGTTGTTGTCCCACGTGACACAGGGAACGCATACCTGTCAACCCATACAGTTTACCCGTATACTTGTATAGGGAAATTTAGTAAAATAAATGTTTTCCTGTTTTGTGTTTCTCCCTTATGATGGGACTGCGTAGGATGAACGTTGATGTTTATAAGGGCACATGGTGACCAATAAGGTCTGAATTGGTCTGTAATAAGGTAGGTACTAATAAGGGGATTACAGGTATGCGATTCCAAACATGTTGTACGGCATGTACACTAAACACGGAGAATGGCTTAAACATTTTTATAATCTCATATAGATGTAGATGCCACTGGTTCGTTATATTCTGCAGATGTAGATGGCACCACCGCCATTTATTGCGCGGCGGTTGAACTTACGACTCTCGGTCCGAACAGGCATCTGGACGTACGGACCGGGCTTGTTCGTATATCGCAAAGTTCGTAAGTCGAATGCTCGAAAAGTCGGGAAAAGTCCCTGTACTTGGAAAGCGTGAACAGGGGGAGGCGGAGTCAGCAGCGTGGGTGGGCGGGGCTGCCGAGACGCGGGGCGTGTCTACCACAATGACGTCACCACACCCCGAATCTCCCGCACCTCCCCCCCGCTCTCTGTCTCCCCGCGCTCTCCCATTGGTGTTCCCTAGGCGACCGGGGCTCTCGCTGTCGACCAATCGCGGAGCGCGGTGTTGGAGTGGCGACGCGCAGATAAACGCGTGGGTGGGTTGGTGATGGCGGTGGTGATGGTGGTGGTCACTTTCACGATTTACCATTTATACATTTAGCATCCTTTGTCAGAAAGCAGCATTAAGCGATCAACATCGCCGGCCAGAGGATTGCTGACGGTAAATTATTGCGGCACGGCAGTGTTGCAATCGCGCGCAGGGGGAAGCAGGGAGCACGACCGCGCTGGTTTACGGGTCTCTAAAATAATTAATACGCCGCGGATGTACTTTGTCTCGCCACGGTAACGACGAGTTTCCACCGGCTGGTTTAGAGCGGTCGACGCAGATTGCTTGTTTGAGCAGCAGCAGCAGCGTGGTTTTGACTTGGATACGCGCATGTCCCAATGAGTGTTGGGTCCACTCGGTTTGAATTGCTGTATTTATAATATTAATCAATTTGTTCAAATTAAAGTGGTTGCAGGTCAAGTGAACGTGTCGGGGCAATCGTCAATTTTCAACCATAATAATTCAATGGTGGAAATTCCACATTCCGATGACAGAAATGGTTTTTTTTGTACAAATCAGCCTCTGTTGTCTAACCCACAATGTGGTACTGATTTTTTTCTAGATTTGAAGCTTTCGTGACTGCAAGGATCCATACTCTGTTTTTTTCGGTAAAGTCACGTAGGTTAAAAAGGAAAACATACATTTCATCACGACGTTTCGGAGGCAACACAAGCCTCCGTCTTCAGGTGGAACAAGTCACAGCAAAAATTACTGTAACAGCTGTTCATCTTCCTACTCATGAACACACACAGGGCATCCAATTAGAAGTATGAGATTTTACTGGTAGGAACCTGGTTACACCAGCCCACAGGGGATTATTGTGTCCGACCGTCCGTCGTGCAGGGAGGGGCTGGGTGGGGAGGGGCTGGGCTGGGTGGGGAGGGGCTGGGAGGGGCTGGGTGGGGAGGGGCTGGTCACCCCGTGGTACTGTAACACGTGTTACAGTAATTTTTTTCCTTTTTTTTCCTTTTTAACCTACGTGACTTTACCGAAAAAAACAAAGAGTATGGGTACTCATTGTGTCGGTATTTGACAGGTGATGGGCTGAGTAAATCCCCGGCTGTGTTTTAACTCGCAACCTTTTGGCTGCAAGGCACGCGCTCCAAACACCGTGCCGTTCAGCCGGATTAAATACTTCGGATTATAAACTTCATCCAAGAAAGCCTTGGCACATGTCAAGACTCCCTATCTAGAGGATACTGCATTGCAATGTTTGGGCAGGTTCATTTCAAAGGAGTGGTAGGAAGCTAACACAATACCTAGAGCAAACCCACCAAGCATATGAGGGGATGACGCTCACAGGTCTTCTGTACTGCTATCTCCTGGTCATCTGTCTCGCTGCCCAGTGGATTTGGGAGTTCCACAAATCTACCTCATCCGGCCAACCTGAATGTATATAAATACATTGTGTTGTGGTATATTACGGTTAATACGATTATATACGAAAAAATAGAGTGGTCCATCAACCTATGGGCTTTCTGGACCGGTGACTACACGCACAAATATTGATTCAGAAGGCCAATTGGCTGATGGACAGAAATATGGATTTTTTTCGTTAGTATTAAATGCTCTATGCATATTACAAATTGCATGTCACTGTGTTTCCTCTGACGTAGATCCGATGGCGTTTGCAGCTCCCAAGCAAGTGAACGGCGCGGCGAAGATGCAGACAAAGTTCAGCACTTGGACACCCTTGAACCACGCGCCGAGTAACGACAAGGTAACTTCGGCCACTCATCTTCCTGCTCATGAACACACACTGGGCATCCAATTAGAAGTATGAGATTTTACTGGTAGGAACCTCCTGGTTACACCAGCCCACAGGGGATTATTGTGTCCGACCGTCCGTCGTGCAGGGAGGGGCTGGGTGGGGAGGGAGGGGCTGGGTGGGGAGGGGCTGGGTGGGGACGGTGGGGAGGGGCTGGGTGGGGGGGTGGGAGGGGTGGGGCTGGGTGGGGAGCGGCTGGTCACACCGTGGTGCCCTTATAAAACTCAACGTTTAACCTACTCACGCCGGCTTGTGCCCGCCCTCACAGTCGGCCATATTTGCGGAATACACCACGCCGCCGTTGACCCTGGCCATTGACCGAGCAACCCAACGTTCCTACCAGCTCCCTCCGCAGGAATGTGTTATTTTCTATTACTTTTATTGATCCAACCGGGGGGGGGGGCAGGGATGGTGTACAACTTCCGCGACAGGTAAATGGTGCATAGCGGGATATACGGCTCGGACAGACAACCAAAGTGGACGTGTAGGACCGTAGCGTTATGTGGTACGTGCGTCAGATCTCTTTTCTGCGTGGAAGGAAGGGGGGAAATAGAGGGGGACGGGGGGGAGTTCGGTCTCATTTCAAGTTCAGTGAAGCAAGCTCAGGGTCTCTGGAGTGGCATTCAGGAAGTATGAGATAAAAAAAATACCTTCGCCAGTCATTGAATAATTGTCAATATTACCAAGTGAGCAGTGGATAAACTTGCGACAGGAATGTGGAATTTCCACTCCTGGTTGAGGGCCACCCACACCGGTGTCACCCCACGGTCACGTGTCTTGATAAATGTGCAATGATATTGTGCATTATGTACATTTCCTGTTGTATTGTATGTGCATCCTACGTCTCCCTTTCATTACTTGCTCAATGGGTTCTCTATAAATAAAGTGCATTGGTTTTGTAAAATATGTCCATGGCTGTAATCTTGTACAATTCCCACAATACATTTAAAAAAAATTTAATTAAACATTGTTTATGATTACGCAAATGTTCACCTCTACAACCAGTTCCCGATTGTTATGACGTTTAAATGTTTACTAGCACCCTTTATTAGATTAAATGCATTAACCCAATTTTAGACATCTGTAAAAATATATTTTTACTTGATTACCATTAAAAATAATTAGATTTTCTTCTGAACAAGAAACGATGCAATCGTGTTAATTTACCAAAATTGGGGAAAAATTTTCTACCTAAAACAAACCCCCCTACACGCGTAAAATGTTCATGTCACACCCTCATTCTACTCGCCAGCACAATGACGATCCATGCACACTCACAGCAAGCCTCCACGTCAGCACGCCGTTATAAATAAATCCTGCTGATGCCCCTACCGATTGCTGTGTTTGTGCGTGTGCTTGTTCGCATCTGGCAGGTGTTTGAGGAGCGGCGGGAGCTGGTCGCCAAATGGGTGAGAGTTGGCTCTTCATCGTTCCTTGCCAGCACCTGCCTCTCAAAGTCATCTTCCAGCTTCCCCCTCCTATCCCCATTGCCCCCCCCCGCACCCTGAGTGGGCGGTAGACAGGAGCGTTGTCTGGCTGGCGCCCGCTGCACTGTCGGCTTGTCGCCCAACTGGAGAAGAGGGCAACACACATTTTGACCTACCTGGCCTCTTGCCTTGCCCCGCTCGTCAGCCTATCCGCTATGGATACGGGCTTCGGTAGATCAGTAAACGCTTTATTCAACCACACATCGGCGCTCTCATTTCGTGGGACGTGTTTACCAATCATCAGGTGTGCGCAGTGGCGTGTAAACATTTAATTTGTATTCGCAATGAGAACCCAGACATACGTGGAATAGGCATACTGTGGTGAATCACGAAGTCTGGCGTTTGGGATTCCTTACATGAATAGATTTTGAGTAGTAAATAAACCCCCAATCAAACGCTTACATTTTGGCATAAATATAAGAATAAACCTCGTGATGGCATTGGACCTCATAAAACATAGATTATCGCAACAAGCATCAGTGGCAGCTGTGTCTGCCAAACGACACCAGCGCTCTCCCTAGAAAGTGGAACTTTGATGGGTTCCCACTGGCTCTGCAGGAATGGGAATAAGTGTTAAAATATGAGGGGAAGAGATGGGAACAGACATGACACATAGGAATGGACAGAAACCCGATTCATTTTAATCGCTCGTAGGTTTGGATGGGAAGGGAATTGTGCCCACGGGAAGGTGGAAATATAAACCGCTCGTATGAACAGGGGGGAAGGAATGATAAGGATTAACGCTGGCATTTAACATTCACATATATTATGAGATAACGTTTTTGGCAATGGCTCTTCTTCAGTGAGCTGGGGTAGGAAGATGGACTCATTCATAGATTGGAAATTGTACTCAACTTCCAATACAATCCCTTCATTTTTAATTTAGTTTCCATCACATTAAATGTTTTGTTTACTATTTCAATAATCTGTCCTTTGCTCATAATTTAACATTCGCTCTGACAAGCTCATGGGATAGCTGGGATGGAAAACTGTTGATGAGATGAGACGAAATTCAAATGCCATTCATTCTCGTGTCACTCTCTACTCTCCACCACCCTCCTTCGTCCATCTCATTTGCCCCCCCCCCCCTTTCCCTCTCCCCCCACCTTCCCACTGGCTGGCGCGAGACAAGTTTGAACGCTGGACGGATACCCAGCGGCGCCGCGTTCTCGAGGAGGTGCTTTCTTTCTGCTCCGAACGCCAGCTCCGGCACTGCGAGGCGCTGCTGAGTTCGGCGCTTCCTCAGCGTGCACTAGACCCGGCACGTGCCCTCCCGCGTGTGCTCTGCCTCTATATCTTCGCTCACCTTGACCCGCGCAGCCTCTGCCGTGCCGCACAGGTCAGCACCAGCTTGCTCGTCCATTCAGTCCCCCCACCCACTTGCTCATCGCATCATCATAAATTAATATCGATACTGCAACTCCCATGCAGTGCATCTTGAGGTGCCAAAACAAAGCAGTATTTGAGATAATTACTCCGGAAGGAAGTAACTGCAGACCAAATACAATGTTGAGGTTGAAAGGTATAATATAGACAAGATATACAACAACGACAGAGAAAAAACTGTTAAGGCAAAATGCCTTAGTCATTTTCTCTTTTTGTTGTCCACTTTATTTGAGTTATATGCTTTTGAGTTATATCTGCTTTGCCAATCCACGAGTTGGTTAACCTGCTCAGTCGCTGGTTCCCATTGCATAGTCATTGTGAATGTACGTGCATTTTACCTGTACTCTACACCACGCTCCAGCTTTCTGTTGTTATCAATCATCAGGTGCATGCAACTTGCATTAACTTTGTTTGCATACGAGTAGAAAATATTGGTGTTCATAAAAACGCAGACCCTGGAGGGTCATGATGACAAGTTCAGAAACTGTCCTACACTACAGTTTAATGCCGTAAATTAGGTCCTGTTAACTTAAAAAAATAATGCATTTTATTTGTCTAGGAAAGCCTATCTGAGTCTCAATAGACATCTGAAAGATGTTTATCAGTATTTGTGAGGAAACCAAAGTACCCTGAAATTACCCACAAATCCGGGGAGGAGTGACACTCAAAGCTCCAAACTCATTTTTCTCGCTCACTCGCCAACCTGTTCACTCACCTATTCCCTCAATGTTCGAATCCTCATCTGCCCGCTGGATCACTTGCCCACGTAACCATGCATTTGGGGTTGTGGCTGATTCAGCAAAGAAAAATAGAGGAGGCACAGAAGATGTTTTCTACATGCATGGGGTTGTCTGAAGGGTTAGCGTACCGTAGACCCTGCCTGTGGAATTTCACAGTTCAACCCCTCCTCTACAGCGAAGCCTCTTCTCTCAGCGCCACAACTGGACCTGTGAAATGTCACAGCCCAGCATCCACTTTAATCTGCTCAAACATTACAATTTGCATGCCAGATTCTAATAACAATAATAATGCATTTTCCCTGATCTATTTTCTGGTTGTACTGTTCGCGGCATGAAATCCAACGTTTTTTTCCCAACATGTTGGAGATTTCCTCACGGACTGTCTGATTTTTTGCTGTATGCGCTGGGAGTTTCTTCAGTAACTTCAAGAACTTCTTCAGGAACTGAGGAAGCTCCCAGCACGTGGAGTGAAACATGGGACATGCTGCCAACCAACACACAGTACAACTCCAAAACACATCAACTATTCATCACAACTGCAAATCCTTACATAGTAAACATTTATATTTTACATCTCCAATGCTGGTGACATGTCAGTGGCAGATATCTGAACAAGTCGTAGGCCTCTCCTAGATCGACCCTGCCTCAATTTGAGTACCTGGTGCAGTATGTAAACATCAGCACTGGGGAGACAAAGACGGTCGGCCGTGGTGCTGTCCTCACCACCCCCTCATGCACCGTGCTGGCCTTCATTCGTGTTCATGAACAGCACTTGCCCCAACAGTCTGTTAAAGGCTTTATGGGGGATATTTTTATTTGTGTGTGCGTGGGCTAGGTGTGCTGGTACTGGCGCCACCTCTCAGAGAGCGACTGCCTGTGGATGCCCAAGTGCTTGCGCTTTGGCTGGAGCCTGGGCTTCTCACCAACGCCCTTTGAGCAGGGCCTCTGGAAGCGCCACTACATCCAGGCAGTGCATGAGCTGCACTGCCTGAGGCCCAAGGTGAGTTTGTTCTCCGATTTCACACCAACTGGGATGGCGCATCAGTGGTGTGAATGGAAAATTTCATCGCCACACCTAGTCGGTGTGCAATGATCTAATGACTCGTCAATTAAAGTAGATTATTACACTCGTGATACCTGCAGAATATGTTTAATTACACATGATATGCAAGTGTTATCTCTTGTTTATTGCAGGGTTTACTAAACTCTGGTCCTGGCGATCCATGTTTACCAGTTGTCTTCATTACAATAGAAATTAGGTCGTAATACCCAGCGCTTGCCTGATGATTGGTAAACACATCCCACGTGACACAGATAACGGTGATTCAAAGTGCACCTAGTCTGGCACAAGCGCCATAGTGACGTCACCGCCACTTAGTGGCAAACGGCGATTGTTGTTGTCCCACATGATATAGGGAATGCATACCTGTCAACCAGAGGTCGCAACCGGGTACCCGATACCTGTACCCTACCCGATACCCGGCTACCCGTACCCGGCCGGGTACGGGTACCCGTTTGCGACCCTGGTGCGGCCGGGTACGGGTACAGGTAGGCCGCGAGTCACTGGTGAGTAACCGTTTGTCACTCATTTCCCAACGTCTTGTCTCTTCTCACAATTCAAGTTCCTATAATCAACCCACCCACGCCTGCAACATGGCTTCATCCCAGAGGTCGCAATCAGGTACCCGATACCCGTACCCTACCCGTACCCGGCTGGGTACGGGTAGGGTACGGCCGGGTACGGGTACCCGTTTGCGACCCTGGTGTGGCCGGGTACGGGTAAGGAATCAAAACCCGTTTACGACCTCTGCTGTCAACCCATACGGTTTACCCGTATTCTTGGAAATGAAATTGATTTTTAAAAAGTTTTCTATTTTTGTGTCTCCCTTGTGATGGGACTTTGTAGGATGAACATTGAGATTTATAACGGCACGGGGTGACCAATAAGGTCTGAGTTGGTCTATAAGAAGGTAGGCACTGTTAAGGGTTAGGGTGAACACTAATCATCAGATGTGTACTTCGTGTAATCATTTGCTTTGTATTTAAATGGCGAAGCTTGGTAAACGGGTTAGGCGAATAGGCATGCCGTAGTGAGTCGCCACGAGATTTGGAGTGTGAGACACCTTGCTGTAATGGAACAATAGCAAGATCAAACAGACTCAGAATATTTAGACTGGAAGAATCCGATGAGCTATGAAGCTATGTTTCACAGATGTCCAAACGAGACTGGACGAATAGCACAGTACAAAGGGGACGGTACAAACGAGACAATTTGTTCTTGATTGAACTCTCACCTCGATTCGTAACAATTCTTCAAACCTTCAGTCGTGTGAATCATTACAATGCCGACTGCTTGCCAAGGCAATGGGAGCCACCTGTATTCACAAACACAAGCTGTTTGCACAGTGATGTCACGAATGTTATTCCTACAACGTAAGACACTCCCTGCCCATGTTCAAGTCTAGGTCTAAGCCCTTACTTTTTTCCTCTGCCTACGAATGACTTCTCTCTATAAAATAAATGTGCCCACATCTAAATGCTCTATAAATCCAAATTGTATTGTACACTAGAATGTTTCAGATGTTCCGAAAGAACCAAGAAGATGTTCCAATGGTTTATTATTTTAATTCAAACATGTTACATTTGCGCTTCATTTTTCAATTGTATAACTTGTTACCTAGTATGTGCTAGTAGAAACGCGTACGTATGATGCTTTAACAAAAGAGATGAAGGGCTGTTTCAACACTTCGTCTATGCCCCTTCAGGAGCAATGTTTTCCAGCAGAATTGTTTTCAAGCTTGCAAACTCTGCACTAATTTGGACATTATGAGTCTCATGAAGTCAGGCCTGTCAAACAAAAGCTCCTGGAAAGCATTTGACCAGAAGCCCCTGAGGCTATGGACCTATATGTTATCGTATTGTTTGGTGTTTATTATAATTTATTTTGGCACCGATACATCACATAATACGTCTCGTATATATTGTACATGGACTTAAACAAAAAATCAACCTCTTTAAAGCTAATAATTGATAATAAAAAAAATCCGTCTCCATTTACTTAAACTGCTCAATGTGATGTGAACCCGGCAACCTTAGTTTTATTCCCAGCCACGGCTATCATCAGTGGTGAGTGATATCTGAACTGGTCCTGGGCCTCCCTTTAACCAACCAACGTGGCTTTTGGACTATTCATCCAGCAGTGGATTGGACACATTGTTGTAAATTCTCTTTTGCAAAAGAAGCTCATCTCAGTGGATTCTTACCTGGTCATAAACAAAGGTCATCAATCTATGGCCCTCCCTCTCTCTGGTCTGCATAAGGGCCATTTCCATTAGCCCGATGCATAATTAAATGTCTAAACCAGGGTTAATTTGCTGAGCTCCACTGCCAATGCCACTGTTGAAAGTTTTCCCTGCATGTTGGCTGGAGCACGGGGCACATGAGTAATGAATAAAACATAAATATCGAGTGACTCGCGATGAATGGCCGCCCTTGTCGGAACAAACCGTTGGCCAAGCGTCGTGATCGTGTTTACAAAAATAAACAAGTGAAAAATTTCACCATGCGAACGCGTCATGGATCAGAAATGCGGTAACGCAATGCCGGGTTGGTTGGGCTCGTACATTTTGTTGCCTGCCATCTATGGATCAGTGGCCACATGCCATACCCTGCCATACTGGAAGCACATTCACAGAGTGCTTTTAGGTTGAAAAAAAAATGTGTCAATTATCTGCCAACAGAGTTATCAGTAATTCTGTTTTTAGATGAAGAAATGTCCATTCAAAATTCTCTCATCAGTGCACCCGTCAGAACACGTGCAAAAAATGGCAGGAAACTACTTCTGCAGTCATGATACCGATGGTGATGACACTGGTGATGACACTGATGATGACGACTGCTATCATACTTTTTGAAGTCGATAATGATATAAACGATAATGGTTACATTGATGAGTGTCGTGCGCACGCCTGTCATTCCGCACTGAGGCCAGGGTTGGTGGATCACACATGTTAAGTCGAGGTGCCATGATGAATCACAATGGCGTCGTGTGCAGTTTTCGTGGCCACCCGATTAATACTATAAATGTATTAACCTAAAAAAATGCAGTCTGCCTCAAATTGGACGTTAAAGCTCCTTCAAAATTAATAGAAACGGAGTAGGCCATGTGTGCCGGCGTAACGATGCAACGTTTCCAAATAGCATAAATCGCTTGAAAATAACTTATTTTTAAAGCCGCATTGCAACATCGCCCCCTACCAGCAGACTAATGCCCACTCAGTGGTTGGTGCTGCATTTACCTTGTGCCTGATAGGGACAGCTACCTCTGAGGGGCCCCTGCCATAGGCCTCCTTGAGATCGAGAGCATGGGGATAGCGGTATAAACACGAACCCTTTCCCATTACGAGGCGTCTGCAGGCTGGGTCCCGTTCACCGCTGAATCTCGGAAACGTGCAAGCGAATAGCGTTCATTTTATTCAGAGAGGCATAGCGCCGTTGTTTTTAAAAGCATTGTACTCACCGCAGAGAACTGTAGCGACACGACCGCACTCTGTGATAGTTGGTGACAAACCGTGCCACACGCCCTCCCGCACGCCCTTTTACTTCCGATTTCGTTAGGAATCTGAAGAAAAACTGATGACACACGCGTCATTGGAATGGGAAAGTGTTAAATTGATATTATGACATGATGCAGACACCCCCCGAGGAGGCCCTGATTGTGGCGGACGTGCAGCCGCTGGCCCGGCCGGACAGCCAGGCCGAGGGGAGGCTCATGCCGGGCTCAAGATCCATGATGCTGACGTCCACGAGGGGTGGCGGCGGCGGCACACGGGGGAGCAGCAGGGAGATGCCGCCCTGGCGCGCGTCGAACCCGCGGCCCGCGGACACCCTGCGCTACAACTACCTGGACAACGACGAGCCCGTGGACGCCACCAAGCTCGCGTGCGTCTTGTCGCCATGCCACCACTTCGCTGTCATGTACTCGGAGGGAGACGTAACCCAAAATACAAACAGCTCTTATCTTGTAGATACGTGCCCAGGATATCGGCCTCGTGGTCCTCCTGTCGTAAACACCATCCCAGGAGCACTCAATTCACCCAAACAAAAGTATTTTTTTTCCATTGAACAAAGTGTCTAACTCATTACACGTACATTTTCATCGTCAACATTATGGCGTATCCTAGCCCAACAATCTCTTATGAACCACGTTGGGACACATGTGACCCAGCCTTGGTACGTATGTACAAAAGCCGTTTTATTTATGGGCTTCATCTTAAATTGTGTTGAGGAAATCATGTCAATGATCCATACATACGATCTAATTACTGGGTCATTGCAATACCTTGTTGGTATTGTAGGGGTCGCCCCAACGTTGGTAAACATATGGTTTATTGTATTTATAGCACTTTTAGGTAAACAGTTCTAAGCATGTATTTTAAGGATTTTAATAGACAGTAATTTGGTTCCCTTGGCATTGCATGCAACACCTTCAGATGCAGGCAATTGATATCTCAACCTGCCCTGGGCTTCCCGCAGATCAGGGGAGACAAAGTTGATTGAGAACAAATGGTGCCGATGCCACCATCACCTTGCACATGTGCAATATTGACTTTAGCAGGTGTTTATTGACGGTACATGCAGTGACAGACTTATTAGTGCCCCTTGCCTTCAACCCACACTGATCAGCATGGTGATGGCACTGAGAAGCCTTTGAATAAACGTGCTTTTACAAATGGCCCAACATCATATATCTGTTCTAGATTTGAAGTTTTCGTAACTGCAAGGGTCCATACTCTTGTTTTTTCGGTAAAGTCACGTAGGTAAATAAAATAAATAAATCACGTTTCGGAGGCAACACGGGGCAACACAAGCTTCTGTCTTCAGGTGGCACCGTCACAGCACTTGATACAGTAGTTTTGCAGTGACGGTGCCTCCGAAAACGTCGTGATTTATTTATTTTAATTTAATTTTTTACCTACGTGACTTTACCGAAAAAAACAAAGAGTATCACATATCTGTGTTTGTGTGTGTATACATAGTGTAGCGGTGGCCAACCGGCGTCTCCCGAGCCGCGTGCGGCTCTTTAATCCACCACATGCGGCTCTATCGAAGGGGCATAACGTAGAACGACAATCACAATGGCAAATAATGTCCTCCCGTGTTGTACCGAAAGCCGTCAATATATATACGAAGATATATTCACTTGGCTCTTTGCAGAAGTCAGGGTAATCTTTGGCTCTTGGTCTGTTACAGGTTGGCCACCCCTGAGAGTGTAAATAGCAGCACTGGGGAGACAAAGGTGGCCAGGTGCAGTGCCGCTTACGTGATCATTCTGGCACCATTCTGGCCTCAAAAGGTGCTTGCCAACAGCACTTGCCCCAAAAGTCCATGTGAGCTACACAAGAGATCTTTGTTTATGTGTCTGAACACCTCCTCAGGCGGTGGAGAAGAGGGGGACCTGCTCCTGACATGGGTAGAACCTCCCTGGGCCCCGACTCACAGCCTCGCTCGACATCCGGAAAATTACGGAAAGCCCAGTCACTGGTGAGGGGATACGACAACCCGGTACTCGTCACATGCCACCAGTAGGCCAGCCCAACACATGCAGCCCAAACCCAACACATGCAGCCCAACACAATCTTACCCAAGCCTCACCCTAACCTTCAACCATAGGAATTCATATTCTTTGGGTCTTTCGGTAAAGTGACGTAGATAGGTTCAAAGAAAATAACAAAAAACGACGTTTTGATCGCAACACAAGCGGTCGTCATCAGGAAACGTCATAGTTTTTTTGTTATTTTCTTTGAACCTATCTACGTCACTTTACCAAACGACCCAAAGAATACTTCAACCATAGCTTTAACCACATCCTGACACTGATCTTATCATGTAGCTCGACACCTCATCTGAACCATGACATTACTAAACCTGATCCTAATATTTACCCAAAAACCCAACACATATCCTAAACCTTACCTGAACATGCAGTTGTAAACATCTTAACCTTAACATGTAGTCTTAATACTGGTAGGAACCTCCTGGTTACACCAGCCCACAGGGGATTATTGTGTCCGTCGTGCAGGGAGGGGCTGGGTGCGGAGGGAGGGGCTGGGTGGGGAGGGGCTGGGTGGGGAGGGGCTGGTCACCCCGTGGTGCCCTTATAAAACTCAACGTTTAACCTACTCACGGCGGCTTGTGCCCGCCCTCAGTCGGGCATATTTGCGGAATACACCACGCCGCCGTTGACACTGGCCATTGACCGAGCAACCCAACGTTCCTACCAGCTCCCTCCACAGGAATGTGTTCAGAATCCAAACCCTGACATAATTCTGAATCCTGGCCATAACATTAAGCCCGAGCTTCAACATTAATGCTACTCAAAACACTAATATTGGCCCAAACTCTAATCCCACCCGAGACCATAACCCTAATCTGAAACCCAGACGAGATGCTTTCTTCCATTCTAATATCAACACTATTCCTAATACTAACCCAATCATTGAACTGGAACTTGAACCGGGGGGGGCCCCCCACAATCCTAGGTAGCGCTGCTTTCCCTGGACAAGGCTGTCGCGACCAGCGGCAGACAGAGGCCCGTGTGGGCCGGGACCCGTGGCGAGACCCCTCCGCCACTCTTGGATGCACAACACAACGCCGGCGTCCGCCCTGCCCCAGCTCGACGTCCCACCTCCGCCGTGCCGGGCGGCAGCGTGGGTGTTAGGTGGGGGCTCGAGAGGGGCAGCCTGGTTCCGGGCCCCGAGGTGGGGCCAAGGGAAGTGGAGGGAGACCGAGCAACACTGGAGAGCCTGGGGGTAGCGGTGACGCAGGATGTCGCGTTTACAGACATTCTCGCTGGACGGAGCCAAGGGGGTGAAACAACAGCCAAGGGCAGTGCATGAAACATATAATGATGCGTAGTTTTTTTTTATGCGGTCGTTAACATGTCTTCTACTTTACTGATGATTGGTGAGCTATGAGAGATGAGTGTAGCCAGGATTTTGGATGTTAGGGCTGTAATGTTTCACCTTTCCAGCACAAGGTACATTTTTTGCCATAACTTTTGTACAGTATTGTTTGGTCCGTTAACCTACATAACACTTGCATATCGTTTGACTTTAATATGCGTAAATCATGTTCAGTGCTCACACGACTCGATAGCTCGGGAGCCTAAAAATGTATCTTAATCATTGAATTAATGCATCGTTAATAGCTTAATGGATTAAGTGAGGACTGAGCATGCACCTTGCAGACACTTGGCAGCAATTTGGAATCCCAGTTTTAATTTAATTTCTATGAATTATTATGTTCATTAAGGTAATTAATCACATTTTCAGATTGCAATAAAAAAAAATGTCTTCCTGAACATGACATTTTAAGCTCAAAACCAGACCTCGTTTTGTAGAATATAACAAGGTGAGACGAGAATTTTTAAGTGAGATAATTTATACAAACACAATTTGCTGGCCATTACAGGGCCCAATACTTCACTCTTTAATATTGCATGTACAATACAGCTTTGTGGCACTCAATTTTAAGAGCTAATGGGAAAATGCTTTCGATAAAAATAAAATACATTCTCTCGCACACACACACTTTCTATTGAGTATTGTTATTATTAAATAACACAATGTGCTACCTTCCAAGTACAATAAGCGCACTGCTGGCCCCCGTGTTGCCCGTACAACCACCATCAAACCTTCTCGTTCTGCTGTGCTTCAGGTCGACCAGCCAGTCTTGAGACCAGATTTCATGCCCCCACTGCGAGTGTGGGCTGTCGTACTCCGATCACGGTCACGTAGTAAAATGTCACTTGAAAGCGGCACAAGATGGAACGCTGCCTGGCATATGCATGAGATATCCGTGAAGGCAATGACAACCTGGGCAAATTCAGGGCATTCGTTGCTGGCATCACTGGCAAAGGTTGCTGTATCATCGATCGCAATATTTTACCAAATCTGGGCAATTGTGATCACTGCTCGTCGACTGAGCAATTGGGATTGCAACTTCCCATCAGAGCACATGTCAAAAAACTCACCAAGGTGGCATGCTCTGTAAACCATCAAGGATACTTGGTAACCGTGTTCATTGGCCAGTCATAACTTGTCACTTTGCCTGTGGTACCAATTTGCCACGGTTGCTTAGAGTGAATGTGTTTCTGTTGACGATTGCCCTAAACTTCTCAAGTGTATCACGGCCTTTTTGGAGACATCACACGCCATCCTCTGGCATTACCACCATCTTCGCCCCTGGCAGACCATTTCCTGAAGAACTACATATTCTCTACGACCATAGTGTTTGGGAAGAGTTCTTGCATTTAACATCAGGCAACTCAGCAGCATTAAACAAACCATGTCTTGCTAATGAGACTCGTAGAAATTAAACGAGAAGTTAAAACTAGTCCATAGTTCGCCTATTTAAATAAATGCTGCTGAAAAACATGTTAAGAAACACGTAGGCTGAGAAACCTGAATCATATGTTAGTGTGCTGAAACACAGACCCTTGTCTGTTGAGTCACTTTTTTATTACTCTTTCCTGGTCAAGATATTTAGTCTCTGTTGAATGTTAGTGTTATATCTAGAATTGGAGACACATCCCAACAACTTCCTGATAAAGCTTTCCTTAATAAAGGTAATATTTTGGATGCTGTTGCTATGCTACTGAACTCCTATCTGCACAACCGGGTAACGATTGATGATTAACTGAAGTCAACATTGATTTCTCAAGGCAGGTTCAATAAAACCACAGTAACACCTCTACAGTAAATGTGATACCAATTCCTTCCCTTCAAAATTGATTTCTACTTCATCGGCTTTAAAGCCACAGAGTGAGGCACTGCCGATGGAAGGGATTCTGCACACACTCCACCCACTCCACCGCACAAACAGTTAAGTCCCTGTATCCATAATTTCCTTCTCGGCTCCCGCCTCAAAACACACTCACAAGCCTGTGTGTTGAGATGTTTCTAGTGATGACAGAGTTTTACATTTCCGTCAGAAAAATCCCAGTCCTTATTCACACACTGCTGCTCAATGCAGGATCGCCAGTGCCTCTATCGCCCGCTGTGCATAGGCTTCCTTCATAAAACGTGATCAAATAAGCTATATTCATTAACAAGTATATAAGTATATAACACGCCAAATTCTAGATGTTCTATTAGTATTACCAGTTTTTTTTTCTTCTTCATAATTGATTAATGCCTGTTCGAATTTTGTTTACAAATATAGCACCGTTAAGATTACACAAATCCTAACAAGATGGCCAGCCCGCACATTTGGTTTACACTCGAATACCGGAGTTGTGAATGTTTTTGGTGCACGTTGCACATGTACGCACATACACACAAATACATACACGCGCAAATGTGTATGTGCACTTGCAAGCAAGTCGAAGGTTGTGCACACAATTACATGCAATGTATGTGTGCGCACAAATAGGTATCGATACGTACACATGCAGGTCCACAAACAAACATGCACAAAGACAAATGTGCACATACATACGTTATACATGTGTACAGTATGTCTGTGCATGCATGTGTAAGGCACACGTGTACACATTTAAAATCAGATTAGCAAGGCGTGCATTTTCAGTGATTAAAAAAAGTGATTACAAGTTAAAAAATAAACTTTTCTGGAGCTATAAACATTAAATAACCCTAAAACAAGTCTACACGATTGGCTTTGGAATTCCACGATCCCTTACAGGCCTTGAGCAATACGAATTTGGCCTCGGACTGTGTTCAGTGAACAGGGTTTTGTTGTTTTTAACTCCGTGGAAGAGCTCGAGGAGGAACTGAGTGCTATGAGATCACGTGCGATCACGTGAAAATGCATTCACTATCACAGGTGATATAATGTAATCACGTGGTACCTTGTGGTAACAAAGTGATGTCATGCATATCTCAGTAACATCAAGACACCGCAACCTCCACCACCCTCCCCCCCCAAAGGTCATGGGGATTACGATTACCAGATCAAGGATACAGTGTTATTTCTTTTAACAGTTAAAGCTACTTTTAATTTGTAATACTCATTGTTAAGTACACATTTTTTTATGTTTAACTGAAAAGAAACATAAATCACAACCCTAAACACTTACTGACCCATAATGTCCCTTCCCCTCAGCTACAGTGCCTATTCACCTACACTTTTTCACTTAAACATGATTGTGTACATTCATTGTTAAATCTACCACCAGGTTTATTTTAAGAGTAAAAAATACGTCGTAATAGTTATATTGAAACTTTACCGTTAAACTCAAGTCGGTAATTTGGTTCACTCGCCTGTTCCAACTCTTATTGCTTTTCCAAGGACGAACGATAGCCCCCCACTGTCCCCCAGTGGTGTCGCCTATGATTGCAAGTGATCGCACGCAAACACGCTCACAAATCACGCACAACCAAAATCATTCTCTACCATTTGCTTGCATCCACTCATAAGCTCTCCCACACACACACACTAACATCCACGCATTATCACACGTACTAACATACATTCAGCACATTAACACCGCACCTCTGATTAGCATGGTTGGCTATGTACGGTGCGAAAGAAGTTCAAAATACATACTCGCATACGTTCATAAAACACTCATTCACACACGCACGCTCAAAGGTACTCGCATTTCTTAAACAAGTACCAACATACAGGCACTCACAGGTACAACAACCGTCATTCGCCACTAAGTGGCGGTGACGTCACCACGACATGCACTCACATGCACTCGTACAGCAGTGAAACTTCTTGGTGCAACCAACGCAACCGATCGCCAACAACCATCTCCCTTCTCCAGATCTCGCTTGCGCCGGCTTTCCGCATACCTCAGTGCCAGGTACCACCGCTTCATTCACTAGCACCCTGTCTCTTGTCACATCTGTGTCACTTCGGGTGCCGTCACTGCTGGCGCTGTTGAGACTGCGGGTGCCGCAGCGGTGGCGGTGTCAGTCGGAGCTGCGTAGCAGCACGGTGCGTGCGTTCACGATGGCCTTGAACGCGTCCTCCGAGCCGGGCGCCACGCTCTTGTCCGGGTGCAGGAGCACTGCGAGCTTGCGGTACGCCTTGTTAATCTCATCCCTATGCATGCACGCACGCACATACATACGTCACCGATGTTGGGTGGGAGTGGAAATTAAACTCGGATCATCGGGTTTGTAGTTAAGTGTGTTAACCACTACTCCCCAACACTGAACGTATAGACACATACACAGATATATTTGCATGCAAAAAAGATATTTAAAAAATAGTATAGTATACACACATATTATTCATTTTCATGTGGCGGTGGTTAGCTCGTGGCTGCTGATAATGATAAGTGACTTGGACCTAGCCTGGTCTCGCCTAGATTCCCGGGAAGGCACGGGGGACCCAAGCAGATAAACCAGGCGAGGCCGGCCTGGTCCCGAGGCCACCAGGCTTGCAAATGCATTTCCATTAAATACTAATTAATAATGAAAGCATCATAGTTAATGGCATCAATCAGGAGAAACACGGTGTGCGATATCACGTGACGATGTCATCTCGTTTAGTTTGTTTTACATTTATGCAGTTATAAGACCCAGTGTCCTCCCTTGGTCTAGGTCTGCCTCACATGGTTGCACTGTCCAAGGCCCTGCACCTCCCTGAGTAAGGAATCTAGGCAAGACCGTGGTAAGTCCAAGTCATTCATTTTTGGCCATCGCGTGTGACATTATTGCAATAGGTCAATATGCAATATTGTTCATGATTTAGAGTTTTTTTTTTCCCATGGGTTGGCTAATCCTCGGACACATTTTCGAGGTTGTCTACATTACTTAAAAATACAAATATTCTCATTGGATAATATATACAAACCATTGTTACTCTCCACTACAGACAGAATGAGCTCATGCATTAACGCTTTCAATATTAGTTGAAAAGCATATAAAAAACTGATTCTTGAAACGAATCATGTTGAATTACGACAATTCGTTGAAGTGCATGAAGGCTTAAGCAATCATTACATGGCTAAAGTCGAACCCTCAACTGGCTCTCAATCCAATCCTGGGTCAATTTTGATATCGTACTCAGTGTCTTCAAATTAACCATAAAATTACCCCTACCTAACCCTGCTCTTTCATCTCACTCTACTCCCCTGCCTCTCCCTTCTTACATCGACCCACTCCCCTCCACACACTCTCCTTCCTCTCCTCTCTCATCCCCTCCACGCACCCTTTTGTCGAAACCCCCCGGTCAACCTTCCCTCAGTGGGCAGTCGCTCAATCTCTTCTGCTGCCCCCAAATTCAATCAACTCCCTTTCCCCATCCATCCATCTTCTTCTCTAACCAATGACCGACTGCGCGACCCGAGATGTGATTGCATGTAGATGCTACATGGTACCGTATCGTATCTACAGTACGACGAGACACGACGAATTTCGAGTTGCGTCTTCTTTTAAGCAACAGCAGCGGCTGTGCGTGCCGAGGGCGTGGCGAGCACGTGACCTGCACCTGTTTGCCCCGGGTTTCAGCCCCAGCATCTCCCAGCAATCGCGGCTGTTGCGGATCCTGCGGATGGCGTCAGCCTGCTCCTTGGTGAAGCCCACGGTGACCGCTGGGGTCGGCCGCCGCCCGCCGTTGTCGCACAGCTCCACGATCGCCGCAAACAGCGTCTGCGGCAGCGTCACCTTAGGTCAGCGTTTCTGCTTTAGTCTCGGTGTAGTCGACGACAAACCGGTGATATTTTGGTCAAGTCTTACATTTTCATTTAGTTATTGGTACATAAGAAAATGCTGACTAATTGCACACCATGCCCAGTGCTCATTAACCCACAACACCTGAGATGGTACTGTGACCTAATACCGGCGAGCTTTGGGACACTTCTTGTAGCATCAATATGTACCTAGACTGGCACAGGCACCTGAAACATGTCTCCGACGCCTTCTCCAGTCTGTGCCGACGTTTCAAAGTAGAGGAACCCACGGCTTTCCGCCCAGAGCCTCCCCTCACTGTCATCCACCACCCTCCTCCGTCCTGTCTCCACCTGCATGGAAAAATCAACAAACACAGGAACCTTGATTTAACCCAGACGATATCCACTGACCATAGGTAGAGGGAAATGAGGATCGTGCACTGTTGATATGTGTGCATGTGTGGATGTGAGTATGTGTGTACATGTGAGGCAAGAGACCAGGGCTTTGAGTTTTTCATCAAGTTTTTGGGATCACAATAATTCAGGACCTTAATGATTGTCAAGGCTCTGAATGTTAAGTCATGTGACCAGGAGTCAAGAGCCATTCTCTATTCATCTTGGAGTGCGACATGGATGTCCTCTGGCACCCAACATTATTTGACAACTTTTATGACCATGGAGTTTGAGAAGCTCTCCATGACTGCACAGCAAAACATTTCCATCTGGTAGATACAGAAGGAGTCTGATTGATGCCTGTGTCGTCAAGGTTTTGGCTCGCTACTGATCAACCATCTTATACATGTTGATGACTTGTAAATCGCTTCTCACTCTGAGAAGTTGGGAAACTGCTGCCGAATCTGGAGCTTGCCACTAAATAGCAAAGGCCTTACTCTCAGCCTCCACCCTGGGGGTCAGTACGTGTACGTGAGTTGGTGTGTCAGAGGTCGCAAACGGGTTTTGATTCTATACCCGTACCCGGCTGGGTACGGGTAGCCGGGCATCGGGTACCCGATTGCGACCTCTGGGATGAAGCCATGTTGCAGGCACGGGTGGGTTGATTCTAGGAACTTGAATTGTGAGAAGAGACAAGACGTTGGGAAATGAGTGACAAACGGTTACTCACCAGTGACTCACGGTCTTCTCACTCATTGGTTGGGGTGAGTCACGTGCGGCTACCCGTACCCATACCCGGCCGCACCAGGTTCGCAAACGGCTACCCGTACCCAGCCGGGTACGGGTATCGGGTACCCGATTGCGACCTCTGCGGTGTGTGCAGGCGTACGAGTGCCAGGGCGCACCTTGTTGGCACACACCACCACCAGCACGTCGTCGGGCGAGCCATGCGGCCCCATCTCGTGCCGCATCTCGGCGAGCCACCCGTCCAGTGCGTCAAAGCTGTCGCGCGAGCCCACGTCAAATACCAGCAGTGCACCTTGCGTGTCCTTGTAGAACTCATTACGCACCTAACACACGCACGCACAAACAAGTGTAAACACACGGACACGCGTGCAGGCACATACATATATACGTTACAATGTTGCGTATCCTAACATTGCACATTTTTCTGACCAACAAACCGCCCAAGCCCAGCGCATGATTTGTGCACGTTGTAACTCATTTTCGATATTCACAAACCCGACCTTTTCAAAAACAGTGATGTAATCTTAATCTCATGTACATTTGCTTACCTTTAAAGCGCGATACAACATTTTCCCTTGCTTAAACGGTTTGTGCTTTACTGCTGCCCAGTTTGTGCACGGTCTAATTGTAATTTTCTATAAACGTTCACACATCTGACCTTTGCACATATCCGCCTATATCTCAGTCCTCAGCAAGTCATCGACCGTTGGAACAAATTCTGTTGGCGAGAGTCGATTAAGGCTGACACACCACGAGGGGGTGGTGTGGCCGCCTTTGCCTCCGTGGTATTGACGTTTACACCCTGCACTAGGTACTCATTTAAAGCTGATTTGAATTTTTGGAGGCTGTTGACTAGTTCAGATATTTTACACTGCGCTAACCACTATGCCACTGCTCCCCACAAAAACAGACATGTGCATGTAGATGCACGCACGGGAAACTTTTTTTTCTGAAAGTTAACATCCCAATGCAGGATCCTTCTGAAACATTATTGAGATGCAGTGAGGCTTTCCTGTGTAAATACAGGACTATTATTATTAAAGCCGGAAACTGCACTCGTGTGAATGTATGTACGTTGAACTTTCGCACCGTACATAACCAACCGCGCTAATTGAAGGTGCGGAAAGAGGTGGTGGTGTGGCCTGCACCACGTACGCCTGGCCTCCTTAATCTCCCAATTGCCGATGGTCACCACACAGCACCAGTTGCTCATTAGGGGGCAATTTAACCTCGGTAGGGTCCAGGCTAGCAGCAGAAACAAACTGATACTGGTGCTGTTGTGTACCATTGTCAGCAATCCAACTCGGGGATGCGGCACTTGACTGGACTCACTTCGTAGAAAAACGGGTGTCCAGCCATGTCGAAGATGTTCACCTTCACTTCCCGGTCTCGAACGTGGACCCTGGATGACATGAAGGGAATGGTCTGTCAGTCTATTGTCGAGTGACACCATCAGGGACCGGTTTCACTAGTCCGTTGACTGGGGGTTGCTTTAGCATGCTGGTAAGAGCAGGTTGGTGAAGTGGTGGGCTCAGGACCAGTTCAGGTATCACTCGGGTACATGTTGTTTATGTCGTTTATTGTGAAAATTCGGTCACAGTTCCTATGATCACTGTTACATTGCTTTTATGGCTTTATTTTGGTGATTTCGAAGACGTCTTTTTGGTTTGGCCATGTTTGTTTGTTGTAGTACGGAGTTAGACTGATGGCCTTAATCTAAGTTGTCTTGTGGTTGTTGTTGTTTGACTTGCATCCCACTGGGATTTTTGCACACAGCGTTGGTGTACGGTGCTTTTTCTGCAATATTTTGCTGTCTTTTCTTGGATTTTCTGTTTGCACAGAGTCACTTGAAGATGTTTTCTTGTTCATGTTTTTTGTTTGTTGCGGTTGCACCCGATTTAAGAGCCGAATGGCTCACAGGGCAATACAAAATAAATGAAACTGAAAACTGAATATCAGCCATGGCTGGGAATCGAACTCTGGTAGCTGGGTTCATAGACCAGCGCGCTAACCACTACACCACCACTACTCAGCCCTCCCGGAATCAGTGACATTGCCGAGCGTGAGCGCGTTTCCATGCTGCTTGTAACATGAAAAGGTTTCTATTCATAGTTTAAGTTATAAGGGATACAATATGAATGTTATGAGTATACACAATTACATTATTACAACATATATTTAAATATAAAATAAAGCTTATTAATCATGTAAAAATTCTAATGCCAGTAACTGTTCAATTGTAATAGTAGCTTATCTACAATACAATGGAGATCAATGGTGCTCAACTTTATATCTCTCCCCAAGCAAAATGGCGTGTAAATGTACACGTCAAAGTTACATAGTGTCCTATCTACTCCTGTATATTGTGGGGGTGACTCTCACTTGGTGACTCCGTAGTCGATGCCGATGGTGGCCATGTACTTGTGCACAAAGCGCTTTTCACAGTATCTCTTGATCAGGCAGCTCTGCAAAGAACAACACGCACAAGGGACGAGGAACACGGCAGAGACGGGCGTTAGCAGACGAGGCAGAGCTGGGGGCGGTGACATGGCCACGAGCACGTTTTCCTCTTGTTGCAGAGGTTCACAGTTCAAGCCAGGCACCCGCCCTGATTGATACTGCGGAGTGTAATTTACGTATGTATTTATGTTGAACTTCTTTCGCACTGTATGTAGCCAACCGCACTAATAAGAAATATGCGCCGCCTGTTTCACAGTTAACGTTAAAAATAGCGTGAACATGAGTAGGCCGTGTGTGCTGGCATCATGGTACAGATTTACCAAATCTGATAAATTACCGTACTCACAAAATACTGAATTGGGAAGCCACAAAGCAGTATCTCCCCCTATTGGCAGACTAATGCTCACTTTCTGGCTGGTGCCGTTTTCCCCTTGTGCCTCACAGGGACCGCTGCCACTGGGGGTCCCTTGCAACAAAACACCTCATACTGCATAGGATGCACGCTGTAAATGGTAAATGATCATAATGAAGCGAGGCTCTGGTGGTGTTTCCATGCCTATCAATAGGGCCATTCATAAAGGATCAATACTCATTTTCAGATTCTATTATCGATTCCAAACCTGATGAATTGGTAAAATTTTCAGCCGGAGCCATTGTAAGACACTGGTAGTAGCAGGTCTCATTAGTGAGTGTGGCACGTTCACACAAAGACGCACGCACAGGGCAGGACTTTTATTTGTACTGTTAGAGATTTCAAGACTTGCATCTATGTTTTAATATTTCCATGCAATTATCAGTCATGCTAAAAAAAAGTAAATTCACGATAGTTATTGGCCTCCATGATGAGACTGACACCCCTGTGATAATACCTTGGTAACACGATGATATTGGGACCGTGTTCTTGGTTCTTTCGGTAAAGTCACGTAGAAGGGAAATAATTAAATATTACAAATATAAAACAATAAAAATCCTCACGACGTTTCGACTGGGTATCGGTCCCAAAAGATATTTGGACCGATACCCTCGTGATGAACTCTAGGAACGAGACGCTCTGGTAATTCCCAGTGGTCTCAATGAGTCCCTCCCAATTAGATTCCAGTGGTGATGAAATCTTTTGCTCACCTTGCCGACCTCCGGGTTGCCCATGCTGATGACCTTGACACGAAGGCTTTTGCGCACCTCCTTGCGCTTGGCCAAGTTGTGTGAGTCCATCGCCTCCTCCTGGGCACAAAGTTGGAGTTACTGTATTTAAAATGTATTTCCTTCCAGGAAAAAAAAAGTATTTCCTCATTAATACATATTAATAACAGTACAATTTTTTTCGAGCCTTTTATAGACTCTGGATATCATTCAAGCTTTCACAAACAAGGAGCTAATAAACACACATTTAGAAACGAAAGCACCAATTACAAAAATGAAAGAGACACGCAAAGATTACATTAAAAAATTAGAATGGGTGTCGGAGCGAGTGGCACGTAGATTAACTAGCTCTGGCTCTTAGACAAGTGACGTATAGACCGAGTGGAACACATGTTGAGTAACAAATAGATTGACCGCTGAGCGGATGTCACTTGCAGAGCCAGGTTCCAGGTCAAATACCCGAATGCAAGACGCACCTCCAACTTTTGCATTTAAACATTGTTAAAGAACTTCTTATAATGGAGGCAAGTTTATGCTCATTTAGTTCGTTACGTATATTCCCCACAATGACGTTCATTATTATGCATTATCCATTTTTAATTGGAATTTCAATAAATCTGTCAGTTCAAGCTTCACTGCTGATGAGACACTGGAATGTCAAAACTCCTTTACAGGTGTGCGTGTGTTGAACTAATGGCGGCTGAATTTATGCACTCACAGAAGGGGCCGTGTTGTTGATGGGACGTGTAAATACTTTTGTATTTTGTACGTGGATGGACACACACGCGAACGAGGCGTACCGCTTATTACACTTTTGCGATGCCGAGTGACAAGTGCTTATCCGCACTGACAAATGCAATCAACGCCCCACGCGTATCCGCGCTGCGAAATCAAACCGCGCGGCCTACCTCACCCCCCTTGCCAACGGGGCCTGCCGCTCGCCTACGCCTCGGCCCGACTCCCTTCACGTCCGCGACCCGCCCATGGTCTCCTCCGGCCGCCGCGCAAGCTCGTCGCCGTGTGCGTGTGCCTCTCGCTCGTCGCCGCGCGAGCACCCGCCGCTGACTGGATGCGAGAGAAGACTCCCAAAGCCGTCGCCGTCGCTACCACGGGACGCAACCGGCCGCCACCACCGCCGCCGCCGCCACAAGGCGGACTCAGCATGGGGCGACGTTCGCGCTCTGCACTTTCGTAGCCCTGGGAGGGGGGAGGCGTGGTCAATGCGATTTAGCGAATTTGTTTGGCAATGTTTCAAACTCTTAAGGTTGTTTCGGTAAAGTCACGTAGGTAAAAAATTAAAATAAATAATAATAATAGAAATAATAATGGAAATAAAATAATAGAAATAATAATAGAAATAAAATAATAAATCACGACGTTTCGGAGGCAACACAAGGTGGGACAGTCACAGCTAAATGTACTCACTTGATTCAGTAAATTTCAAGTTCAAGTTCATTTATTAGTCTTAGGTTTTTTCGGTAAAGTCACGTAGGTAAAAAATAAAAATAAGTAATAAAATTAATAGAAATAATAATAGAAATAAAATAATAAATCACGACGTTTCGGAGGCAACACAAGTCTCCGTCATCAGGTGGGACCGTCACAGCTAAATTTACTCAC
>CM025631.2:5244644-5281848 GCA_014621495.2 Entosphenus tridentatus | reverse complement strand
CCGTCACAGCTAAATTTACTCACTTGATTCAGTAAATTTCAAGTTCAAGGTGTAGCCCTGTGAGCCATTCGGCTCTTGAATTGGGTGCAACCGCAACAAACAAACAAAAACATGAACAAGAAAACATCTTAAAGTGAATAGGTGATTTTGCGCAAACAGAATGCAAGAAAAGACAGCAAAATATTGCAGAAAAAACACCGTACACCAACGCCGTGTGCAAAAATCCCAGTGGGATGCAAGTCAAACAACAACCACAAGACAACTGAGATTCAAGCCATCATTCTAACTCCGTACTACAACAAGCAAACATGGCCAAACCAAAAAACTTTTCGAAATCACCTAAATAAAACCATGAAAGCAATGAAACAGTGATCATAGCAACTGTGACGGAATTTTCACAACAAACGACATAAACAACATGTACCACCAAACCTGTAGCCATAGCTGTCTATATGAGTCACTCCACAACAGCAGGAGCATCAGGCGGAGTATCATAATTTTTCATTGCACCTTTAAGATGTTTGCGTGCAATGTTGTTTTTTCGAAACCCCTTTGTTGTAATCGTTGTATTTGTATTGCTATGTGTGTTGAGACGTGTTGATGCTGTTGCTGAAATGAGTGGCGTAATTATGCGATATTATGGTATTCTTGGTTCGTTCGGTAAAGTCACGTAGAAGAGAAATAATTGAAACGTCGTGAGGATTTTATTGTTTTATTTTCATCGTTTTATTACTTCCCTTCTACGTGATTTTACCGAAGGAACCAATAATATTAATCTCTGTAGTCACGAAAGCTTTAAATCGAAAGATATTACGGTAGTTATACGTTTCTCACGAGCAGCGGTTTGTTCTGCGTGCAACAGATTCGTCGATAATAATTTGATTGACATCCTTTATACGACCACGTGGGAGAGCACATTGAGATTGTCTTATGAGATTAAAGCTGTATTTTTAACCCACTTATAGTTTATCTTGTGACTAAGTCACCATCTGGGGACCCTTTGAGATTGTCTCTTGTGATTGAAGTTCTATATTTAACCCATGTGAGAACCCATTGAAGTAGTCTGTCGTGATTTGCCCCATAAATTTAACAATGTGATGTCCCATTGAGATGAATTATTTCTTGTAATTGGCATACTTCTATATTGATATTCGTTGTATCTCGTGATTGATATCCCTTGTTTACCACAGAACTGGGATATCCGATTAAGTAATCGATTACTCTGCCGATTACGGTTAAACGAATGTACTGATTGACAGACACCGTTGAGTACTCGATTACTTAAACGATCGGATGTCCCAACTGTAGTTAAAAGTGAAACCCATCGCCTTTATAGAACGGGGTCGTGGGGGGAACAGTTGGCGAAACCCACCGTGATTACGACTGTAAGATGTTTGCACGGTGAGGTCATTGCCACTCCACGTCATCGTGGCTTTGCGAAAAAAAAAGCCACTTTTTACCAGTTTAGGACATTTGCAAAGAGCTAAGGGTAAAACAAAATTGTAGCAAAAAAATGTTAGCTTCATTTTGACTTAGCCTAGCATTTACCGTTAAATGTTTCACGAGAGAGAAAACTCTGCTCTGAATACACGTGTTTTAAAGTTAGGTACGTACACACAATTAACAGTGCAGTAGTGTTTAGTGAAGATGATGGACTAATCTAGATTTGTTGGCTGAATAGAATGCAGTTTCAATGTAAGGCCATGCGCCGTTCTTATTATAATTTTATTTCGACTCAAGATTGGTCATGATCTTCTTCCGCCGTGTTCTGTCTACTGCTGGATGAACTCCCCACGTCATCGTTCTCGCTCACAGTCCCGCAATGTCACAACAATCAATTTCGCAACTGGGCACGAGCCAATCTCATCACGACATTTCTGTGGTATTTATCCTGTTGGGCATGCCCCCTCCTTAACATCACCACTCATCCATCCTGTCCGGGTCCACACACATTCCTTCACATTGAGAATGTGTTTATACTGGTAGGAACCTCCTGGTTCCATCAGCCCACAGGGGATTATTGTGTCCGTCCGTCCGTCGTGCATCCAAAAATGGGAGGGGCTGGGTGGACAGGGGAGGGTGGGGAGGGGCTGGGTGGGGAGGGTGGGGAGGGGCTGGGTGGGGAGGGGCTGGGTGGGGAGAGGTTGGGTGGGGAGGGTGGGGCTGGGCGGAGAGGGGAGGGTGGGGAGGGGAGGGTGGGGAGGGGCTGGCTGGGGAGGGTGGGGCTGGGTGGGGAGGGGCTGGTCACCCCATGGTGCCCTTATAAAACTCAACGTTTCACCTACTTACACCGGCTTGTGCCCACCCTCACAGTCGGGCATATTTGCGGAATACACCACGCCGCCGTTGACTCTGGCCATTGACCGAGCAACCCAACGTTCCTACCAGCTTCCTCCGCAGAAATGTGTTTATTCCCTGATTTATGCGTTTCTGTTTCCACGTCTCTGTGTGCATATTTTCAAGGAAGAAATCGTGTTTCTTTGGATTTTCAGTTAATTCTTGTTCACTGTACCCATGTTTCTGATCCACGTTTAAATGGAAAAACAAACGTAATACATTCGTCAAAAACATTGACTTAAAAGCAGAAATATATAAGGCAATGTTATTATTGTAAGGCCACAGTGTTGTTCAAGGATGTTTTGCGGTTTTTTGTTGTTTATTGTGCTTGTGCCCCACTACCAAACACGGTGTGTTGCGTATCATGATCACATTCAGTTTTGCAAGAGTGCTCCATCCTGCTGTCGTTTCTTTAGTTCATAATTGTGATCCTGGTTTGCCTTCAATAACTCTCCGAGGCACACACACTGTACTCAAATGTGCTTTATAGTGGTGTCTTTCAACACTTTATCTTAATTTCACCAAACTTGTGCATTACTTTTGTTTTTCCTGTGTTTATCTTGAACCCCACTTTGCACCCCTCTTTTTTATCTCTTCAATCATTTCCTGCAATTAATTTCCATTAGTTGTTCACATAGATAAATCAGCAATTTTGAGATAGTTACTATTTTCTTCACGTATGCGTTTGCCTTTCTTCAATCTATTTTTTGGAATACTGCAGATTGTCGGATTCTACGCAGACAATTACCACAGACTGGTGCCATGCAAGTTCCACTTTAACAGAGGCATGTCGAGGGTAAAGCTAATTACAGTGGGAATACAAGCAATATAGGTAACACAAACAATGTAGGTCAACTAGGGTAACTGATAATGAACGAAATCTAAGCAACATTTTGAAATATCTAGATAGTCCATGGGCCATAGCAGAATTCGGCACCACCTACAGGAGAATACACTTAAATTGTACCAATTTCTTAATACAGCGAACAAGAGTGATGTATTTGATAAGCCCATTCATTTTAAATGGATATCACATAACTCACTATTGTTGGCCACTTAAAGAAATTGGAACCAGAAATGTTATGTCACGTCAGGGGGTGACCGATAAATGAAATATATTGTATTGGCTCATGGGTATAGAAGAGCAAAGTGATTAATTGGATGGCATCACTTCAATGCAAAGTGAGGGTGAGTGCAGTTAAAGTGGGAGGTTAACGGCAGAGAAAAGTATATGAAGCCACAATTGTAAATTAATCGACACGTGCATAGAATTTCACGATTCAATATAAGCAGACAATACACCTCATTCACATCAAGTGTATCTGTCCCTCCACATATAATAATCCGACATTTTTTTCAACGCTTCACATTAGCCACACGACCTTTTGGGAGTGCACGATCTCAGCAGCACCGGTTCAACGCATACTCTTTGTTTTTTTCGGTAAAGTCACGTAGGTAAAAAAAAATTAAATGAATTAAATCACGACGTTTCGGGAACTAAGTTGTCCCCACCTGAAGAAGGACGCTTGTGTTGCCTCCGAAACGCCGTGATTTAATTTAGTTTATTTTTTTACCTACGTGACTTTACCAAAAAAACCAAAGAGTATGAATCTTTGCAGTCACGACAACTTCAAATCGGTTCAACGCAAACAAAACTCTGGACCGGTTTCGACTTTCAGGGTCTCATCAGCAGATGTTGTAGACACGGACTCGCCCTTTTTTGTATTGGGTCTTAGTTCGACGAAAATCCGTCTCTATTGTATCCATAACACAACGTAATTATGAGCGTCGTTGTAGAAATAAATTGCAAAATAAATAAGCAGACTCTGTCTCCCAATATTAAAATGTTGACAAAAGCAAACTTTGACGTCATTGGGAGTATCGCGCGATGACGTCACGCCGGCCGGATCGCATCAAGCGGAGTGACGTCATGCGGGTCAACTTCGTCGTGAGCGAGGACGTCCGCGGGGGGTGGGGTCAGGATCGTTAGTGCGCGATGACGTCACGCCGTTTCGCCCGTTGATGGCACGCGGGTGGGTCAGGATTGTAGTGAGCGATGACGTACACGGGGGGTGGGGCCAGGATCGTTATCGCGCGATGACGTCATCGCGCTCGGCGTGACATCATCGACAGGACGTGGGGGGGGTCGCATCTTGAACGGCGTCGCGAACGGATCCGACCGTCGTTGAGTTTGAAGCCCCTCCGAGTTTTGTTTCTTCGCGAACTTCGATCGAGACGCCGTCACGATGGTGTGCGGCTTTGGTGAGTTTGGGATACGAGGCCTCGCAGAACACGACACGACAAGCAGCGGCAAAGGCTGGCGCTCGCTCGCTCGCCGTGTTGATGCCATGGGGGGAGGGCGCCTCGCCTACACGGAGCCTCGGGCCTAGCAAGCGCTCCCGGTTTAAATCGCGACTGAGGCACAACAATAACAATACAACTCGGCAACCTTGGTCAATAGCACTGACGTTTCGGGCAATGGGCCTTCCCCTTCGCACATGTAACTTACGACGACAGTACAGCAGTCGTACGTGCGGGTGTAATCGTTCGATTGTATCTCCAGGCGCGGCAATTTAAACAATGGGGCGGCAGGTTCCTTAGCCCAAGTCGCTGCTACCGCCTCTGTCCCTCCACCCTGTAGTTGCAATTAGTACGCGACAGTCGATCGGAATGGTTCGTGTGTGTGTGTGGGTAAAGTGTGGGTACTCCCCACCTCTCCCATGACGTCTGTCATGCTGAAAAGTATAACCTGTGTTTTGATTTAGTGTGCTGATCTTAAAGGTGCATTGAAAAATGTTAATACTCCTACTGATGCTCCTGCTGTTGTGGAGTGACTCATATAGCCAGCTATGGCTACAGGGTTTTGGTGGTACATGTTGTTTATGTCGTTTATTGTGAAAATTCCGTCACAGTTGCTATGATCACTGTTACATTGCTTTCATGGCTTTATTTTGGTGATTTCGAAAAGTTTTTTTGTTTGGCCATGTTTGTTTGTTGTAGTACGGAGTAAGATTGATGGCCTTAATCTAAGTTGTCTTGTGGTTGCTGTTGTTTGACTTGCATCCCACTGGGATTTTTGCACACAGCGTTGGTGTACGGTGTCTTTTCTGTAATATTTTTCTGTCTTTTCTTGGATTTTCTGTTTGCGCTTAGTCACATATTCACTTAAAGATGTTTTCTTGTTCATTTTTTTGTTTTTTGTTTGTTGCGGTTGCACCCTATTCAAAAGCTGAATGGCTCACAGGGCTTTGCGTAATAAATTAACTTGAACTGTCCATCGTGGAAGAGTAGACCAAATACTCTCGAGAATTCATCTCTCGAGCGCTGTGTAGTGGATGCCCTTCCGTCAACAGTGGCGTGAGCAAGACGTTGCACGGCCGCACCTTTAACGTTTTGTTGAATGTCGTTACATTTTTGTTAACTGTGAATTAAGCATGCTTTAATAGCACCTTCGATTAGCACGGTTGGCTGCATACAGTGCGAAATAAGTTCAACATACGACAATTACATACAATAATCAGTTGTAATAGTGATAGTGTTCCTTTCAAGTGGATCAGGGAATTAACACAAATCGGAGATAATGTTGAATGAATGTCAAGCGATGGTGACCAAAGGCCTACTCTTCCACGATGGCCAGACGCTGTGATAGAGGTTTGGGTACCCACACTTTACCCCACTGTAACAGCGACCTGCCGAACGGTGGGGGTGCTCCCATTTATGTTGCTGGGTGGACGAATGCGTGGTCTCAGGGTGAACGGTGATTAAATATACACAGTACTTGAATCATTGTTACAACTTCCGCGCTGGCGAAGTTTGAATTAAACTTGGCGACGTGTGAATTGAAAAGTTCATTGCGCTCCAATTTCAAGTTCAAGTTCATTTATTAGGTATAGCCCTGTGGGCCATTCGGCTCTTGAATCGGGTGCAACCGCAACAAACAAAAACATGAGCAAGAAAACATCTTAAAGTGAATTTGTGACTAAGTGCAAACAGAAAATCCAAGAAAAGACAGAAAAATATTGCAGAAAAGACACCAACGCTGTGTACAAAAATCCCAGTGGGATGCAAGTCAAACAACAACCACAAGACAACTTAGATTAAGGCCATCAGTCTTACTCCGTACTACAACAAACAAACATGGCCAAACCAAAAAACTTTTGTAAATCACCTAAATAAAGCCATCAAAGTAATGAAACAGTGATTTACACGGCGGCAACAGCAGCCCACTTATTCAAATCTACCTCGTGTTATAATACGGCAGTGACATCACTGTGGTTCTTTTGAGGGCTGTTGAGAGTAGTTTCAAGGAAACTCAGAGGCGGCTTTGGCTGTGGGCGATGTCTCGGTGTCTCGAGATACGGTGTTGCACAACTCCTGACTTCGTGCGGAAGTGTTTCTAGCCTGTATACAGAAGCCGCCATAAGCCAGTGATGGACATTCTACATTCCTGTGGCGGGAGTTTATGCATAGGACATTTGCAGTGCTATTCAATGACATATTAGGCGGTGGTTGTGTGTAGGCGTAATGTGATAATGAGGCCCACACCTTTCTTTTAAGCTCTCCAATGTCGGTTGCACAAACAGGATATTTCGACAGACAGCTTTAACTACTGTTATCTCAGAACAAAGTGCTTCTTTTTCGATTTAAAGCTTTCGTGACTGCAGGGATTCATCTTCTTGGTTCTTTCAGTAAAGTCACGTAGAATGGACCTGTTCTCCACCTGAGGACGGCTACTTGCGTTGTGGCCGAAACGTCGTGAGAATTATTTTATAATGTTTTATTTTTATTATTTTATTATTTCCATTCTACGTGACTTTACCGAAAGAACCAAGAAGATGAAAGTGGTTCTTATATATTAATAAGAATAGGTTTTACCCTTTGTAGAGCGGAGAGCTTTGTGTGATTTGTTTACCTTTCTTGTACTTTGCACTCCTATCGTGTTTTTGTATTGTTGTAACGTTACTCTTTGTTTTTTTCGGTAAAGTGACTTTTCGGTAAAGTAACTTTACCGAAAAAAACAAAGAGTAACGTTACAACAATACAAGGATCTATACTCTTTGTTTTTTTCGGTAAAGTGACTTTACCGAAAAAAACAAAGAGTATGGATCCTTGCCGTCACGAAAACTTCAAATCTAGAATTATGTTGTAACGTTATTACCCGCCCCGACTGGATATGTGTGCAAAACATTGTTTTATAGCTCATCCGATTCCTCCAGTCTAAATAAATATTCAGATTGTGCCCACTACTGGAGGTGGAGCGTGTGTCAGTGACCAAGTGACCCGGATCTCGTCATTACTCCGAAGCAAACCCCGAGGATTGTGCCTGGATAGTGCTTAGCGGGGCGGCCACCATGCATAACCGGTGTTATAGGCTGTGGGCATGTATTATGGGCAGCAGAGGGTAGTACCACAAACATCCTTTATTGTACTACCCTGTCAAGTGCGCTCCCCACCTTCACCAACCCACACAGATTATTGTGGTGTAAGTGCTGTATGCTCTGTTATGTAATGGCCCATAAAACTGTATAAAAACATAGATATACATTATAACAATATGTATCCCAGTGTAATATATGTATTATACAATTATAACAATGCTCTGGGGTTGAGCGATGGCGCAATGGTTAGCGCGCTGCATTAAATCCGATTACCTGAGTGAGTCCTTGCCATATCTGACATCAGTGGCAAGTGATATCTGTACTGCACCCCCCCCCATCAACCTACACTTACCATGGTGGTGAAGTATGACAATACAAACTGGCCGTTACCGACACGGCATTCATCCAGCAGTGGATTAACATAGGCCTGTAAAAGATTACATTTATGTACAGTCTAGTATATTTCGAGACAACTACAGCAGTGTTAAATATTGCACAGTATCGTGCAATGAGGTGACTATTTATAAATGTAGTTATATACAACACATAACAGAATTTGAATAAACGAATACAATGTTGTCGCACGTATATATTTTAGGCTGAGCTCAATTATATCTGACAAATAGAGTCTATAGTGTTATATGGGTCCTCAATCATTAGAGCTCATCAGTGAAATAAGCCTAGGCATGTTGAATACTGTTGACATTGAATACTGTTGACATTCAACAATTGTGTCCTTTTTGTTTAGCTACGTGCGCCCTGAACAAGTCGCCAATGACCTGCCTCTCGGTTGACACTGACACTGCCCACATTGCACCTATGACTAATTTTACATCAGACTTGGGCCACGTATGCATCACAATTGCTACCGACAGTGACGCTCATCGTAGGCAGGAATCCAACCAGAGTCACTTGTGGATCATTGCAGTACATGAACTAAAACCGCACCAGTCTGCCGCATCTAAAACATACAGAGTAAAACTACCGTGGCTTGCCAGAGTAATCGATGGCGAGAGCCCTGGTCTGGATAGCTGAAAGGTCTGGCGAGCAGCGAATGCATATTGAAAGATATGTAACAAAAACAATGACATCATACGTAAAATGTCTATATGTGATAAAAGAAAACATCAGTATGTAGCATATATGCATTTTACTGTACAAACCTAAACACAAAAAATACTGTTATTGTGTGTTTCAATGTACTGTAGTTGTCTATTGGTGGGGTCGATGATTGGTCCGATTATATGTTAAACTCTCCCGCCCCCCACCACTTACATTTTAAAATAAACAAGGAAGAAAATAATTCATATGCATGAATTATGTAACCTTTTCAACATGCCGTTGTGTTTGCAAGTATCAGTATTAATTTAGATCTACAAGGCACCCTGACAGAAAGACTACGGATATCAAGAAATGGAGAGAGAGAGGCCTTTTTATATACGTAGTGGGGGGTCTTCAGCCGGTACTTAAACATCTCCATCGCCGATGAGTTCCTAACCTCCAAGGGGCAAGGAATTCCAGAGCCTGGGTGTATGGTGATAAAAGCCCATTTAATGCCTTAAATACAAGGCTTTTAAAAACATGCATATTATCAATTGTATGTTTGTTTAACTTTTTTCGCACCGTATGTAGCCAACCATGCTAATTGGTACGGATCAGAAACAAATAAGCATTAATAAAATAAAAAGAAAGTGTGCAAAGAATGGTTCGTTTTTAAAGAAGCGCAGAGAAAGGTGTTCACTTGGAATTACACTGACAGAATAAGTAACACGTGAATCAGAATGTACGAAAATTAAGAGATAATTTTTTTTATCTTTGTAACAGTGCCTAGAGTATGATGATAAAAGCAGAGAGATGTATGCTTGGAATGACACTGAGAGGCACATAGATTGGGCTCAACTTAAATCCAAAACATATTGGTGTTCATACAGCAGTGTATAGACCATAGCTCATGATAATGTGCGCATTGTGCCTGTCCCAGTCTCTTTTAAGATCTCTTCCCTGGGGAGGTGCGAGGACCCAGGCAGGGAAAACTGAGCCTGGTCCTGGTGGCACGAGACCTCAACTTTATTATGAAATGAATGTGTTCATTATTACGTCACACGTGATAACATCAACTTGTTTATAAAGAATATATAAATTTAAGCATAAAAGCAGTTGAGGTCTAGTGACATATGACATCAGCTTTGGTGCGTGACTTTAGCATTGTTTAAGAGCACCATGTCATTAACGATGAGTGAGTTCATTAATATTTCATGGTAAACCCTTTGGTAAATTTTCCCAGTCTATAGATCAAGATGTCATCATAGCCAAAGTCGTTGATGTCACCAAAATTCATCACTTAGCCTCCGACAGACTCCACAGCTCCTGCACAGTAAATGTGCGACCACCAGCCACAATCCAGGACCACCATCTGGTTTTAAGTTTTTGCCTTGGTCGCTCGACTCGTGTCGACCATTCCAGTGTGTGTCTCGATAACTGGTTGTCCATCATCCTTCACACATGGCCCACCCAGCACAGCCATGTTTTCCTAATCATATCTACAACACTTAGCTACCACGTTTGCTTCCGGACTTGTGCATTGCTTATCCAGTGTTGCCACGAAATTCCTCGCTTCCGTTTCAGACACCAGTGCCCTAATGCCATCAACTCTTTTCCAAGTTACTTAGTGTCTATTTCTGTGATCTGCACAGTAACACAAATAGTGCCCCTTCCTAAAATGTTCAAATATCATCGATAGGGCAAGTCCTGAATAGCACCATAACTAATAATCCCCTTATATACATATGATCCTCACTTCACACAGACAAATGGACAGTTCTGAGATCAATTGCCACTGATGCAAGTCGTTACCGGGAATTGAGTTTGGGTTGCCGGGTTCGAAGCACAATGTGCTTACCACTACTCCGCCCCGTTAATGTATTAAGTGCATTTAATCAATCTTGCGCACTACTTAGTTAACATCTCATATTATGCATTTTTTTTGCTGTAAACGGCCGTGACTGACTGACTAATGTATATTCTGGTGATATTCTACGTGACTTTAAGGGTTAGAGACTTTAACATTTGTTGTCGCAAAGTGTTCCTAGCCACATTTCTTTCTTGCTCGAAATAGTCATTTGTGTTGCTATGGAGAATATAAAGAACAAAATAGATAGCCAGAAAATGTCTCCTTATATCAGTATCTTCATGTAATTTTTATTATTATTTTTACACAACCCATGAGCCCCAAAATCTTATCAAAGTACTGTACATCATTTCAGCAGCAGTTTCCATCTGGAGACACTCAAAACCGGTCTAGAGTTTTCTTGTGCTGAGACTGATTATATGAAGGAGACATTGTCTGCTTATCTATTTTGGTTTCTAACTGTACTGTTTATGTTTTATGTAACATCCACAACGCATAATACAACTACTGAATGAGCGTCCGCGTGGGTAAAGTCCAAACCGCTTGCTGCTCGGCATGCTTGTAATTCCCTATCCTGCCGGCTGCAAGGTCATCACAATACACGCGTATTGCCAAACAGTTATGTGAGCGTGTTGGGTAGTTTATGTGATGTAGAGTGGAGTCTGTATTGAGCATGCCGGTGGTGCTGTCATCGTCAAAGCTAAGGATGTCTTATTGTGTCAACAAGCCGCCCGGACTTTGAGAACCAAGTGGGAGGCCCCACGGGCAATTCGTCTTTTTTAGGGAGGCACCAGGGGAATTACTCGCATCCATCGTAGTCGAATAGTTTAAATATATAACCTCAAGACACTTCTTTCAGGAGGGTCCTGCCCTGGCATATTTGTCATTTCCATGAGTGTTGCTAATTGCTTGATGTTTGAGGAAACCAGAGTACCCAAAAACAAATCCACCGTGCACGCAAGAGGATAGCACTGAATTTCTGTACTGCCAACTCCTGTTCACCTCGCAGCCCATTTGGTGTTTGAAGTGTCACATATCTCTGACGTGCCAGCCCTTGCCTCGAAAGTGCTCGGTAATGCGCTTACACTCTTCTCTGTAAGCTATTTTCATAATACAGTATAAATAATGGGGGATTGAGTGATGCTAGGTAATAACCCATGAAGACCAGTATTATTTTTTTTCCAAAGACACATGACTTTACAGAAATGTATAAGCGAACAAGAACAGAAAACCTGGTTTTAAAAAAGTACACATGCACAAGTAGAATTTCCTAAGCGTTTGAAAGTACTGTAATATAGTAAGTGGTTAAAAACACAGCTTTTATTTAATCACATTTCTGTACTCATATTGTCAAATAGTAACTAAGAGCAAATTGAAAGCTGAATGCCTTGGAATAGATGCTAAACGTAGTGCAGACGTGACATCCTATCAATAGGGTATCACGAGGCTATTTTTACTTGCGTCTGTTTGCTTTGTAAACAGACTGACTGGCGATATCTTGCCGCCACAGGTTGGGCAGTGCCAATCACAGTTCACACCAACAGCCGTCACCAGATTTGAAGGATAGTTTCCCGAGCAAAAATGACCCGGTCAAACGAGACCAAGGACAAAGCAACTGTGACATTTCATCGGCGTCGAGCACCTTGTAACAAGCGAAGATTACTTTTTTTTTGCCTTCCAGGTGATTTTTCAGACTAACGGACACGTTCAGTGGCGCATAAAGCAAAAGCGACATTGCAGCATTTGGCCATTAGTTAGGGTGACATTTGAGGGATTTTCCATTTAGTGTGGCGTTCGTGGTCCACTAACTCCGTCAGGAATTAGCCTCGAAGTAATCTAATTATCCCTATTCGGCCGCAAGAATTTGCGGTTAAAATGCATCCACCCGCCCACGTAGTGTAAGGAGATGCTTCTCTCTGAGTTATTGTTATTGAGCAGGTCCCATGTCGTCATTGACTTTTAATTAAAAGTCGTTTTAGAGTGCCCATTCGTTTTCTGTGACGGGAATTAAAATGATCGGGGAGCTGAAAGCTCCGTCGCGATCGGCTTTGACATTGCCTTCATTTATTGGAATAAATTGGGGAGATATTTATCATTGTAATGCTCATTAAATTTTCATGCAGTGCATTGTTTGTGGCAATTGCTTGATAAAGCGGGACTTTGCCGATCCATCTGTGCAATGTTTGATCAGCATTTCATGAAATGGGGGGGGGGGAGCTTTGGGGGGTGTAGTGGTTAGCATGCTGCTCTATCATAGCTACCTGAGTTTGATTGCTGGTTATGGCTAACATCAGTAGTGAGTGATATCTGAACTGGTCCTGGTAAGGGTCGGGACAAAAATTCAAACCATTGTAATGCTCAAGTTGAGGTCTCCGAAAAGCTTACATCAAAGGTATGTATATTTTTAGCTGTTTATTATTCATTTAAAAAAATCAAAGTTGCTTAGAACAGGTCTAAAGCCTCAAATGCCAAGTCATTTGATCGTTCTGACTCCTCCGTGGACATCCACGCGGATGCATGCCATTTCTTAGGTGCCCACTCCATTAGTATTCTTGACCAATTAAAATGTAACACATTAACATCTCAAAATACAGTACAGAATAAAATCTGAAATTGGGCTAAACGATCTGAAAATAAAGGAAATCTGAAACTCATTCCAATGTACATGTGCACAGCAGCCTGTTCTTTATCGTTGGCCTTAAATAGACTCAAAGTGGGCACTTAAAAAAATGCTGGCAATGTCACTTAAAAAACTGCTACCAAATAGGGCAATGCTGTACCAGCTTCACCCTTCGCGAGGACAACCTACAAGCACCATGGTCCTGCTGCCCTAAGCGGACCTTTCCATCCTCTCTGACCATCGGTTTAACATGACCGTCTTAGTCTGCTTGACAGCCGTGTGTTGGCCTCATCCTTACTGTGGATAATCGGTACGTGTTGTATGGACCTTCTAGTTGAGCGGAACGAATTTGGAATGGGAGTTCTTGAAATGTTCTAACGTGAGCTGGCTTGTTTTGCGACTTGAGTCTGAAGAGTAAAATTGATAACATTGAGTGTGGGTGCCCGGGAGATTTGTGCCAAGCATGGTACGCCTGTGTGTGCGCCCATGTGTTTATTGGTATGTACCCATTGTGTGTGTCCTTGGTGTGCGTACATGTTGGTCCATGTGTGTGTCTGTTTATGTTTGTGTTTGTGGCCCCTTGTTCCTGTGTGTGTTTGTGTGCTCCTCTATATTTATGTCTTCTCTGGCCTGTGTGTTGTGGCTTCCTGTGCTCTGTTGATTGTTCCAATGGGTTGATTTGTATCCCTCCTATGCTCCTGTTTATTCCTGTGCTCATCTGATTGCCTGCCTCCTCTTGTGTGCACCTCTGTCCTTTATGTATGTCTCTCCTATGTGAGATCCTTTGTGCTTCCGTGTGCTCCCGTGTTGCCCGCCACCCCATGTGCTAATGGGCCACCGCTTTCTACCCGTCGCTTACTCCCACAGACGCTCAGCGCGGCTCCATCCGCCTCATGCGCATCGGCCTGACGCTCATCGTGCTCGGCAACCTGAGCTTCATCTTCGGCGCCATCGTGCACGGCACGGTGCTGCGACACGTGTCGCGGCCCGGCTCCAGCATCAACCAGGAGTACAAGGCCGGAAACTTCTCCTCCGTGTTTTCCGGCTTCATGGTGAGGCTTTGCACCGAGGCATGAGCACGTGCATTTGCGCGGAACGCGCGCCCACGTAAGGACATGCGCATCCGCACGTATTGGCGCTCGTGCCTCATGCATCTATCTAAAACGCAACTCAGGCTAGCACATGCACACAGCCGGACGCAGGAGGAAACGTGAGAACACAGAAGTACACAGGATACAGGAGGATACAGGTGGGAATGTATGCACACATGAGTGGATACCGCAGGAAAAAGTAGCACGCTGGAGAATGCAGAAGTACACAGGAACACGCATGAGTATGAAGGAGAACACAAGAGAAGGTTATCACACGGGAGGATACAGAAGCACACATGAGCACACATAGCACACAGGAAAATACAGGAAGATACAGGGGTATACAGGAGGACACAGGCGCACACGTGAGGATGCATCATGCGGGGGGTTAAAGGAGTACTTGTGGGTACACAGGGCGTTAAGATCCTATGACGTCCTTCGTAAGAGTAGGCCATTGTGTGCCACCGTCAAGTGTCAGAATTTGCCAAATTAAAAAAATTACCCGCAAATTATTAATTTGGGATTACGTATAGCAATCATCACCCTCTACAGGTGACGCTTGCAAATGAAGACTATCCTGGTCCCTTGAGTTCTCACGTGGGAAAATAAAATACCCATAAAACTTTAATATGAGTTGAAGCTTTCTTTAATGGGGGTTTTTTTTAAGCACAGTCATCATCATCATCATCACGACGATCCAAGGGCAGATAGCCCGTAGGTGTCCACTGCACAGTGCCGGTTGGTAAAATGGGTACCCAGCACTGGTCCAGATATCACTCCGCCTGCGGTGTTAGACATCACCAGGGGTCAACCGCAAACAGCAGGCCGATGATTCTATTCACAATTACAGCCGCCAGGTAAATTTTTTTTGGGGTTTGCTTTACACTGGTCAACAACAAAAAGCATTTTTTGTCTGGCCTGGACTTTTGCAGCTGTTTTAGACTAATTTCAGGGTGCTGATTCCGAATCTGATCTCAGATTTGCTCTATCACATCTCATTTTTATGCTATCGGCATACCCCATTTTCATTGATTTTACCCTAAATTAACTCTGTCACTTACGATTGCAAGTTGTTGCGAGTCAGTGACTGCTTTAGTTTTAAAAGATGGTGCTGTATTTTTAGGATATTGTGTTTATAATATAATTTTATGTAGATATCCACATTTATTTAATATTTTTCTTCTGCAGTTTTTATTGAAAATGCAATATTTGATATCTCAAAAACCTGATGTGATAGACAAAAACTGATGCCAGATTTGACAATCGGCACCCCAAAATTACCTTAAAACCGTTGGAATAGCTTATGCCAGAAAAAGTGTGTTGACCAGTGTTATCAAAGGAGACGTCAAAGACTCTGAACCAGGTGCCGTGGTGCACGCGTGCGATCTGGCTATTTGAAGGGGAGGATTTGGTGGATAACGCAGATTTGCGAAACTTCCAAACCCACCGGGCTGAGAATTGACCAGGGAATTGGAGTACAGCAAGTGGGTCGGTTTACTTGTCTGTGGAGCATTCAGTATTATCTCATCATAACAGGACAGTGGTGGCCCATGCCTGCAACCCAGAACTTTCGAGGCAGGGGCTGGTGGATGATCACACCCAATGTCTTGAAACTCACTTCCCGTGGGCATCCAGGTCACGATATCTTGGCTTGTCAGGAGATGGCAGTACAGGAAATGGATACATCTCCGTATGTTTAATCTTAATGGTGATTGGGTCTTTCTCTCCTCGCTCGCGTGGGTTTTCTCTGCGTGCACCAGCTTCCTTCCCTATGTACAATCGATTATTATTGGAGTTGGCCAAACATCCCGGTTTAGGGCGACAGAGTTTGGGCAATTGTTGGTGCCAGTATTGGATGCCGTCCCGCTTGTGGTTTCCCCCACCTCTGAATATAAGGAAATCTGTGCGTGTGACAAATGTGTAACTTTTATGCGTGTGGAGGCTTTCTCCAGGTACTCCTAGTTTCCTCCCATGCGTAAATTGTTAATTCATGGCATTGGTCAAATATCCCATTGCAGGGCAAGTAAGAGGCTTGCTACTCACTGAGACACTCATAGGTAAGTATTATCATTATTTCTAACGGCACATGCCGAGAGGGCGCAAAGCCAAACCACTCCAAAGGCCAAGTAGGTAATGAAGGTGGGCCGGACGTGGTGTGTGTATTTAGCATTTTCCACCATTCTCTGTTTCTGCACTTGACTCATAGAGTGTTGACCTGAGCATGGATTGCTTCATCCTGTCACAGCAAAACAAGTCTGCTAGAAATAATGCTTCTGCAGCTAATCACAGTCATACTATTATGGTAGTGCCCTCAATTTTCTAGGAGAGGCTCTTGGAATCACAGTACTCTCAGTACCCTTCTGCACATTACTTTAATGAGCATTTGGCATGCTGGAGGAAATCTGAGTACTCGGAGAAAACCCACACAATGAGGGGTAATGTTTGATGCTTAATAATTTGGGTTTAATAATTTGTTGCTTCAACCTTGCTTAGATTCTCCGATTGGATGAGATCAGGCATTCAGGATAATTAATAGAATCTGTCAGGAGTGGGAATTTGGGTGGGCGCAATGTAATCATGCGTGGGGAATAGGGGATGGACGGTTTGAAGACTAGGGATAAGGTTGGGGCTGAGGATAGGGTTAGTGCTCGGGATATCGTTATAGGGGTTGGGCTAAGGATAGAGTGAGGGCTAAATATAGGGATAGTGCAAGAGATAGGGAAAAGGTCAGGGCTGGGGATCAGGCTCAGGATAGAGTTGGTGCTAAGGATAGGGCTCGAGATAGGGTTAAGGCCAGGTCTAAGGATCAGGCTAAGGATAGAGTGAGGGCTAAGGATAGGGTTAGAGCTGTAGTTGTATGTTTTTGGAGGCCAGCGGCGTATTATACTTCGGTGCACGTGAGGATGACCACGTGGGGTCGTGTTTCACATCCCAGCGTGCGTGAGCACGCACCTATAATGAGTGTTGGGAGGTCTCTGCGTCACCGTGGCTCTGCGTCACCGTGGCTCTGCAGTCTCCTCCCCTGAGGCTCTGATTAATAAAAATAAAAGACGCGTGGGCTCGCAAGGGGGCACCAGTGACATTCCCTTGCGCCGTTAAATGTGGACCGGTCAAGTGAGGCGGCTGGGGCTTAATATATATATTTTTCAGCGGATAACTTGAAAGATGGCGCTTGTGCTTTCTGTTGGGGGTTGCTGAGCCTCCCTGAGCCGCCCCCCTCGTAACGTGGCACGTGGTGAGAGCAGGTCGTGATTGTGGGCACATGTGAAAGGGTAAGGTCTGCCCTGAGTTGCACCATCCTGTATGTTCATAGCCGTTAGGCTGGTTTATTTACGCTTGGGCAGTTTGCCGCTTTGCGTGCAGGGCGGTTTCACCTCTGTGTGGAGTTTGGCCAAGGCGTTGGAACATCCTCTGCAGTGGGGCCAGCCCTGGTATTTTATGGATTACATTTTTTTATTTAAATGTTTATGTATTTTTCCTCATCTCGGTGATTAACTGCACATGCTGTTACGGGCTTTGTGCAGGCTTCAGCTCCTACAGAAATTAACTCGTGCTGCCAAAGAGTGATTTCACTGGAGCCAGAATGACTGTCGCATGTTTCCAGGACGGAGACAATGGTCGCTCAGTTTCATAACCGTGGATGCGTCAAAAGCAGCAAAAAAATCTTTCAGCAAAGTCCTTCATTTCCCCCTGCACCGCCCCCCCCACCGTGCTGGTTTAGTGAATCTAAATTCCATCTGGCATGTCGCTATGTGGACAGTCATCGTGCGTAAGGGCTATGTCTGAATGAGAGCTGCCGCGAATGTTGCAGCATCGTTGTTGTCCTCTTCATGGTTGACGCCTTTGACGACCTCTAGCATCCCCGCCCCCCCCCCCCCCCCCCCCCCCCCGGCCGTCGCCACGGCAACCTGGCGATGATGTCACGCTTGCGGTGTGGCCGCCTCACCTGGGAGGATTAACAGAGAAGAGCGCTCGCTCGTTGCGCTGTTCCAGTCGCGAGGCTGTTTTCCGTGTGCGTGCGCGCGCGGGAACGTGGGCGATGCGGCTAACTGCGCACTCTACCATACGTCCCGGCGTTTTTAGCGCTGCCTGCAGGAGGTTCCGCTATTTTTAAATGCTCGTCTGTTTATAGTTCTAAAATGATAATGTCATTTACAACAACAACAAAAGCAGAAGAAGCCTCATTGGGTGGGGCGGGAGGGTTGTGAACGTTTGTAGGCCTGCCTGCAGGAGGTGGTGCTATTTTTAATGATCATCTGTTTTTAGTTCTAAGATGATAATCTGAGTTACAAAAAAGAACCTCATTGGGGGTGGGAGCGTTTTTTTCACTTTGCATGGTCTTAATGTGGACGTTGCACAAGTAATGATTGATAATAATACTTTCGTACATGTGGTATTTGCTCCATTCGAATCGCGCCTTGCTTTCACGATGGTGCTATATTTTACAGACTTGGTTTCACAGTAGGGAGCGACGTTGCTGTGTGTAATCCCAATCGAGTAATTTTCAGGTCGTTTATTTAATTTGGCGCATTTGAACCACGTCGCCAGCACATAATGGTTAACTCTTTTTCGAATGACTTTACAGGGTTTTTAACGTCTACTGTGAAGCAGACGCTGCGTGTTTTACAGTTAATGCACCCGCAGTACTTGCCAGGGTGGCTGCTGGGTTTGAATCGCAAACCTCTGCAGCGCGTGACAAACGCTCTACGCTGGGCCATGTTGCTGCCCCGAATGATGCATTGACCCGGTGACGAAAATGGTGTATTATGTTCACAGCACTTGACTTGGACATTGTGAAAAAGAGCTTTATAGCTCATGGGATTCCTAATTGAATCCTGCACTCAAGAATATGTTATTTATGTTTCCTACCGGTTATATGTAAATTATATGCCAATGTAGCCTTTGGCCTCATGGTACGAATGAGACTAAACAAACGAGCAAGCACATGAGACATTACAGAGCTCATTGTTACTGTGTGTACGACCTCCTATTTACTCTCTTGTTCATTCTGATCATGAATATAGTGGAATATTTCACGTAGAATTTGCATGGGGCAATAATAGTGTGTTCTTTCACGCGTCATTTACTGCGTGTGTCATGACCGTCTTTAGGAATTGATATTCAAGTGATGAATCCTCACAAACCCAGCGACAAGTGTCCTCTGGAAAAGCCTCGCTGCGTCTCGCGGAAACTCATTCCGTCGCACGCCGATGTTGGTGCTTCAACGAAAAACTCTGCCGCCCCAAAAAACACCACTTTCGGCAATCGCGGTTGTTATTGGGGCCCGGGGGGCGTGGTAATGGGCGCACCAGAGCCATGCAATGGGAACGGGGAGATGGATGGGGTTAGCGCTGCCGATTGGCTTGAGCACGCGATGCTTCGGAGCAGCGGTGCTTCGCACGACGGCGCCGTTTGTCAGCGCCACAGATCAACGTCCTCCGCCGCCTGTCATCACCGCAGGGGTCAAGCAACAAAGGCCACGCACGACCTCTCCTCCCTCCATCGATCTCCTTCCCCGCTGCCCCACCCCCGTGCCCGCGTGGCTTGTGAAGGGGTGGCCTCTGAGCGACGGGTGAGGCGTCGATAGTGTGGTCACGGCGACGCGCCGTTGTGGTGGTGGTGGTGGTGATGGGGAGGAGTGTACGTATGGTGGTCAGACGTACGTTGCGGTGGTGAGGCGCGTGTAGTAGTGTTGGAGAGGTGTGTGTGTGTGGTAAGCGGTAGTGTAGCGGTTAGCGCGCCGCGCTACGAATCCGGTGACCCGAGTTTTATTCCTGCTCGTGACCAACACCGGTGGCGATTATCTATACTGGCCCTAGGCCTACCCTAGGTCGACTTGGCCTCAAATGAGTACCTGGTGTGGTGTGTAAACATTGCCTCTAGGGAGAAAAAAGTGGCCGGGCATGGTGATGGCCACCCACTCTCACGTGTGTGTGTAGTGATGAGTGATGGGATGTGTGTGGCAGTAATGTTGGTGTTGAGGCATGTGTGGTGGTCATGGCAGAGTATGGGTCGTGGTGGTGGTGGTGGAGAGGTGTGTGTGGTGATGATGGTGGCAGCTGTGAGGCGTGTGTGGTGATGATGGCGGCAGCTGTGAGGCGTGTGTGGAGTTGATGACGGTGAGGCATGTGTGGTGGTGGTGGTGGTGTTTGCGGTGAGGCATGTGTGGTGTTGATGATGGTGAGGTGTGGTTGTGGTGAGTGGTCGTGTAGCAGTTAGGGTGCTGCTCTACGAACCCGGCGACCCGAGTTCGATTCCCACTCACTATCGACACCAGTAACAACACCCCTAGGTCGACTCAGCCTCAAATGAGTACCTGGTACGGTGAATAAACATCACCACTGGGGAGACAAAGGCGGTCGGGTGTGGTGCTGGCCACCCACCTTTTGTGTACCGTGCTGGCCTTCATAGGTGCTCGCTAACAGCACTTGCCCAACAGTCTGTTAAGCCTATATGGGGGAGCTTTGTCTTTGGTGAGGCATGTGTCACTAAGACGCCACGGCAAGCACGTCAAGAACGCCACGCACATTTTTTTGCCCGGCTCAAATTTTCCATCACCTTTAACGCAATTAATTTTCACAAATTCCAGACTTGATTAAGTCGGATTAACGCGAGCGAGGCAAAATTAAGTAATCAGCGGGACGTCTCTGGGTTTTTTTTGCAGCCGAGTTCTCGCGCCATTGTGACCAGCGACCATTGCTTAAGGTGGTGGTACGGGGGCTGCGATTTGTAAGTAGTGACCACAGGGGCACCCACGTGGAGAGACCCGTGCAGCGCCGCCTCTCGCGCCGCTGCTTGTGCAGCCCGTTTCACGTTCTCCCTCCGGACGACGTTCTGTCCTTCGCACGGGCGGACGTGTCCAGCGGTCCTGTAGAACGTACCCTTAGAATAGAACGCTTTGGGTGGTGGGGGTTTGAAGACTTTGCTTTGCTGTCATTCTTGGAGTAAAGCAAGTAGGCTGCTGGGCAGGGTTCGGCAACCTGCGGCTCAAGAGCCGCATGTAGCTCTTCAAGGACTGCTTCGTGACATTACTTATTAAGGACCACCGTATCATATTCACATGCATTGATTGCGGCTCTTGAAATATTGTTATTTTTACCGAATTCGAACAAAAATTTTCGCTTCTTGCTACTTTGATTGCCGACCTCTGCTGATGATCAATCTGCATAAACAAATCTGTAGGTGGTGTCCCCTCGCAGTGTCGGTTTTCATCAGCTGCACCTCCCCCCCCACTCTAATGTGACAGTTCTTCAAATAAAGGGAACTGGGCCATGCATCCTAAGTGGGGTGGGGGTGGGGGAAACACTCTTGAATTTTTGCGGCTGACGTGAGAGGGGACAGTGGCCAAGGCTCACCTGAGCATGGGGACAATTTGACTTGCGGGCGCTGTAATGGGTTTCTTAAAGTGATAATAGTGTTTCGTGAGCAATAATAATTTAACCATAATTACAACTGGAAGCACCGGCACATGATCACGGCTGCGGAAAAGCACCACGCTCGTGGACCTTGTAATTTTCTCAGCAAACCGTGGCATTATGATAATAAAAATTCCGCCGTGGAAATTGGATGCAAAAAAAAAGAATCCACTCCCTTGACCTTTTACCTTTTTTTCCCCCACGGTCTAATTTGTCTAGAAATTGGAGAAAATTCATTGTAAAATGCGCATCAATTTTTGCACGCGTAGGAAACGTTGCGCGTGCCGTGATGGACGTTTTCATTTTTCTGCCGTGGACGTGAGGTCATGGGAATGTGTCCCCCCCCCCGCACCAACGTCGGGCACCTCACAAACTTATCTCATGACCCCCGCCCGTTGATTTGATCGATTTCCGGCGGCTTCCCAGATAAGAGCGACCCGCGTTGAAATTTCACGCGTGTGCGGGGCGGCACGGATAAGCTCAAGCTTTGATTGAGCGGCTCGAATTGTTGAAGAATTCCGAGGGCGTGAAGCGCGCAAAGGTGTTGTTGCAGCCCTGTGATGTCAGTGCAGTTTAATGAGCTGCCCTTTATTGAACCAGTGGAGAGCTCCTCGAGATAAGTTGTTTGTTTTGAATGGGAAACCTGAGTCACCGTCAAAATTAACAATAAACGGGAGGTGGCCTGGTGGCTCACGAGGGACTTATGTCATATCAGAGAACTGAGCAAGCACCGCTGAGATCCTTAATTCATATGCAGGTTTGAGCCGCTCATGATTAAACTGGGATCCCAAGTGTGGTGGGTGGTTGATGCTCTTAGCCCAGGCACCAATGGCTGCACAAAAGACTTCTCAGTAAATGTGTTGGTTTGCTTTCTTTCAGCATATTACATCTTTTGAAAATTAAATGTTTACTATTTATTATCGTGCGACAGGACACTGTTAGCAGGCCGTGTAAAAAGTGTGCCTCTCGTGTAGTTTAAGACGATTGTAAGGACTTACATTTTTTGCCATGTCAGCCGTCGTGTCTTCTTCCAGTGCCTTTCCCTCGCACAAGGTGTTGCACTTTCACTGTTGGAGTAATTTCTACTAGACATGTTTTAGCCTCGGAACGTGATGCCGATAACACAATTGAAGTCTTAATTAGGAGAAAGGCAAAACGTTTTAGAATCAAAGGGCCCTCATGGATGTGTAATCACCCATCAATTAAAATCGATCTATGAGAATCAAATGCTGCATGAAACTACCTGTATTAAAAATCGATTATTTTAACAGTGTAGGTTTAATTTTTTTATCGCAGCGCAGAATATTCTGTGGATTCCTCTGAAAATTGTTCTAGCGGCGCAGATTCTGTGGATTCCTCTGTAAATTCTACACGTACCAGGGAGTGAAATTAGTTGTTTCGTGACCCGAATTTAGATTTCCAAACCACGACATGGCTTACGGCATTGAGTATCAGCGTAGAAGCAGAGACGCAAACGCCTCATTAGTGTCATCATTAGCATAAAGGGCTAATGTTTCATCAGCCGTAGTTGGGGCCATTGCCCGTAATGTCAGCCAATTATATTTCTGTTTTATCAGGCATTAGACATGTCACGATTCACCGTCCCCCACAGCGTCACCGTTTGGCACCACAATTTCATTCAAGAATTGATTCCTTTTTTCTAGGTGTTTGCACAATTGCATTTGTATCGCTTGTCTCCTTTGTACTGTCTTGTTTGTCCATGGCAGCATTGGGATGTAATTGGCACACATTGGAAATGATCAATTGTTACACACGAGTTTTTCATCGTCTATGCCACAGTCCACTGGTTGCTAATTAAGACAACTAGTAACCAGAGGATGGCGGCATAGACGAGAAAAACAAGTTTTTACCAAGTTACAAAAACGTATGTCCTGTGCCGTGTAGAGTGAATGTAAGAGTAGATTTTAATTAAGGAGCTGATGAATATTTACATTCCTCTTGTTAAGTGTTTATCATGGAGGTCGTGAGCATAGTGTTACATGTTAGCGGTGGGGGCGGTGAGCGTAGTGTTATGTGTTAGCAATGGGGATGGTGAATGTAGTGGTTCAGTTTTCAGGTTAATTTATTTGGTATAGCCCTGTGAGCCATTCGGCTGTTGAATCGGGTGCAACCGCAACAAACAAAAAACAAAAACATTAACAAGAAAACATCTTAAAATGACAGAAAAATCCAGGAAAAAAACAGCAAAATCTTCCATAAAAAGCACCGTACACCAACGCTGTGTGCAAAAATCTCAGTGGAATGCAAGTCAAACAACAACAACCACAAGACAACTTAGATTAAAGCCATCATTCTAACTCTGTACTACAACAAACAAACATGGCCAAACCAAAAAACTTTTCGAAATTCCAAAAATAAAGCCATAAGCAATGTAACAGTGATCATAGGAACTGTGACCGAAATTTCACAATAAACGACATAAACAACATGTACCACCAAACCCTGTAGCCATAGCTGGCTGCATGAGTTACTCCACAACAGCAGGAGCATCAGTAGGAGTATAACAACATTTCAAATGCACCTTCAAAGATCAGCACACTAAATCAAAACACAAGATCATACGTTGCAGCAGTCATCCGAAACGAAAACATTTGATTTTAGGCCACTGAATAGCAGTGGCAGCTAGGGCTGTACAACTCCTCTAGAGCAGTTTTGAGTGAAGATCTCATAGGTAGTGATTCAAGTTGCAGTTTTTGGCGATTGCATTCCAGACTCTGGGGGCCTCAATAGCAACGGCCCTTCCTCCAGTATTTGTACGGCAAGTGTTAAGTATTTGTGATTGGGATGGTGAGCGGTAGAGCAAGTTGGTGAACCCATCTGTTGGGAACTTTGAGGATTTGCCGCTTGTATGCGTGATGGTTTTTGTCCAGGTACTCCATTTCCCTCCACATGCCAAACAACTCGCTAGATGTGCATGACGCTGTTGCAAAAGAGTATTGCAACTCGTTGAGTTTTTACTGGATAAACATCTGCCATTTATATTATTATTTTGGTGACTAACGTGTAACCACGGAAGCACGGGTTTCCCTTGTAATCACGAGGATGATTCTGAAGTGGCCTCCACCCAACTAAACAAAGGACACGTTCATAATCAACGTTTTTGGGTTAGATCGCGTTATTTATAAATGTGTCGTAACCCTCCACCACCCGACACGGCCAATCAGCAAAAAAGTGTCACGTTGACAAAAGACAAATAGTTCACTGCTTTAGCCCACCGGTGTGTTGAAGCGTGAAAACCACAACATTTACAATTTGGCCGTGTCGGGTGGTGGAGGGTTACGACACATTTATAAATAATGCGATTTCGACGTTTCGTTGCAATAGAAATGTCGTATGCTAGTATTTAATTTATTATATTCTCTTTATACGTGACTTTACCGAAAGAACCAAAGAGTAATTCCTGCAGTCACGAAAGCTCCAAATTAAGTTTATAACCCAAAAACGTTGATTATGAATAATATTGGTCGCGAAAGCCTGCCACGTGTTTAACTGAACGGACACGTTGCTCAGTGGAGCAGCCATTGTGGTTTTCCCATTGTTTCGCGATTTAGCGGAGGCCGACAATTGTGCCTGACACATGCGCTGTCGGAATGCACGGTCGAAACTTGTTTATCTCGAATCGTCCGCGATGTTCTGCACGGCTCGAAGTAATTGATTGCCACGTCAACTTTCGTAATGAAATTGAAGTGGGGCCCGCGCCATAAACTGCGGCAGTAACGACCCTCTTCGTCTGCCAGCTCAGTGATTTATGTACTTTAGTTGGGCATGGATGGGCATTGCTCTCGCGCACACAAACTTACATTGCATAACACGTGCACTCGGTCTTTTGTGCACCAGACTGTGTATGAGGTTAGATCTTTGTCTTTCTATCGTGCAGGGAATGATTACGCGGTAGTTGATGCTCTGCATGATAATTCCGGCGACCTGAGTTGTGATTCCCGATCGTGGGTAACGTCAGTGACTGGCCTTGATTGAGAATGTTACAATCAATTTGCCAACTCCAACCTGCAACGTGGTGAAATATGGTCAAACAAGCCACATGACCGACATGGCATGTGAAGTCCTTGAGCAATGGATTGGCAAAGGGCTTTAAGATAACAAACTACGTGATAAATACTTACATACATGTAAAGTAGTACCAAATATTTGGGGCAGGCAGGCAGTTGCCATGTTAAGACGTAACAGGTGACGTTAAGGGAGGTGGTGTTTCTATGGTTTGTGTTTGTGCTCCCACCGTGAATGCGGTCATTTTGGTTTTCAAAGCATCAAAAGTGCGTTCCGCTCACGCCAGGAGGGAGCGGTGCTCATCTTCTGTTTTGCAGCCCCCAGCCAGATGTGGAAATTCTACATTCCTATAGCAGCAGCCAGTCTGCCCATAGGAGGGGCAATCATTATTGATTTCCATCAAAATGGTGCTCACTGATCCTGTTTGCTTAACTGGCTGATCGACACCACACACACAGGGATTTTAAAGTGCACTTTCTAAGTGCGAGGCACCCCACCATGTAACCACCCCACCATCCAGCCAAATATTTAAAGTTTTTCCTGCAGCAAAAAAAGCATTGATGCACTCTGTCATGCATGTTTGGGCTTTAACACTTGGTCTGCTTAAAACCTCTTCATGGACTTCTTGGTATTTAAGTTGGCAGAACCATGGAATACCCGTTTTCCCGTGCCAGTGGTCGAGTCGTACATTCCTTGTAGTTGCTCTGTAAACGGTTGCCATAAAAACTCACTCAGACCAAGGCACTAGCCTTGAAAAATATTTATTTTACATTATACTTTGACGGACTGATGCCAGCGATGAATACCATAAGTCATCAATATTAACTATTTTACTACCCTTTGTCAATCCCCTGCTGGATGAAGTCCTTTCCACGCCGTATGGGTCATGGTGGTTGTTGGACCATACTTCACGATGCCGGTCAGTGTGGTTTTTGGTGAAGCAGGAAGAGGGCCCAGTACCAGCTCAGGTATAAAACTCCACTGAAGTTAGCCACGGGTGGCAGTCGGATTTATTTTACAGTGTAGGAACTACTGGGCCTCCACCACTCTTCCTCCTGGCCGTGAAAATAACGGATGCGTAAATACAATGTGCAAAGAGGTAGCACGATGACAGGGCATTCTGGATTCCAATGACAATAACAGATCATTAGCAAGAAGCCTTGTCATTTCAAATATATCCGATACGATACATGGCTTTGGGGTCTCACGATCATTGGTGGGCCTTCGCATTTGTGCTGTACTACCGTTCTGATATACTCTTTGGTTTTTTCGGTTAAGTCACGTAGGTAAAAAAGAGAAAATAAATTAAATCACGACGTTTCGGAAGCAACACAAGCAACCGTCATCAGGTTTTTACTGCTCCAGCAAAATTACTGAGTTGACGATGCATGAAGTCTGTGTTTGGATACTTTGAAGGGTTACGTTCAAGGACTCCCCTGCGCCATCAGGAGCTGCAAAAATGAAATGCTCGGAGTGATTGAGCACGGTCACTGTAATCACTGTAATGATAAGGTTGGGGTGTCACTCAGGACGGTATCGTGGTGAATGCTGAGGATAAATTGTGCTCGGAGGTACAAATCTGCCCTAAATCTCGCTTGCTGGCGGGAGTGGGGCGCGAGGGGGTGGGTTGGGGGGGGGTGATGGTCGGGGGGGGGGTGATGCTCGGGTTTGCGTTGCGTGCCGACTGGTTGCGGTGGTGCCGTGTTCATGGCGAGTTGCGGCGAGAGATTCTCCTTCCAGCACAAGAAGCCGTGTGGGGCTCTCACCTTGTCGATGCGCACCGAGTCGACCTGGCACTCTACGACCCCCGCGGAATGACGTTAATTGCCTCAATTCGGGGGCCCGCCACTCGATTCAACCATTTGTGTAATTTTTTTGGCTCAATTTTAGCATCGTCTTAGTTTTGGTTTTTCTCTACGTGTTTTATATGTATAGTTTTGTTTGCTCCATTTGGGTAAATTTGACAGAAGCATATTGTGTGCATATCATTTGCATGACATGTAATATTCTTAAACACGTGGTTTGTTTTCAATGGCCATAGGAATGGATTTTGATCATTGTGTGCTGAGCACTAGTTTGTGTGTCCTGTGTATTTGACATGAGTGTCAGGCTCTGGTAATGGGAAATAATATTTTATAGGTATCATCAAGAGAGCCATAATATTGCGTGAGCGACATCACTACATTGACGATGTATTAGAATGTATGGTCTTGAAGGCACAGTGATGCAATTATATTTCTATAATGACACACTCTGACAGTAAAGCCTTGTGTCACATTCGTATAGCTTCATGCTTATCTTGGTGGCCATCTGGGACACACTTGCTAGGCACATGTCTTCCAAGATAAAGCGTTTTGTTCTTTGGGTTGCATCTTAATACACCAGTGCCTGCCATTGACCAGGCCATGAGTTGTGGCCTCACATACAACGCCGATGCACACTCTGCAAAGAGATGTTCACCATCCATTATTCATCCAGAATACGGGACAATTTTTATAGATGCATGTCGGTTCTCACCGTTAGGCCAAGCCAAATTAATACAGCGTGATGCACTTCTAGCTCTCAGTTCCAAATAAATATTTCTTCATCTTGCAACATCATACTATCTTGATTTGATCTTGATTTGATGCTTTCGTGACTGCAGGAATCCATACTCTTAGGTTTTTTCGGTAAAGTCACGTAGATATCAAATAAAATAAAACACGACGTTTCAGGCGCAATACTAGTAGCAAACATGGAATGGGATTGGGGAGAAAAACCCAAAGGAATTTTTTTTTTCATGGCTTTGGTACGATCATTTGTGGCCAGGCGACAATCCTCATCTTGCTGCTGTGGAGTTGAGTTTATTTTTAAACAGTTTGCAGTTGAGAAGGTTAAGTGTTTTGCAATGAGCGAAAAACACCGGCCAAAAGTTCACTCAAAAGGCTTGCTCACTCGCTCGCTTGCTCCCACCCTACTGCCTTCTCTTTCACACGGCTGGCTGAGGAAGCTGTTAAGCATTCTCTTGGGAGATGGCAGGGTGGCTCAGCGGCCAGTGCTGAGCACAGCCACCACTGAGACCAGGGTTTGAATCTGGGTTTCAGTCACCCTTGATTAAAGTGTATTGATTCGACGGTCTCAGTCCATTAACTAATGAACACGTGCACAAAAAAGCACCTCTTATTTGATTTCGTCGTTCACTTAATTGTTCTTATTCCGGCTTTGAGAATTAATTTGTTCCGTTTGATTGACACGACAGGACCAATCGTTGTAGGGCATCGAAAAGGTGTGCCCTGAGTGTGGATGAAGAGTTCTATTGAAGTGACTTCAGAAATAGTTGCGTGACACTGGCTTCTGGGGTCACTCACATGGCGGTACACCGCTAGCTGAGAGAGCGCAAGTGGAACATCATTTGTCGGCGGAATTAAACGTTTCTCTAGCCTTGGGAATTTTCCCGACATTTTTTTTTGCAGCGCGGTGCTCAGTCGGTCGAACTTTAAAGGAACAATAAATCTCCTCGCGATGCCGTCGCCGCGTCAAGGCAAGGCTTGTACCAGCCATCCCGGGCGTCGTGGTGGCGGCAGCCGCCGGCACGCTTCATCGGCCGCGAGAGGTGCTGGCGTCGCCGAGTAATCATCGCATGTGAAATAGTCGCGGCTATTTTATATTTCTTTTCGAGGTGTGATTTAAAACACCGGAACGCCAATCCCCAGGACCCGCTTGTAAATGAAACGACAAAAGAAGGGAGATTGAATTTGAAGGAAATGTTTTTTTTTCTTACTCCCTACCTCTTAAAGCGCTTATGGAAAAAACATCACGTGCCCGCCCAAAGCTACATCCTCAAAAACATTGCGTTTGGGGCAGGACCCCGCAAGGGAGCATCATTGGCAGATTGAGTCCAAAGCTGCCCATGTTGTAACTCACCCCCCCCCTTCCTCGCGATAACATGCATGATGGTTAGTCCAACGTGCTGCCACCATCACAGCCGACACCGAGCTCCTCATTAGGGTGCCTTCCTTGACTGGACTTGATTGACACTGGCCCCAAACATAAAAGGATCCCGGGCCTTGACCTCTGCATCCCCTTGAATTGAAGGCTCAATGCAGGGCAGTTGTGTTGTGCTTGGACCACTGTACTGCATTTTACCTGGTCCAGGTTTGATTTCTGGCTAAGATGTACAAACCGGTTTCAATTGGTGTCTGGACCTCTCCCGAGCCTCTGCTAGGTCGACTCGCCCTTAAATGCGTGTGAGCGTCAAGGCTGGGAAAACAAAGGTGGCCAGATGTGGTTCTAGGCTTACGGCATACATTGTAATTCAATTTCTTGTACAATTCTAAATGTTGATTGTTTGTCTTCTTGTGTGTGTTTGCAGTGCATTGCAACAGGCGTGTTTGCCATCCTTCTCTCCAAGAACCTGCAGAGATCTTGCTTTGTAAGTAAATAAGTAACAGAATTGTCACTTACAATGTGTACTTGTACGGCCTTTTTGTCAATCCACTGCAGGATGATGGCTTCCCCACCCTGTGGGCCGTGGGGATTATTCGTTCATTGTTATACTTCTCTACGCTGGTTAGTGTAGCTTCGTGGCGACAGGGAGCATAGACATGTTGGCATAGAAGTACAGTACAACAGTAGATTTTGCTCCCAAACATAGTCCCGCAGCTCTATCATAACCAGCTTATACGGTACATGCTGGTCACCCATCCGAGAGCTGTCCAGGCTCAATCCTGCTTGGCATCAGATATCTGTTGAGATAGTAAACCAATTGCAGGTGACTTGCAGATAACTTAGTACTCGGAACAGCAATGTGTTGATGGGCCACATCTTGATTCGTAACACTGAGTTGAGCTAATACTCGTTAATGGTTTGCCTTGTTAAATAAACAAACCCTCCTGCCACTGCATTGATTTGAGAAAGCAAATTGATCAATAGATTCAACTTATTAAAATTTCTGTGATTAAATAGACCCACTTGGTAATTTTTTTAATGTTATTTTGTTATCTCCCTTAATTGTAATCATAATCATTTTTAAATCTAATATTAATCATCTTTGTTTACAAGTATCAATACTTACATTTTTCTCAATCATATTCCAAGCTGTATTTTAAACAAAGGAGGAAATATAATTGTTTTAGACCAGTTCATAATTTTTATTGCTCAGATAATTAACAACTGAGTGGTTCGGATGTGTTATACACACCCACATACACCCACACACACATACACGTGCAGTAGATTCACTGGCTAGCCACTGCATAAAGGATGCTGCCATTATGCTTGCCATCCTAATGTGCTAATTACGCAGAAACTGCATAACATTGGCAATCTTTCCCAAAAACTAGCCACTGGTATCAATAAACTTGTGCGGTAAGTTTAATCGTAATAGGTTAAGGGGTTTTATAGCTCTAATACTTAGCCGGTCAATGGGGTTGTTTAGCCATACTTCACCACACTTGTCAGTGCGGGATGGTGAAGAAAGGTCCCATGACTGGTACAGATATTACTCGCCGCTGATATTAGCTGTGGCTGGGAATTTAACTCGCGTCACCAGGTTCTTATCACAGTGGTACGAAGCAGAGGTCGCAAACGGGTTTTGATTCCTTACCCGTACCTGTACCCGGCCGCACCAGGGTCGCAAACGGGTACCCGTACCCATACCTGGCCGGGTACGGGTAGCCGGGTATCGGGTAGGGTACGGGTATCAGGTACCCGGTTGCGACCTCTGGTACGAAGTGCACATGTGCGGCCCCCATGTACGCGGAAAGCACACCTCACACCCTCACACCGTACTGTGCTCCCACCCAAAATTACACTGCCACACTACATCCCACATATCAGCAGTGAAAATGAAATCTGTGACCCTGAGCAACACTGTATATCTGCTTGCCTAATTTGATCCCTCACTGTGTCGGCCCGGTGCAAGGGCAGGCAGAAACGATGTCTTGGGGAATGAGCCACAGTCTGGGTTTCGCCTCTTCAACCTCTCCCTCTTCCCCACCCCCACCCCCTCCATGCTTTCTGTCCTTGGATACCCCCTTGAATTTGTCACACCTGCAGTGAGAGGGACCGGGGACAAGGGAGGCAGCACTTGACTTTATTTTTTTGTAAGGAATTATTTTGGCAGTGAAGGTACGAGGCGAAGGAGCGGCCTCCCCCTGGGACGGTCACAGCAAGCGGGACCGCCCGCGTAGTAGTGGTATCGGCTAACGACCCCGGAGGTGACAACGCATAGCCATTTCAATAGGGGTCGCTTCTGTACACAAGGAAAAAATGGCATTGCATTTGTGTAGCGCATTGCAACGTCAAGACCACATGAAGTGAGAACAAATAACGTGTTTTTCCTATAAAACGGCAATTAAGAGAGTGAAATTGTTTACAAAAAAAAACCACTTTGCTGCAACATAAAACGTTATTGAAATCGATTTTTTAAAAATGAGTCGGACGTGATTTGAGAATAAAGGGATGCTGAATGGGTGACTTGCTGAGGACGGTGATGAGTTTCCAAGGCCTGAAGCGTAATATTAAAAGGTTCTGTCACTCTTCGTGCGTGCTGTGAACGGACAGAGCCCGAATGTTCCTGTGCCATGTGAAAGGAGTGAACGAACCGAGACGAGCACGCCGTAGTTCAGTCGGCCAAGAGAGATCGAGTCCATGTAGAGTCTTCTTATGAGCTTAAAGTAGAACCATGATGTCTACTCGGAGTGAATTGATATGCCCCTCTCATCCAGCACCAGGTGGTCTTTCTTCATGCTCTGTACACAGAGTTCTCAGTCGTTGGTCATTTATATGCTAATTGTTAGCCCTGAGAGCTAAGGTTGGCTGATTCATGTGAAAATCCACATTTATTATATCATGGGTGGGGGGCGGGGGTGCAATCATTGGTGACTGGGACAAGACCATTAAAAACACAACACAACTTCTGGTTTAACCACGGGTGACTGAAACCCAGATCTGAACCCAGGATGTTAGCGGTACGGCCTCGGTGCAGTACTGACAACCATTATGAGTTCATTGGGATATTCGTCCAGAAAAATTTTCTGTTTAACCGTTGTTTTTATAATTACAATACAAAATGGTTCGGAACCAACAACAGAGATTAGCGCTGCCTTATTACTCAATTCAGCACAGAGACCCTTAATCTCAAGACCATTTCGGGAAAGATCCGGTGTGGGATGTTTGGCCAATTTCTCGTTGAGCATTTTAGGAAGATGGCCTCCCCTCGCCTCGCATTCCCTGTTCCTAGATTACATATCTATTCCCCTTCTCCCTTCCCCACCCAGCCCTGGTCTAGCCCCCTGATTCTCCCCACTCCTGTGTCCATTACCATGGCAACAATCAGACCTTCCTGATGTGGGTATGTTCAATGGGTTGCTTATGCCGTCCGACATCTGCACCACATGCGTGGTGTTTGCTGCATTGTGATGAATGTGTGGGAGTGAGTGTGTATGTGTCTTTGTCATGAGGAGCATTTGTGAAGCGGTTCGCGCAATGCGCTACGAATCTGTTTGATTCCTGGCCAATCGCTAACATCAGTGGCAACCGATATCACAACCTCTCCTGCACCTTCCCTAGGTTGACTCAGCCAAACATAAACACACGTGATTGTGTGTGATCATCTGCACGATGGTTTTGGTCACATGACCCCCTCCCCTCATGTAGGCCTCAGTAGATCCTAGCTAAAAGCATTTAAAAGCTAAAAGTACAATGGTCGTTAAAGTTACTCGTGGGATATTTGTAGTTTTCTGTGTTTTATAAAGGGGATGCGGTGGAGCATATTTGTCAGTCAATCTGGTGACCTAGGCTCGATTCCTGTCCCCCTGTCCTCTGCTGTCCACGATGGCCATCACTCGTAGCAAATCGGTTTCTGAATCAGATCAGCCCGGCATTAAATAAGTACCTGGTGAAGTGCGGTGTCAACATCAGTCACTGTGGAGTGGGGAGACGAAGGTGGCTGAGCATACATCATGTGGCCTCCATCACTGCATCACTTGCACACCATGCCTGCCTTGCTGGGTAGGGATATAACGACTCGCCATCCCCTCCGCGGTTTGAGCAAGCACAAATATTCAGGGTCCCGATTCGGTTCACATTTTTATGATTGTTCTTCCTCACTGGTTCACGTTGACTCCCCACTGCTGCTGGGTATGCAATGATTCACCCCGAGCGAATTGATGAATTCTCAAATACCAGCCTTTTTATGAATCATGCATGTAGCCTGTTTTCCAAACTTATTGTCACTGTCTCAGTTGTAATAAAAAAAAGTTGGTCTTGTTTATAAAATGTTGTTTACTGCATTACCCCGGGCATAACATTTGCGTAGTGTGTAATATGCATAAAACGTAAATAATGAAATACCACCCACACCATTTGATGCATGTTTCGCGAACGTAAGAATAGAGATTGCGCGACGACGTTACGGTTTGTTAGGTGCCCTGTGACTGCAGAGTTTTCGTGAAACGCAACGCAAATATGATGCAACGTAACTCATTGTTTTGTCGTACAAAATTGGACGCGTCCACGACAACCAAGAAGTGGTCAGCGTAGCTGCAGGGACAAACAACGTAGATGCCGAGGGACGATAGGGCACTCTTCGCTTGAAATCTGACGCAAGCCGAACCTCGTTCCGTCAATTCCTCACTACACTATCCTGAAGCGGAAGATTGGTGCTGGACACAACCTTGCCCAAGCTTGCATTTAGCAGAAATGTACATGCTTGTGTGGAAATGTACATGCTTGTGCAATGTTTTCTTATTCAGTGACTTGCTTACTTTTTCAGTATTTTACATTCCTATCTTTTTTGTATTGTTTGTTGTAACTTGCCGACCCGCCCCCAACTAAGACATCTGTGAAAAGAGCTTCATAGCTCATTGGATTCCTCTTCCAGTCTAAATAAACACTCTGATTCTGTCTCCTCACTTGCCGTGGCAGCAAACGGGTCTTTTGGTGACGTCCTCGCTCTGCTGCCTGCTGACGGCGCTGTGCTGGGTGACGCTTGGCCTGGCCGTGGTGCTCACCGTCAAGAGCAACGGCCGCAACCTGGAGCAGGAGTGCATGGAGCCTCAGGAGGCGGCTCGACACCGCTCGTCGGGGCAGTCTGGAACGCTGATGCCTTGCGCCAGTGACCCCTCCCGCCTCTACGTGAGTCCACCCCCCCTTACCAGCCTTGGGCGCCGCGGTAGTGAGATGGTATCTACCTGGCCTGGTGTACAGGTGGTCGTGGGTTCAATCCCAGCCCTGACGATGCCTGTATATTTGGAATTTGCATGTCTCTCTCCCCGCGGTCGCGTGGATTTCTCCCCGGGTCCTGCGGTTTTTCCCTCCACATTTTAGAAACGTGCGTTTGGAGTATTTGGCTCCTATACATTTTGTACTTTGTATGGCTAGCATTTGTGGAAAGGTTGCTTCTGAACACGAGCTGTATAGCTCAGTGGGCCTTACCTATAAATAAATAGAAATATAAAAAAAACCTTGGCAGCATCGACCAACGCTGTCGCCACGTTGCCACGGATATTTGCCATAGCAGACCCGAGCCGTGCCTTGCACGTTCCACTAATGACCCGGTCCTGTGTCGCTCCATGCATCTGGCCTCTCCAACGCCATCCGCCCCTGCCCGCTGGAGGAAAATATTTGTAATTATTTTCAAGGATTAACATATCCTTGGGTTATGTTAAGCTGTGCCAAGCCAAAATCTCATACTTTAATTATCACCACAGCCATGTGGTCTTTTTTTTTTAGGCAAAAGTACAGCCACGAAGTTGACTCAAGCGGGAGACGCCTTTGACCACAGCGTCTCTTCAGCATTTAGGCCTTGACATCACGACCCTTAAAGAGCGGCGATCCACTCTCAACGGCGCCCGAACATCGCATGGTAGATGCGGTCCCCTCCACCAGTTACTTAGAATAAGAAACCTGGATTCACATTGAGCCAGGCCTGGTGGTGGTGCACATCTAATCCAGTGCTTTGTAAGGGAAGGGGTTAATGAAATACACGCATTTATTTATTTTTGTTACTAGAAATCCCCATTGGGCTGCAATGTGGGCAGGAGATGGCAATAGAGTGAGTAAGTTTATGAACCTATCTGTGTGAGCCTTGAAATTCCAATCGCTCGTGTGTACGTGGGGCTTATCTGAGAACTCATTTACTCCCACGTACTGAACTGTTGGTCAAACATCTGAGGGCAGGACCCTCTTAAAAATGAGCTTGAAAAATCTAGTGAGGCTTTCCTGGACGTATAAATTACTTTTTTTTTTCTTAGACTTGTCGCCATGGTGTAATGGCTAGAACACTGGACTTGCAATCCAGAGGCACCAGTTACATTCAGTTTACACAATGTGGCCAATTTCTTAAATTCTCCTGCGTCGTTCCGCCCAGCAGTATAAATGGGTACAACATCATCTGTTTGAACGGCAGGCCAAGTGTATTTTATATAACTAGGTGAGATCACAAGAGACCCGGGGTAGTCTAATTTGCAACATGGACCCGGGCCATTTTTGCAGGTCACATGTGATGGGGTAAATTGTTGGTTCTTCTAAGACATTTGATCAGTGTGGAAAAGGAAGCCAAATGTACTCTTGAGGGGCTGGCTAGAGTTCCCACTCAGTCGCGTGAGCAAGCAATGGCAGGGCTACACCTTTACCTTTTTAAAATGAATTTCAGATTTACATCCATGATAACAAAGATTGAATATATGTCAAAATGCAGCTGGTTGACACTCTGCCGGATGGAATGGCCATTTTGTGTTCCACAGGGGGAGGAGGCTGGTGGTGTGTGTTCGGGAGCGCGTGTGAATTGTCTTTGTGAGCCTAAGTGTGCTAGCCTGAAATCCCTGCGCGTGTGCAGGAACGCGTGCTAAGAGCTTACGTTAACAAAAAATCTCGACAACAACTGTCCCTAATGCAAATACAGTTACCCAAGTCTGCCTCCAAAAAGCGATAATGAAATATCAACTCACTCTCGTCCACTCGATTCAGAGACGTTCTCAGTCGGTTGGCAGGAAGCCATTGTAACAGCGACACGGCACAGGAACTGGCAGCAGGCAGACGGATGCCATCCGCTCCAAATCAAATGAATCGTCTTGATTTGTACAAACATTGCGGTCCCACTCATCTCCACGAAACTGACCAGGTGGCCTGGCAGTCGAACTAGCAGCTTGCAGGCGGTAGAGCCAGCAGCTTGCAGGCGGTAGAGCCAGCCAGCGGTAGAGCCAGCAGGCGGTAGAGCCAGCAGGCTGCAGGCGGTAGAGCCAGCAGCTTGCAGGCGGTAGAGCCAGCAGGCGGTAGAGCCAGCAGGCTGCAGGCGGTAGAGCCAGTAGGCTGCAGGCGGTAGAGCCAGCAGGCTGCAGGCGGTAGAGCCAGCAGGCTGCAGGCGGTAGAGCCAGCAGGCTGCAGGCGGTAGAGCCAGCAGGCTGCAGGCGGTAGAGCCAGCAGGCTGCAGGCGGTAGAGCCAGCAG
>CM025631.2:5227900-5244244 GCA_014621495.2 Entosphenus tridentatus | reverse complement strand
GGCGGTAGAGCCAGCAGCCTGCAGGCGGTAGAGCCAGCAGCCTGCAGGCGGTACAGGCTGCAGGCGGTACAGCCTGCAGGCGGTAGAGCCAACAGCCTGCAGGCGGTAGAGGCAGCAGGCTACAGGCGGTAGTCTGCGAGTTAAAATCCTTGTTTTGGGGTGCGTTGCCTCAGCCCACCATCCCTCCACAGTAATAATATCAGCACTTCTTTGTGGGAAAGTCAACAGTAGTTGTTCTATGGATACAGTGGCCCTTGCCATAGAATTGTGGAATTTCCACCACTGGCTCAGGGATGTAAACAGGGGATGGGCCACCGCCTCGATGCTCATTTGACCCGGAAATCACTTTGCCATCTCCATCGGTGGTCGTAAAGGAAAATTATTCAAAAATAAACTGCTCTTGAAGCTAACCACCTCGACCACATCTGGGCTGTCCAGCGCGAATATGAAACTTTGTTAATAAGAAAAAAAATTCCTTAAATGGCATGGCCAGGCATGTCATGATGCCACTTGTGGTGTCAATGACATGTCTGTATTTTGTTAAATATTAATATTAACATCAGTGGAATAATGTCTTAGTCATCGTCATCATTAGCTATGGTCAATCCACTGCTGGATGAAGTATGACAAGAGTGCCTGACCATAATTTTAATCTTTTGTTCTCCTGAATCTTCAAACCCATGTCTGACTGCCTGGGACACACAAACAGCCTCGTTGGTTAGGGGCAGGATGAGATGTGTTTTTCGGCTGGATTCTTCAAACAACAACAATAAACTGTTGCCTTCTCACAAAGTGTTCCTTATTTTATGTTGATATTTGGCTGAGTTTATCACCAATCACGATTTGATCTTGCTCTTTCGATTGTGAGTCATTCTCTCAGACTAGAGCACCACCAATTGGATTTACCACCCATTACTTTACGGAACTGTTGAAGAGTGACGCCCTGAATTATTTCTGCATTTCTATCACGACACAACGTGTCCCCACCGCACACACACTTTGCGAGTTGGTACACACCCCGCCTCCTCCCAGGCCCGTCGTCTGGCACGTCCCAGTTGGCACCTGCACGCGCACGGGTTGCGGAGTTTTCTGGGTAATAGAGATGTCAGCCCGTTAGGCAAGCTTCCGCGCGTGCGTACATTTGTACGCGCGCGCGTGAGCGTTATGACGCTCCACCAATGTGGCCATCCCTTGGCCGCGCGACGCCTTCCCCCCTCCATCTGTCGGCTGCTCCACGTGCGACCTGGCGCCTGTAGCATGTTCCGCGGCCAGCAGGCCCGCTGCTCGCTGCGACCGGGAGCCTTAAATGGGGCGTGATTCATTGCCCCCGGGCAGGAGGGGGGGGTGGCCCGTGTGCTGCTTTTTCGCCGTGACGTCGCTCACGAAGGAGCCGCTCTGGAGAGACGTGTTGCGTCTCGGCTCGCCCGCAGCGTTCACCTCGACTTGTAACACTCGTAGGGAATTTTATTGGAACTCGGGGCATGGTGGTGGTGGTGGTGGTAGTGCTGCTGCACCACGCCTGTAATTACGCACTTTACGATGATTTTTTTTCATGTAATTTTTTAATGGCACAAATAAGTGCGTACACTGAAATTGTGAACGTGCAAATACGATGCAAACATTATATTCATTTGATATACCGATGTTACATTGAGGTTAACGGAAGCTCACAAAGCTGTTCAAACAGAATGGTAAAGATGATGATATTCAGTGAGACAGCAAAAACGAGACGTGATATGTCAGTGAATCGCTGGGGTGGGGGTCAATCCTTACATACCTACCCATAATCCAGTTCTGTGTGGATCACAAAGACGTATGTTGCTGTGAGACTACCAAACAGCTGTTCCGTGAGGTTGTCAAGATGTAGCAGGACAGCAAGTTTATAATTGACCTTGCATAAATATTACTCGGTTACGGATTAATTCAAAACTTAAGATACTCCTAAACCTGCCCGTCTGCAATATGGCCGGAAGGTGGTTGTACAGCAAGTCGGTTCATGAACGTATATCTGCGTACACTGTGGAGTGTTTTCCCCTATAGTGTGCATGGATTTTCTCCAGGCAGGCTGGTGTCCACCCACATGGTATTGTTATTGTAGCTTTCAGCCTGAAACTTTCCACTGTTGGCCATAGATCTCCTCAATTTTTCTCATTCTCTTCCTTGTCTTCATTGTTCCTGTCCACAAACTCTGTCATTCGTTTCTCTAGATCTTCCCCTGAGTGGTCTCCGATCAGAAGTTAATTTTGTCCATCTCCCATCAGTCGTGATGTTCAATAATACTCGAAATGGATTTGTTAGAATATTCTAAGCAGGAACCTTTTGAAATGGAGTCACGAGACTCATTTATTAACACTTTTACAGATGAATAAATGGATTCCATATTCAATGTCGTGGAGCGGCGGTGCAGTTGTTAGTGTGCTGCGTTATGAACCCGGCCCACCTGAGTTTTGTTCCTAGCCACAGCTGGAGAGTGATATCTGGACCGGTCCTGGGTCTCTACCTTTAGCAGCGTTCACTGATCAGCGTGGTGAAGTATGGTTAACAACCCCCACGACTGACACGGCACGGCCTTCATCTATCGGTGGATTAACTAAAGGCTGTAATTGTAAAATTACTATTTCTCCTTCCTAAAACCCCAACATCTGTTTCTAAAAATATTTTCCCTTTGCTTTCATAAGGTCACGCTCACATTTGGGGCTCCCCTCTGTACCCACACGCGTGTTGTACCTAACAAAAGCTTAAACTGAAACGGGGTATTAATAATATAAAGGGGTGTGAGTGGCTGTGTGTGTGCGCTCCGTGTGCCCATTTAGGGTGCCCAGGGTTGACTCCAAAACTGCTGCTCAGCTCTTTGTCTTTTCTTCCTGGCCATTTGCCAGCACCGCAGTGTTTTTGTTTTCATAAAATTTTCTCGTGTTTTTTTTGTAACCACGGTCTCCCTAAAGGAATTACCTTCGAGAGAGAGAGGGTCCGGGGAGGGGTTTTTGTTATGCCGAGAGGCAGCGGTATTTTCTTCCGAATCGCCAGTTCCCACGAGACCGCGCATCGCTAATCCGACATCCGAGCAGTCCCCCCTACCCCCCCCCCTCCTTTCACACTTGCTTTCCTTCCCACCCAAAGAGATCCATTTCCAAGAAAACGTGACATTACACACTAAAGCGGTGGTAATGACAAGAATATGTATTTGCGCCCTTCTATTGTATTCTTTTAGATGATGCTCTTTGAACGAGATGCACACACACACACACAAAACGGCTTCCCCATTAGCTGTATCGACTGTTGGGGCAAGTGCTGTTAGCGAGCACCTATTGAGGTTGGCATGGCACATGAGGAGGTGGAGGAGGAGGTGGTGCCAGAACAGGACTGCCTTTGACTCCTAATTGCCAATGCGGATGCTTACACTTGACGCATATTACCAAGCATTCGTTTAAGGCTAAGTTGACTTAGGGGAGATGTAAGACAGATTAATATTTCACTTGCTACTGATGTGCATCGTGGTCGTGAATTTGCATCCAAGTTGCGGGTATAATAGTGCACGCCACAGACCACTACGCCACCACTCCCCACACAAACACTGGTCAGAAACAGTGCTCGGAATCTTAACCAGCATAATAATTATGAATGCAACTCCACTGCAATGCAAAGTGTCGGCTTAAAACGGTATGTAAGCGAAGCATAATGTTGGTTCATGTAATAATGGCAACATAATGCAAGCATATGGTTCACAGCTATAATCTATGCAGCTGCTAAATGAGTTGGGTGAATTGCTTCCACCACACCCACGTGGAGGTGGGTGTGTGGTGGCATGCGTGTGGCACACCCGCTTCGAGGCGGGAGTGAGTGAATCACGCAGAATGCGTACGGTTCAAATGAACGACGGCCCCAAAGTGCCTCCTCTACACAGCGTACTTATGACTTTCCCTTCCATTACATCACACAACCTCTCACCAAATCTCCTTACAGCAATAACTCACTCTTGCCTTTTCAGTGTTTCACCGCTCTCATAATTGTCTCGTGTAATGTACCACCATTAGCGTCTCGCGATACATTTTGAATTATTTATCATTGTCGTTTACGAGGTGGGGGGGGGGGATGGGGCGGTGTTGGGGGGGGGAGGGGTGCGGAGAGGAAGGAGGGGAGTTTCTGAGAGATATGCAAGCAAGAGACTTAGATCTGCTGATTTACAATAAATACACGTCCAACACAGCGTGTTTTTAAGACGTAGGAAGCTCGAGTTGGCACCACAGATATCCTGGGTTTGGATTTCGGCAGATGCCTGTGATTATTAACAGGGTTTTCAAGTGCGGTGAGTTGATGACCTCTTAACCCTGTCACCAACCACTGCAAAAAAACATAAAATTTGGTTTTGCGCATAATTTGTCTAAATTACAACTCTGACATGTAAAAGCATCAGTTTAGTTGTCTGAGGACAAACATTAATCTCTAGCACGGTGGGTGGGAATATGTTGCCCCGTCAGTGTCGCCCAAGGATCTCTCAAAGGGATCTACGAGGTAGTTGTGTCATCGGTATCCGCAGGCCGCCCTCTGACATGAAGGGTTGCACTGCGAGAGTTCCTCGAATGGATTCTTCATCTTGTGACACGTTGTAGCTGCGTCACCCCGAGCTATGAATGCCCTGATAGTGGCATTGTCTTTGTACTGTTCGCCCGGTTTGGCGTTCTCTGGTGTGACTGGGCCCTAAAGAAGGCTGTCTCTGGTGTAGACACATCAGTTTCAAAGACGATGCCTTTATTCTCAGAGCATGTTTTTTTTGCATTTGTGTGTTTAATACAGACATGATTCCTTGCAAATAGTTTCTATTTGGTGTTTGAACATCTTGACACCGGTTTTATTGCCAGAAACGGTAAAACCTATTCTTATTTTTTTATACTTTGATACGGCAAAAAAGGTCCTATGTTGATAATGATGTTTGTTGTTGCGTCGTTTCATCTGCGATGGCGATGGTGTCCCCCCCCCCCCCGCCCTGTGCAGGACACCACGATGGCCCTGTGGTTGATAGAAGTGCTGATGGCGCTGGTGGAGATGGGGCTGTCCATCCGTTGCATCATCGTGGCTGTGATCCTGCGTGGATGCGGGCCGTGCATGCGCCCCGCGCCCTACGAGAACCACATGCAAAAGGTGGCGGAGGCAGAAACATTGACCATACCGGTCGTATGGGCCTCACCGCATGCACCGGCCACACCACCACCACTTCCATGTCACCATCTCTGCCAGCACAGACACAGATCTGTCATCCTTTGCGAGAAAACGCAAATTCACAAAACAAACAACTCTGGTCACCAGGTACGCAGCGACGCATCGATTAATATCGATCGGTGTGGAGTCTCGCGTTGCCACGACGCGCCCATCGGGTCGCGCGCATGAATCGACCTGTTGACGACTTGCATACGTTGTGCGTGATTGCATCATTTGAACAACCGTGCAGCCATCTGAGATGCTACATTAACTGCATGGAGACGAGTCACGAGTGGACACGTGCCCCTGATTTTGTAGCTCGTGCAGCGGCCGGCTCGAACCAGCTCTACTCGTGTGGCTCCTCGACCAGCGGCGGTCGCCTCTCTTTGATAGAGCCTCCATTGAACGCTGGTTTTGAATCAGAATCTGAAGCTTTATGTATACAGGTGGAGGAATCCGATGAGCTATGAAGCTCTGTTTTTTTACAGATGTCCAGTTAGGGGCGGGTCAGAAAAGTTAGAGGTTATGTATGTGTATGTATGTTGAACTTCCTTTGCACCATACGTAGCTAACTGTGTCTCTTCCACCCCTGACAAAAGTGCAAAGGGCTGGCGGCGAATGTTCGACTGAGAGACTAATATATGCGGGTTTTTAACTGTGCTCCCCCCATGCACCGTCTCAGGTCGGAGCGTCCATTTTTGGAGTGCTTGCAAATGTTCATAATCACCTCATAACCTTGGTTCTTTCGGTAAAGTCACGTCGAAGGGAAATAATAAAATAATACAAAATATTAACCAATAAAATTATCACGACGTTTCGACTGCAACACAAGCAATCATCATCAGGTGTGAAATCCACAGCAAGAAATTGTATTATTATTTGATTATTTCCCTTCTACGTGACTTTACCGAAAGAACCAAGAATATGACTCCCTGCAGTCAGGAAAGCTTTAAATCGAAATTTCACCTCATAACCGTATAGATACACACACAGGGTGTCTGTCTTGTGCTGTTTGTCAATGAGGGAAAGGCCGTAAAGTCACATTCAGTAGCTTTTAGCGATGGTTATATGCACTTCAGACATTAAAACGTTTGAGAGTGCAGTCACGAGCATGCCATGTTGAGTGTCAGAAAAGTTTTAGTTGTTTTGAGTTGAGACTTTATTTCAAGGTTGGCTACGTGCGGTGCAAAATACGTTCAACCGAGTAAGAAGTGCAAATGACTCGTGTGCCCATTGCCTCTACACTCACTTTGCTTTTGTCCTTTCCCGCCACCATCACCGATATCATCACTGCCAATACCACCAATACTCCCACCACTCATAACACTTAACACTAACCCCACCACAAAAATTAAAGATCCCCCGTGTAGCCTTAATAGACTGTAGGAGCAAGTGCTGTTAGCGAGCACCAATGAAGGCTGGCACGGCACACGAGAGGGTTGGTGACCAGCACCGTGCCCTGCCGCCTTTGTCTCCCCAGTGGCGATGTTTACGCATTGCACGAGTTCTCACTTGAGGCCGAGTCTACCTAGGGGAGGCTCAGGACCGGTTCAGATAATCGCCACTAGTGTTGGCCATGAGCGGGAATCAAACTCGTGTGGCAGGGTTTGTAGCGGAGCACATAATCCGCTGCGCCACCGCTCCCCATCATCACCACCACGATCAGTACCGCAAGCACCAGTACCAATACCCGCCATTCGCCACTAAGTGACGGTGACGTCACCACGGCGCCAAGCAAGCACCACCACCACAAACACAACCATTAAAGAGTTCTACCAACTCCACTACTACGCCACCCTGACCACCACTATCACTGACACCATTACCCTTGCCACCACTACAACTGTCGACGCCATTAATACTAGTGCCAACCCGGCCACCACAATTTCCAACAAAACTACTACCGTGATATCCCCCGTCGATGGCACCTAAGCACACCACGTACAATATCAGAATCTCTATTTCGACTGGAGGAATCCTATAAGCTATGAAGCTCTTCTTGACAGATGTCCAATATGGGCAGGTCAGCAGTAACCTCCTCCTTCATCCAGGTTGACTGTGTGTGCATGACTCACTATGTGCGTGCGCCATTGTGTACAAATACTAAATAACGGGAAGCCCCACAAAGAACTGTGTGTGTGTGTATATAGCAGACTTTAGGGGCAAGTGCTGTTAGCGAGCACCTATGAAGGCCAGAATGGTACACGAGAGGGTGGGTGGCCAGCACCATGACCAACCGCCTTTGTCTCCCTAGTGGCGCTATTTACACACCGCACTAGGTACTCATTTGAGGCTGAGTCGACCTAAGGGAGGCCCAGGACCGGTTCAGATAATCGTCACCAGTGTTGGCCATGAGCGGGAATCGAACCCGGGTCGCCGGGTCCATAGCGCAACGCGCTAACCGCCACGCTATCGCTCCCCGCACTAGGTACTCATTTGAGGCTGAGTCGACCTAAGGGAGGCCCGGGACCGGTTCAGATAATCGTCACCAGTGTTGGCCATGAGCGGGAATCGAACCCGGGTCGCCGGGTCCATAGCACAACGCGCTAACCGCCACGCTATCGCTCCCCCAATGTGTGTGTGTGTGTGTATATAGAAATACACACACATACCAGCATGCACAGCCCCATAGAGAATTGTTGACGGTGTGGGGTGCAGTTGCGCATTTGTTTACACACTACACAATGATTCCAGCAAAACGGAGTTCACAAATAGAGCAACAATAAGAGTAAATGGTCTCTGAAGCCGACCTTATACAATCTGCACCTGCGACGGTGTGTACAATCACCGCTGGGGAGACAGAGGCAGCCTGCCATGCTACTGGCCAGACGACCCCTTAGATTACCGCGACCGCACCGTGTTACCCTTCATATCTGGCGAGATGTTAACTCCCTCGCCTGATATACAGGCGGTCGTCGGTTCGATCCCGACCATGACACATTTATATTTGGAGTTTGAATGTTCTCTCCCCGTGGTCAAGTGGATTTTTCTCTGGGTCCTCGGCTTTTTTTCCTCCACATTTATGAACATGCATTTGGAGTATGTGGTTGCTATAAATGTCCACGGGATAAGTCACTTCGTTAAGCTATCTTTCGTGGCCTAGGTTGCTTCTGAAAAATAACGATATGGCTCAGTTTAGTTTATTGTTTAGTTTAGCTGCTCACGTTAAGCACTTACCCGAACAATCGTGTTACAGGCTATATGTGTATGTTTGTGTATATATGTGTGTCGTGTCTTTTAATATGTGTATATGTATGCATGCGTGTGTAATTGTGTGTGTGAATATGTAAATGTGTATTTGTGGTAGCACTTGCCCCAAAAGCCTATTGGAGTCTTTACGGGGGATCTTTGTCGTGGGAGCATTGTAGTTAGCCCACTCAAACTCAGTTACGTGAGTTGGATTTCTGTTTACAGCCACCATCAGTGTCAAATAGCTGAACCAGTCATGGGCCTCCCCTAGGCGAACTCGGCTTTAAATTAATACCTGGTGCGGTGTGTGAACATCAGCACTGGGGAGGCGAGGGCCGGGTGTGGTGCTGGCCACCCAACCCCTTCTGTGCCATGCTGGCCTTCATTGTTGCTTGTTAACAGCCCTTGCTCCAACAGTCTGTTAATGCTATACGCGGGATCTGTGTCTTTGTGTGCGTGCCACAGGCGGACGTTGAGGTGTCGAGTGTCGTGGGCGACGACTCTGACACAGAGAGTGGCGTCAGCAGCGCCAAGGTGAAGTTCAATCTTCCCGAGGCACAGCCGCCCATCGAGAACCGGCAGCTCATCGTGGAGAACGCCGTGTCTGTCTAGAGCAGCGCACCGCGACGTCGCTCCCACGGCGACATCGCTCGCACCACCACATCACTCTCGCAACGTCACGTCACTCACGCCGCCACGTGGCTTCCACTGTGACATCAATCGCACCGTCACATGGCTTACGCTGATTGTTCGTCGGTGTTCTTTATTCACTCTCACTAATTGGGAACTCGCAACTTGCATTCACTCACGTTGGTCATGCACACCACGTATATTTGGGTACCACTCACTGGCACAAGCAGTTAACACAGAGCGCTCATTCCCGCTTACTGTGCAATGTTATTTACACCCATTCGCACACACACACCACCCATTCACAAACGCTGCCCATTCAGTTGCACCGCACACTCAATCATGCACTACAAACTCGTGAACGCAATGCACAGGGCACGCGTAATCACACCATGAGTTCATGCGGACTGTGCCACGTATGTGCTCGTGCGCATGCACGCACGCACACAACCAAACCAGGTGTGTGCGCGCGCGCACGCGTGTCTCTGTGTTCGTGCGTGGCTTCCTTTTGGCTGTAGAGCGCACAATGCCGACTCACCGTGCTTTCAAATGAGCGCTGCGAGGGTTCCGCTTGTCAACCAAGGGTAAGCGGGAGGGTGGGGGGCGGTGGTGGTGGTTCAGTGACCCACGCTTACTCCCTCCAGCCACCTACATTAAGATTCACAAACCACTACTGAGTGCCTTCAGAGGCCCGCAATTTGCGTGCTTCATATTTCACGTCTTGTTCGTCTGTAGTCGACGCGTCACTTTTACATTAGTACATTGGGAGCCGCGGGTTCGATGCCTGGCCGTGATGCGCCTCAACGTCGATGGTCAATTGGCGTCCTGGCCTGGGCCTCCCCTATGTTGACCCAGCCTTTAATGAGTACTCATTTAAGTCGTGTGGTGAGCAGCAGCAGCATGGATGACATAAGAGCAGTCGGCTGTGTGCGTCAGGCCGCTGCCTTGTGCATGCTGTGACGGCCTTAATAGGTGCTCGCTGATAACGCTTTCCCCAGCGGTCCGTAATGTCACACAGTAGGTGGTTGGGGGGGGGGGTACGTGGTGATGGTGAAAGGGAAAATTCCCAGTAATTACATTGGGGTGGTTGCAGCTGAATAGCGCACCGTGGGACCTTTAAATGGAGTCTGCAGGGAGCGGAGGGGTTGGGAAAGAAAAGCTCGAGACTTTATATCGGTGGGGGGGAGGGAGAGGCATTTAGAGATTATAAAATGAGTAACAGTGGGGGGGGGGGAGTGTGTAATTGAGTTTGTGATGTGGGAATGGCAAGGCTTTGGTGGGAGAATCACAGTCATGCTTCTCGACAACACGGCCACCATTATAAATTCAGTGTTGGTGTGAGGTTATGATGAGATGCTTAATCATTTGTGGCTATGGCGCAATAGACTTTGTTATCCTTGAATGAGTCGTAATGTTATTACTCATCATCCCAGGTGGCTTTTGGTGCACGTGGTTGGAACTAGAGTTGGGAACTGATACTGAATTTGTGTTTATAGGGAAAAGCGCGTGCGGGATTTTGGCCTTTTTTGGGGGGAGAGCAATGAGGCCTGACCACTTCACCCCCACTGGAGTCGAGAGCTCTAAACTCCAAACTAGATGTACAAGTTTCATATCCATCGTCAGCATCGGCCATGATCTCTCCTCTGCTGGATCAAGACCTGATCCACTCTGTCGCCATTTCTCGTGGTCCTGCGATTCCAGTCTTGTTCCAGCACGTGGACGGAGCTAATTGATCGTTTTTTGTAGTGAGCGTCCTCCCCTTTGGTTGAGGTTTTGTCGGAAATGTCCGTCGGCCGTAATCCCCCCGAGCTTCGGCGTGTCCTGCCCAAGTCCACATGCTCATCTTATCAAGTCTTGGCTCATGTCTCCGATTATCGTTCGTTCACTTGCCATTTCTTTTGAGTCGTTGCGAACGCGCATCATTCCACACAACAAGACAAACGCCAAGCGTTGATGTTCATTTCCAATGGTGACCTTGAGCCACCATTGGAAATGGAGAGGAAATTCCACGTGACCATGGCAGTGGATGTTCACTGTGGAGAACAACCACTTGTTGATGTCAACAAAGTGGTACTAATTTTATTGACCTTGGAGTGATGATGGGCAGTGTGTGAATCCCGCACGAGACTATCACACACTCCGCATAGTTCACGTATTTGGAATTTACGCATGAGACGATCTATCGATTCATTAATATAAATTATTATGCTCATGATATGCTTCAAATCGCACGCATGAGAATTGATTGCTTATAATGGCTGCAAATTAAATGCATGAGATACGAATGTGGCATTGATGATAGTGGAGGGAACAAAACTGTACAAACGAGACCAAATGAAATGAGAAACTACAAATGTGGCGGTGAAAACTCTACCAAAAAGGAATTGGTTCTTGGGTTGTTTCACAACCCCGGATCGTGGCAATCAAATCGCATGCGGTGGGAGGTGGCGGCGGGGGGGGGCTGTGGGCGGGGGGGTAAGTTGGGGTGAATCGTTCAATGCCGATTGCAATCGCCCGCTCGTGGCACCGGCCACAGTCAGCCGGCGTCCTCTTCATCATTTGAGGCTCTGTTTTTGGAGCTGTAATTTATTTCTCCATCCCTAGCGGCCTCGCTTTCTTAAGCGGCAATGATAATGCCTCGCGGATGCGGGTCGGGCGAACGGGATTGCCTAGAGAATTCAAGCGGCGGGGGAGGCAAGACGCGTGATTGAGACAGGTTCGCCACCCACCTACCCAACCAAACACCCACCTACCCAACCAAACACCCACCTAACAACACATCCATCCGTCCACCCCTCTCTCTTTTAAGGTCAATTGGAAACGCCGAGCCGTAAAGGTAATGAGCCATAGGTGGCTTTCATTTGGAGGGGAGTCGCTCTGTACTATCACCTGCACCAGTCCTAATACGTTCGTCTGCCTCGACCACCCTATTAAAATCCACAATGTCCGGTGAGGGTGTGGAAGGGTGGGTATGAAGGGAAGGCAGGTTCGTCAAACCTAATGACTAGATCACTCTAAATGTGCCACCTAATTTATATCTGAAGCCAAGCAGGTTTGATTGCAGTTAGTGTTTGAATGGGCGACTCCCTGGGAATACTTGATAGTTCGGGCTGTGGGCTGTGAGGTGACCAGGAGATGCCAGTAGGGGATTTTTGGAATATATCCGTGCAGAGATTTGAGAGAGTGTGGGGGTTGTCTTCCATTAATGCAGATTCCTCCCCGATGCCAAACGCGAAGGAATTGGCTGCCAAACTTTCCAGTGCACCCTTCTGAAAATCTTGAGACCAAACCAGGCTTTCGTTATCAAACGAGAAATTGTCCAGCGCATATCACCACTGGCAACTGCTGAGCCAGTAGTGAAATTTCCATGTTCCCGTGGTGGGAACAAATTTATCAAAAGAGCAAACGCAATTGGCTTCCGTCAGTTGTGCTCATTTCTAAACTTAATTTCAACTCGAGGGAACTGGGCAAACATTCCGAGTAGGACCTCCCCCTCGCTCTCGCCCTCAGACAAGGCACCGTGAGGGTTTTCTGAGTTTTAAATCCAGTGCTCGGGAGGCGAGGTTGGTGGATCGAGCAGAAATGGGTGCGCCGATGGCCGTGAAGTGGCGATGTATTCGTGGGTATGTTGTATTGACGCGTCCGTATAAATATTGGACCCTGTTGAAAAAAGGTCGTCTTGAGACTCAGGAGGCCCCCGTCCTGGGTTTAAATGACCACATCAGCTCAGGTTTGACAGCAGGAACAGCTGCTGGACTGGAGAGGTATATCGACTTATGATTATTATGATAACTATTATTTCGTCCTTACCGTGGGACCGAACTGTGACTGTCGACATTCCCAGATCGCAGCGATCAGCTGGGTTTTTATAGAATCATTTCGTACGCGGGGGTGAACCGGGTTTGTTAATGTGCGAGTGTTGATAAAATAAGTAAATTAAAAAGTCCATCATTGACGCTGCCTTATAACAGAAATATGTATAGTCGGCTGACCTTTTACAGACGAGTAAACATCAAGAGAGCAGAGGAAACGGCTGACGATGTAGTTGGGTATTTCTCTCCATGGTGATGTCCCGAGACAAGTGGGGGAACCGTTTTCTGTGCTAATGAGGCAGCGTTAATGACGAGCGCAAGTGAGGGGGTCTGCAATGTGTGCACGATTCGCGACCCCAGCCCCGTAATGTCGCGTGTAAAGTGTTGATCGCGCCTTGGCAATGCTCTGGCGTAAATGCTTTAGTTAGCACCCATTGAGTTGTCGCTGGGAGCTTAAGCAAGAGGGGCCAATTTTCAGAACCAAAGATAGGTGCTTAGACGAATTGCCTTAATGCCACGTTTTATTTGTTTCTGTGTTTATGTAACGTGTACGCGTGTCTGTGCGTGGGGAGTGGTGGCGCAGCGGTTAGAGCACTGTTGCGAGCCTGACGACGTTGAATTTTGATTTCTGGCCGCGAACGCCAGGTGGTGTTTCCACATTTCCAAGGCATCCCCTAGGTTGACTCGGCCTTAAATGAGCACCTGTTTCTCGTGTGCAAACATCAGCACTGGGGGATGGCTTTTCTGGCCACACCAGTTTGTTTGGGGCCATTTCAGCCTGAGCAGGTGCTCGCTCATCGCATGTGCCTCGACGGTCGACGATGCACGTCACCTCGCCCGACGCCCGATGTGTTTGTGTTATTGTTCATGCGGTGGTCACCGACACGCTCCGACTGACCACCGTTGAACTCCGTCATGTGCGAGGGGCGCTGAGATTGACGCGGCCGGAAATGAGTCGACTTTGCTTTGCTTTGTGTTGATTGGCATCGGCAGGAGAGGGACAAAGGCGGTCGGAGCCTGGTCGATTTCGAGCCCGCTCGTCGCACGGATGCCGTGGTGGCCTTAATAGGTGCTCGCAAACAGCGCCTGCTCCCCTACCGCTTTTTGATGCACAGGTCCGCGTGGTAAATGGAGATCTCAGTTTTATAGGAGCACGTGTGTGCTCTTGAGTTTTTAAACGAGACACTGGAGTAGATTTTTTTGCAGGGCTAAGACGTTTTGTGTGAGAAGAAGAAAACAGATAAAGCTGTTTTTTTTAAAAATATAATTTGTGAGTTTCAGTAGGTTGCCAGGTTAGGGGGGCTTGGAGCCAATCTTCGAGCGGAGGTTGTGAGCGCGGCTGGAGGCTCAATCTCTCGCTCTCTCACACACTGGCAGGCGGGGAGATCGCAATGTGTAAATCGTTTGAGTGGAAATAAAAAATATATACCGGAAATGTCCGTGATCCTCCCCCCGTCTGTGTTCTTTCATGGTCGCGAATTTATTTTTACATTCGCCACTTGACTGCCCCGTTGCTGCTCCACACACCTCGACTGAGATGACGAACGAGATGAGGAAACGTCATTAATGAGAAGGGGGGGGGGTGCTTTTGTTGGAAGTGATTGGATTGGGGTTTTTTTCTGCCTCGAGTATTCGGTGCGGTGCGTTCATAGCAACACCGAGGAGACGAGTGGACGTGGCGATGACCACCACCACCTCCTCTTCGTGTGCAATTCCGGCCTCATTGGTTTCTCCAAAGGAAAAGGCGGTGCCTACGGTATGATTTGTACTCGTGTAGTTTCATGAGTAGACAAATGCGCATGTACCACGTGTCGTGATCGGACATTCATCCACTGGATAAAAGCCCCCTCGTCATCATCCTTCGCAAGTCGTCTGATGCCACGTGGGCTGATGTCATTTCTCCCAACAGCAGGGCGCGGTATCTCATTTGCCATTCCGTCGCCACTCCATGCGAGCGGTGTGCACGGTGGTATATACATTGTGTGTGTGTGTACCTGTGTGTGTGTGTGTGTACGTGACCTCCTGCCAGCGGGCGTTCGACACTTCACGTGGCCTCAAGGTGCACTTGGCCTGGCACAAGCGTCGTGGTGACGTCACCGCCACTTAGTGGCGAATGGCGGTTGTGTGTGTGTGTGTGGGGAGCTGTGGCGTGTTGGTTAGCGCACTGCGCTACGAACCCGGCGGCACGAGATCGATTCCCGCTCACAGACAACGCCAGTGACGATTATCTGAACCGGTGCTGGGCCTCCCCTAGGTAGACTCGGCCTCAAATGAGTACCCGGTACGGTGTGTAAACATCGCCACTCGGGAGACAAATTGCGATCGGGCGTGGTGCTGGCCACCCACCTATGCTTGCCCCTAAAAGTGTGTTCACGTTATATGGGGGGGGGGTTTTTGTCTTTTTGCAAATATTCGTGTGTATGTTATATCGTTCGGTGGTGACACGCGATTTCTGCAGAGGGCCACGGTTCGAAACCCATCAGCCGCCCTGATTAATACTGCGCTGGGTGGATATTTACCATAAAATACGACGCGTCACGAGGTTCACAGTGGACGTTAAAGATCCAGGGAGGTCATTAGGAAGAATAGGCCAAAGTGTACCGGCATCAAAGTTTCAAATTTGCCAAATATTAAATAATTACACTGCAAACTACTCGATTTTAATATGCATAGCAATCACCGGCTCCCTACGACAAACAACGTGACAAGACCCTCCAATAAACGACAAGCATAACGAGTTTCCCTATATGCAAAAATGTACGTGTTTCTTTAACGTGTATATATTTATATGTATCTCTGAATATATGCATATCCACGGTGTTTGTATTGTGTGGGATGACTGAGTGTGTATATTTTTTTTAGGTGTATTTGTTTGTACATTATGCATTGTGTGTAGTCTGTGCGTTGTGTGTACATCGTGTGATGATCATGATGGAGCGGTCAGCGCGCTGCGCTACGAACCTGGCGAACCGGGTTCGACTCCCGCTCACGGCCAACACCGGTGACGATTATCCGAACCCGTCCTGAGACTCCCCTAGGTCGACTCAGCCTCAAATGAGTACCTGGTGCGGTGTAAACATCGCCACTGGGGATACAAAGGCGGTCGGGCGTGGTGCTGGCCACCCACCCCCTCGTGTACCGTGCCGGCCTTCATATGTGCTCGCTAACAGCACTTGCCCCAACAGTCTGTGAAGGCTACACGGGGGATCTTTGTTTCTTTGATGATACAGCGGGCGTTAGGCAGGGGGCGGCACGCAGGGAAACGGGCCTTTTAAATCACGTGACGAGGAGGGCAGCGGGGGTACAGCAGCAAGCAGCAGCACGTGGTCAGGGTTCCCGCGGGGAGGAGACCACCGAGGGGGACACGGCGAGTGGAGGGGGACACGGGGAGTGGAGGGACTCAGGGAGGGAGACACGGGGAGTGGAGGGACTCGGGGAGGGGGACACGGGGAGGGAGACACGGGGAGGGAGACACGGGGAGGGAGACACAGAGGGTGGAGGGAGACACGGGGAGTGG
>CM025631.2:5208387-5225252 GCA_014621495.2 Entosphenus tridentatus | reverse complement strand
AGTAGTGAGTGCAGCAGCAGCAGTAGTAGTGAGTGCATCATCAGCAGCAGCAGTCGTAGTGAGTGCAGCAGCAGCAGTAGTAGTGAGTGCATCACCAGCAGCAGCAGTAGTAGTGAGTGCAGCAGCAGCAGTGAGTGCATCATCAGCAGCAGTAGTGAGTGCAGCAGCAGTGAGTGCATCATCAGCAGCAGTAGTGAGTGCAGCAGCAGTGAGTGCATCAGCAGCAGTAGTGAGTGCAGCATCAGCAGCAGTAGTGAGTGCAGCAGCAGTGAGTGCAGCAGCAGCAGTGAGTGCAGCAGCAGCAGTGAGTGCAGCAGCAGCAGTGAGTGCAGCAGCAGCAGTGAGTGCAGCAGCAGCAGGGAGCAGAGGACGAGGTGGGTCAACTGCTATGCAGCAGGGAAAACAATAGAGTGCAGCAGAGTGTGCAGGAAGCGGGTAACTTCGTGGGTGAAATTCTGTGCAGCAGTGAGTCGAGATTGCAGGGGGTGCAACGGAGTAGGAAGTGCAGCATTGGTTAAGGGGGCATGCAGCAGTGAAGTGCAGAGGGTGCATCATGGTGAGAGTGTAGCAGGGAGTGGATAGTGCAGGTGTGGAGAGTTGGGGTAGACCACAGTCATTGTGCACTCCCACGGCATGACCACGCTGCGATGAGTGGGGGTGAGCTCTGATTCAACACTTGGACTCTCACTCACCCACTCACTCACCCACTCACTCACTCACCCACTCACTCGCTCACTCGCCCACTCACTCACTCGCCCACTCACTCGCCCACTCACTCACTCGCCCACTCACCCATTCACTCACTCACCCACTCACCAACATGTGAAGGAATACATCGTGATGTTCTACATGTCCAGGGAGGTCCAGATTTCTCGCGACCCCAATTGAATATTCAAAAACTTGATTTTGCTTAAGTAAGGTTCATTAAAAAAAAATTTAATGTGGAAAGGAAAACACATTTTAGGGGGTCAATTAATTGGGGGGGGGGGGGGGGAGTCGAATCACAAGACATCTGGACCATCCTGTAGATTACATCCACGGGAGAGCTTTTACGTCGTGCGCGTCCGTCTGGAGCGTGCTGCTCGAGATGTCCCTCCAGCCCCACGTGTAAAAAACACAGCGTCGGGTTGCAACTTGGAATCACGATAGCAAGAGGTGCCCCACATTTAGTCGAGTCACGGCCAATTCCCGTTACGGAGTCGGCAGTTTTGAGAGCGACTCGGGAGGATAGAAATCAAGAGTTGAGGGTTTGAAAGGAATTCTAAAATCTGTAACGCAGGTGGGGGGGGGGGGCGGTGGGGACCCGGGGAAATGCGAGCGATGCTTTTGCTCAAAATTGCCCTTGGGGAGCGTCGGACTCCATCGCTTCCGCGGCTGTCTGATCAGTTTGCTTTCTGCCGTCAATTCACCACTGATGGTAAATTGGCGAGAGGGAGAGAGGTGGGAGCAGAATGTGGGGAGAGGAGGAGGGAGCTGGGATGAGATGGAGAGAGGAAGGATTGTTAGAGATGGGGGAAGAGAATATGAGAGACAGAGAGAGAGAGGCGGTGTTGTTGGGAGGGTGACTTTGAAAGAGTCAACTGATTAGAGATGATAAAAGGCTTAAGAAGTAATGTAACATGTTATCGTCCCATACTTGGTATTTTCAAAGCAATTTAAATCAAAGTCACTTGATTACTTTAGTAACTCGGCGCGTTCGTAAATAGCACTTTGGCCCTAAAAAGGGATAAATATATGACAGGTGACATTTTGGGCAAGGGCCTGTCTTCACAACAGACAGATGGAGGAGGATATGCGGCTGAAATGTCACCGATTACATGCGCTCCCTTTTAGAGCTGCGTTATTGACGAACGTGTTGGGTTTTTGTTATGTGTGCACCGTTACCCGCCCGGCGCGAGATCAATGGTTTTGATTTTTATGATTAGTTCAAATTAAGCACACGTCTGGGTGACGCAACCTCAGAATAACGCCACCGAGCTGTGGCTGTAAAGCTGTGGATTGTGACCCGTGTGCCAATGATTTCGTTCTAAATTATCTACCCACAAAAGGCTCGCTCAGACGTGCGGGAAGGGGTCCCGGCATTGTGATGTTGAAAACTCCCAGAAGAAAAAGAAAAAAAACAATCCCCACACGCTCGGGAGAGAAACCCACACTGGCAAAAAAAAACCCACCGACCTTGTAGCCCAGCCCATGTGATCAAGTATTGACCAGGCTCAGACCTGCTTGGCTTCTGAGATCGGGCGCATCCGGGGCGGTTTGGTCACACGGGGAGATGACCCTCGTGTGGAGCCCAGGTTGCTGCTGGGAGGGAGCGTCCCATCGATTGCTCCTCTGAAATAGTTTTTTGTTTGTTTTGCAATCGTTGTCACATTCATAAAGCTGCGATCCTGCAGAGCAGTCCGCCGCTACCCGCTGAGTAAGCGGCAATCGTCGCGAGCGATTTATCCCGGTGAATAATGTTCATCCCACCGTTGTCACTCCACTGCTGGATGAAAGTCTCCTTCCCCATGCCGCTTAATCATACTTCACCACGGCCGGTCATTGGGAGTTGCTAAGACGGCCGTCCATGGACTGATGTTAGCCCTGAGCAGGAATCGAACGCAGGGCTCTGGATTCACAGGGCAGTGCGCTAACCACTGCGCCAATGCCTCGTTCACCCCCATCCATATTTGTTTGTTTGTATTATTTATTTATTACGAGCTCATGAATGTCGGCGTTTGTGAAGGGGACGTGGTTACTCCGGGGGTGCGATCGTTGACGCGTGTGTGTGCGTATCCCTGACGCGTGTGTGTGCGCATCCCTGCGTCTGGGACCGCTCCCCGTTCTCGCAGTTCACGGATTCGTCGTGACTTTGGGGGTCACGGTTCCATTCGGAAACCAATTCTTGCCATTACTATTCTTATTTCATCATCATCATTTTACTATTGTTGTGTAACATTGCGGTGAACGTGGCGGCCCCTGTTGGCCGGCGAGGTGCCGTGAAAGCGATCGCGCCACATGTCATCATGAGCCGTGCTCTGTCCACCGCTGGATAAGACCTCTCCCCCCCGCCCCCGTCGCCCGCTGTCATCGTCCCTCGAGGTGCTGCGATTCCGCATTGCGTCTCGCTCCTGGGCGCGAGCGGATCTCATCGCTCCATCTCCACAGCGGGCGTCCTCTCTGGAGCGTTCTCTCCCTTGGCTGCCGCCACTCCGTCGTCGCCAGTCTCGTCCGTCGATCTCCGCCACTTGCTTCGGCGCGCTCCGCCCAAACCCCGATGGCTTTCCTTAACCGTCAACACGACGCCTCTGGCTTGTGGTCCTTCTCTGATCCACGTGCTCCTCTTTCTGTTTCTTCGTGTAATTCAAAGCATTTGTGTTAACGATGAAGTCCATAATGATAATGTTGATAGTTGGAAAGTCACAAATGGTAGAAAGGTGGCACAGCAGCACGTGACAGATTCGGGGCCCTAATACTCGTGGATGAAATGGACGCGGATCTCCATAAAAAAAGAAAATGTATCCCGGGAATCAAGCCACACTTTTCAAATGCAAAGGTGGAAGTTCGCGGACCAGTTCACTGAATGTTCGTACGTGAATGAAGTCCCTCCACCAATGGAATGAAGCCTCCTTAATTATTCCGAGCAAAAGGGGCGAGAAACTGGCTCGAAGCACTACACCCCCCATGCAGCCATCAATTATTCACGACGATCGTAAGGGAGAGAAAGTGTACATTTGAGAGGCCGATGAACCGCGTGGGCATGAGCAAGGTGAATTTCGCGAAAGGTTTCTCTACCGTTGACCACCTCCATCTATTCATTGAAATCAAGTCAAGCTGTCCGTAAATCACGAGACTCGTCTGTGGCCTCGCCTCGCCGACTCTGAACCCCTCCCCTCTCGCTGTCACCGCCCACTGTGAGAACAGACTCTCCGTGTAGCAGCAGCAGCAGCAGCGTGGAGGCTCTTGTGGAGCCTCTTCCTCCCCGACACTCATCTCTCCCGAACCTTTGCTCCCATTTCTCCGTCACTTTTCCGCTTTATTTCCCATTCTTTCTCCTCGCTCTTCCCTCCCGTTCCTTTTCCCACGCATCGCATCCTTGACCCCACTTTCCTCGCCCGTGGTGTTTGCGTCACGGGTTAAAACATGGGCCGAGGTGAATAAATAAAACAGCCTCGGACATTATACCTGGCCTTTGTAGATGATGAGAAGGTATTTGAGTCGGTGGAAACGTAACTGTGACAAGCCAAAGCGGATAAAACAATAACGGCAGCTTCTACAGCGTCGCAACAGGGCAAGCCATTACAATGGCGCTTATTAATAATGATGATAACAGTGATAAAACAGAAATTAACAAAACTGTCGACAAAGAAGGAACCGCTACGCCGGGATTGTACGACGGCGGTGACAACACATGTTTTCTGAAAGTTTGGAGTGGAGAATCAAAGGCACAAACACGAACGGAGAGAAATCATTAACCATCTCATATTTGCTGATTACAGTCATTATAACAACCAGTGGAAATCATCTACAGTACAAAAAATCATTGAATGACATTAACAGAGACGGGTTGGGCTCAAGATAAATGAGTAAAGGGAAAAGTGATGTGCACTAAGTTTTGTTCAACAATTCCAGGCATCTGTCTGGAAGGACCCAGCCACAAGAGAGGGAGTCTGCCTCGTGCAGTTATTGATGGCCGACCAGATCGTCGCGATGGGACTAAGAGGTTAACGAAAGCCGGTTGGAGCGCTTTTGGATAACGAAGAGGACAGTTTTTGATCGGTGCAAAACATTTGTTTACCTCTCCCCCCCCACCCCACCTCAGCCAAGTGGGATCAGAAACATGGTCACTGACGAAGAAAATTGAGCAATCTTCTTGGTTTTTTCGGTAAAGTCACGTAGAATGTTGATAATAAAATAATACAAATAAAACATAATAAAATAATTATCACGACGTTTCGGCCACAACGCAAGCAGCCGTCCTCAGGTGAAGAATGTTTTATTTTTATTATTTTATTATTTCCATTCTACGTGACTTTACCGAAAGAATCAAGAAGATGAATCCCTGCAGTCACGAAAGCTTTAAATCGAAAAAAATTGAGCAAGTTTCAAGTTGATTTTGCGTGACGGTGCCGAGCGCTCGAGAGTATCGCTCACGAGCGTGGCCTGGGGCCCGAGTCGGCGCCGGGCTGGCGGGCTGGCGGGCTTGGCGGGCTGGCGGGCTGGCGGGCGGGCGCGGTGGGGGGGTGGTGATTGCTACGTGTCGTCCCGATCGAGCGACCCGCCGGGCAATCTTCGAATTTGACGAATTTGAACGCAAGGCGAATTGCGCAAATAATAGCGGGGGGGGGGGGCAGAGGCGCGCGCACGCAGTCGTTGCAATCGCACGGGCAGAGAGACGATGGCGCGGATAGCACTGGTCGACACACTTTTTCTGGCATAAGGTATTCCAACGGTTTTAAGGTCATTTTGGGGTGCTGATTCCAAATCTGACATCAGTTTTTGTCTATCTCATTAGGTTTTTGAGATATCAAATATTGCATTTTCAATAAAAACGGCAGAAGATAAATATTAAATAAATGTGGATATCTACATAAAATGATATTATAAACACACTATCCTAAAAATGCAGCACCATATTTTAACACTAAAGCAGTCACTGACTCGCAACAACTTGCAATCATAAATGACAGATTTAATTTCGGGTAAAATCAATGAAAATGGGGTATGCCGATAGCATAAAAATGAGATGTGATAGAGCAAATCTGAGATCAGATTTGGAATCAGCACCCTGAAATTAGTCTAAAACAGCTGCAAAAATCCCGGCCAGAAAAAATGTGTTTTTTTTGTTGACCCAGTGTAAGAGAAGAAACACGAGTTGGGGCGAGAAGAGACGGGAGGATGAGATGGATGTTGGAGGTGGTTACGAGGCGAGGGGGATTTGGCGGCGAGGAAATGGTGTGGGGAGAGTTGGAGCGACACATTTCAGTGTCAATGAGCAGCGATGAGAATGTATTCCGAGGTGAGGGATATTAAAAGGGCAATGCACACTTATTACTCGGATTACATTTTTTCGACAATGCCCGAAGCTTTGTGCTAATCATTGAGTTCAAATCCTGATCTCGTTTTGGTTGGTAGCATCATTTTTGTCATCATCATTAATGCATCATTATGTATGGATACATGTTGAACATTTTTCGCACCATGTGTAGCCAACCATGCTAATCGATGGTTGCGGACTCCACACATATATCACGTACATATCATCATTATCATCATCATCTTCAACACGTACATATCATTGTCATCATCTTCAACACGTACATATGATCATCCGGAATGCAGTTCCGTGAACTACCGTGGCACCTAGCCTCACTCTGTCCTCATCGTGTGTCCAGCATCTCGTGTTTAACACATTCGTCCTGCGGAGGGAGCTGGTAGGAACACGTTGGGTTGCTCGGTCAATTGCCAGGGTCAACGGCGGCGTGGTGTATTCCGCAAATATGGCCGACTGTGAGGGCGGGCACAAGCCGGCGTGAGTAGGTTAAACGTTGAGTTTTATAAGGGCACCACGGGGTGACCAGCCCCTCCCCACCCAGCCCGACCCCTCCCACTCCCCACCCAGCCCCACCCTCCCCACCCAGTCCCACCCCCCACCCAGCCCATCTCCACCCAGCCCCTCTCCACCCAGCCCCACCCCTCCCATTTTTGGATGCACGACGGACGGACACAATAATCCCCTGTGGGCTGGTGTAACCAGGAGGTTCCTACCAGTATTAACCTGATCATAGGATTATAGGAACAGAGGGTACAGCGACAATCTAGGGCTACTATGGAGAGGTGTGCCCTGCCAAGAATCTCCGCTCCAAGCCAGCCGAGCTGGTGACCCGACCACAACTCCTGGTTGGGGGTTGACTCAGCCCATCATCCCTCCGGGGTTAAATAAAATGAGTATCCCTTTGAGAGGAAGTCAAATGTGGTTGTCCTATGGATAGACTTGCTGCCGTCATGGGAATGTGGAATTTCCACCACTGGGTGAGGGCGGTAAATGGGAGGTGAGCACCGTTGCATCGATGCTCATTTGAGCAGAGGAATAGCCCTGGCTTTGACTTTTGAACCCAGCTCGGTCGTAACACACCATCCTCATCATCATACACATCATCGTCATCGTCATACACACACCATCATCATACACGTCATAATCATCATACACGTCATCATACACGCCATCGTCATCATCATACACATCATCATACACGTCATACACGTCATAATCATCATACACGTCATAATCATCATACATGGTCATCATACACATAGTCATCATCATACACATCATCGTCATACACGTCATAATCATCATCATACACGTCTTAATCATCATCATACACATCAGTCATCATACACATCATCATACACATCATAATCATCATCATACACATCATAGTCATCATCATACACACACCATCATCACCATACTCTTCATCATCATACACATCATCACAATACTCTTCATTGTCATTATATACACCATCATCATCATCACCTGGTGAGACTTTCTTGATAAATGGATATTACCAGTTTCTGTTGTGTTGCATGTAATTAGTAAACTTAGCATCAACTTACCCTTGTCATAGGAGTGTGGAATTTCCACAACCTTAAGTGAAAATGACTCTTAACAAAGTCAAACCTGGGTGTGGAAGACTTGGAGTAGTTGCTGTCAAAATTAAGTGTAGAACAGATCCCGTCATAGAAATGGGGAGTTTCCACCTCTGAACTCATTAAAATGAGAGTCCATTCACTGCACACGGTGCAGCGAATGGACTCTGTGACTCTGAGAGGTCGGGGCGGGTCACTGTTCCAGTTGAGTGCCGATGGGTGAAGCCTCGTTAATAATAATAATAATTATCTATCGTTACGTCTGTATTCACCCGTAGTCGTCTTTGTGAGTCTCAAGGATCAATTCCAGGAGGATGTTTGGCCAGTTTCCTTACCGAGTATTTTTGGTTCGAGTCGTAGTGAACTGGAGTTCTCCGTAAGAAACTAAACGCAGCGTGACCTAAGAGGGGATAACAGCGCCGTGGTGGCGGGATGTTAACCACCTCGCCTAGTACACAGGAGGTCGTGGGCTCGATCCCGACCCTGACCCCTGCATAGTTAGAGTCGGCACGTTCTCCCCGTGGTCACGTGGATTTTTCTCCGGATCCTCCGGTTTTTCCCATCAACATTTACAAACATCCATTTAGAGTGTTTGGCTGCTATACATTTCCACACAATGAGCCACTGCGTTGACCTTTTATTCGTGATAGCCAGGTCACGTCTGATAAAGACCTATACAGCTCAGTGAGCCTTACCTGGTAAAATATATATTTTTAAAAGTAATTTTAACACTCAAAGGGTCCACACAGATAGGTTCACAAGCCCACTTCCTGTGTTGCCGCCTCCGGGCGTTGTGCAAATCTGATCCGGCGCCCCGAGGAGATGACGCCCCTGTGCGCGGCGCAGCATGGCAGAGGGTGCCGCCTGCTGACATCCCGCTTGCTGTACTACCTCGTCGAGTCATGACCTCGCTCTCGTGGGCCGCACGGGTACAGTACACGCAGGGTGGAAACGCGCGCGCGCATGTGCACGCGCGCGTGTCCCCGTGTAATTTTAAATTCAACAAAATGTAATTTTAAATTCTCAGATGATTGAGTTACGCGGCTTCCTTTGACCGGGTCACCTCCACCCCTTGAAGACGCATTAATGTTTGATGGACAAGCGTGCCTTGCGGTGTCCCGTGGGGCTGGAGGGGAGAGAATTGGCCGCCAAAGCAATGAGCGGAATATTCATAACAGTGATGGTGTTTACTTCCCCAGGAAAGCCTCGCCGAGTCTTGAGACTCTTTCTGGAAGCTGCTGTTTAGATATTTTTTGCCTGATTTATTATGATTTCTTTCATGTGGGAGCAAATGGAATGGCGTGGAGAAAACACGCGTTGAGCGAGGGGAGAATTGGAGAATGCGTTACACAGACAGGTCGGGGAACCTGCAACCTAACCCTGACACCTCACCTGAACCCTAACACAGAGCAGAAACACCGTCCCAAATCCCAACCCCAACCCTGACCCAGAACCTCATTAAATCCCTGACCATAAAACCAACCCTGACTCTACCCTTAACCCTCACTCTAACCCTGACACTGACTCCATCCTTAACTGTGACTGTATCCTTAACCCTGCCTTTGATTCCATCCCTAACCCAGACTCTTCCCTGACACTGACTCTAACCCTGATACTGACTCCATCCTTAACCCTGACTGTATCCTTAACCCTGACTGTGTCCTTAACCCTGCCTTTGACTCCATCCCTAACCCTGACTCTAACCCAGACACTGACCCCCCCCCCCTCCTGCCAATCCCCCCCACCGCCTCCTGGTGCCGGCTGTTGCGGGCGCCCGAGAAAACCCCCCTCCTCCCCCCCCCCCTCCTTCACCCCCTCCTCGTCCCCTTCCTTGAAGCCCCATTCATTATTCATGTGAACATCGCCGGGCGCCGCCTGCATCAGCCGCCGAGTCTGCGTGTTGCGGTGTCTGCGGCCTCTGCCTGCTGACTGCGCGCCGAGCCGCTGAACCAAGTTCGCGCCCAGCCCCCCCCCCCCCCCCCGGGGGGGGGGGGGGGGGGGGGGGAGAATCCCCTCAGCGTGGGGGGGGGGGGGAACAGTTTATCCCAGTGGCTTAATAGCAGAGATACTCTTTCCTCTGGGTGTCTCGGTGAAGACTCTGCTGGTTTAACGCAGTCGGGGATTTAGACCAGGTGGTTCTTGACCTTGACCGCAGCCTTGTAACCCCTTTAGTTCTCAATTGTAAGAAAAAAAAAGTGTAATGTTAGCAAGTGCGTAGGTTTGATGAAACGGAGTAAGTTTTTCTTACGTGCCCGCGCTTAATTTTTGTTTTTCGATGATTTACCTTCTAGAAAATGTTTTGCCCGTTTCTCGCACCCCCAGAAAGGGCATCTGGCACCCCCAGGGAGTGCAGCGTGCACCCCCAGGTTAAGCAGAGCCACTGCTCGAGAAGCCACTCTCTTCTCTGAGCTTCGGGAGAGTAACTCGGGCGGGTAATGAGACGTCGCTCTAATTGGTGGTGAATAATTTAACGGCGTTTACCATTTCCGTGTTAATGGACGGGGGCGCCTGCACACGCTGACGCTGACGTGGGTGAATTGTTGTTGTAGAAATGTGCTCTGGAGTCAAGGATCCCGGGGTGGAGGATTGCCGTGATCAATGCTGATGTCAGGAGCCGCAGGGATGCGTCGTTTATTCACCCGTGGATCGAAGTCGTTTTCAAAAAACAAATTGCACGATGACTTTGATTTCTGCTGCTGTCACTCGGGCGACGCTGAGATTGTGACTCCTCCCATACAGAACCCTCGTCCCATACAGAACCCTCATCTCATCAAATACAGAACCCTTGTCCCATAAAGAACCCGCGTTTCGTCCTCCACAGAACCTACGTCCCATTCAGAACCCGTGTCTCATCCCATACAGAACCATCGTCCCATACAGAACCCCCGTCTCATCCCATACAGAACCCTCAATCCCATACAAAACCCACGTCTCATCCCATACAGAACCCTCATCTCAAAGGGGGGGGTGGGAGGGGGTGGATGGGGGGGGCTGGGGTCACTGTGTCGGCCGGGGTTTATGGGTAATTGCACGGTGCGTTCCATATTGCTGGGAAATCCACTCTCAGCCCTGCAGCTCAGCGTGTCTCCTCACTCACGATCCCCGCGGCTCTAAAGATTCCTCCGGGATCGTTCCGGGGAGCAAAGCGTTCTTATTGAAGGTGTATCCAGAAAGATCTACGGATAGACGTGCACGCGGACTGACAGACTGGATGGGTGGACAGATGTGGGTGGACAGATGTGGGTGGACAGATGTGGGTGGACAGAAACACAACACACATGGACGCGGACAGCCTCGTGCACGGACAGAAATGTAAACAGCCGCGTGACGAACAATGCGAAGCAGGTGGAATCGCACGCGTCTCTGTGTGTGTGTTCATTTGTGTGCGAGTGATGTGCGTTTAGCGGGTATATTGTGTGTGTGTGCCTATCTGTGTGTGTGGCGAGCGGTAGTGTAGCGAGTTCTGTTCCCGCTCACGGCCACCAACACCGGTCCTGGGCCTCCCCTAGGTCGACTTGGGCTCAAATGAGTACCTGGTGCGGAGTGTAAAATCATCGCCACTGGGGAGACAAAGGCGGTGGGGCGTGGTGCTGGCCAACCACCCTCTCGTGTACCGTGCCGGCCTTAATAGGTGCTCGCTAACAGCACTTGCCTCAACAGTCTGTTAAGGCTATTCGGGGGATCTTTGTCTTTGTATACTTGGAGGAGCGGTGCTGCAGTGGTTAGCACCTTGCTGCACACCTGAGTTTGATTCCCAGCTTTCGCAGCTCACATCAGTGGCTTGCGACCACCCCTAGGACCACTCAGCCTTAAATGAGAACCCAGCGTGGTGTGTAAATAAAACATCGACGCTCTGGCCGCCCACTCCCCTCGTGTGCCGTGCCGGCCTTAATAGGTGCTCAATAACAGCACTTGCCCTAACGGTCTGTTAGAGGCTACACGGGGGACCTTTGTCTTTCTGTGATAGTGAGTGCACGTTCTGTGGGTCGGGAGAGCGAGCGAGGGTGAAATGTAAAACCTTGGCTCGCTTTCGCTAATCGATACGCAGGCATTATTTATTAATTTGTAATTAATTGTACCTGGCGCACGTGACATTCCCATGCCTGGGACCCCGGAGGTATCTCCTTACAGCGACGAGGCTCACGGGCTGCCCGGACCAAACGCCCCGGGAGAGGTCACCGCCATCTGCGAAAACTAAAGGGTTCACCCTGTGGGTTGAGGTTGAGGCCATTTTAATCATCCGGAAAGGCTCGCTGAGCCTCAAGGATCGCTTCAAGAAGAGTCTTGCCCCGGGGTGTTGGGGCCAATTCTTTTTTGTTTTTAATATTGAACGTGAAAACTGGAGAACCCGTGGAAAAGTCTACGTGCCTGCAATGGGACGACACTCAAGAGGGTTTCGCACCGATGCGTTCACTAGTCTAGTCCACTCGCTTTGCGGCAAGTCTCCCTGGCCACCACGTCGCCCATTGGGGTTCGGTTTGTTTCGCAGATGTACTAAAACCGTTGCCTGCAAAGCACTCATCCTCGTTGTGTTTCGTCAAAGCGCACGCTGGTCCCCGCCATAGCAATATGGAATTGCCATCATTGGGTTCAGGACAACCACTAGAATCGCTACAACCGCCATAACCACGAGACCATTATCACCACTACCACTGCTGCCACTAAAACCACCGCCACCACATCGGGCCCCGAGTCCAATCCTCTCCCGCCGTGGCATGGCCCCGTTTGATGAGACGAAGGTTCTGTAGACACCACTCCCCCCTGAAATTATGAAATTGTGAGCGGGGGAGGGGACGGGGGGGTGGGGGGGGGGGGGGGGGAGGGGGGGGGTGGGAATAGGGCTTCGTGCGTCTCGGGAGACGGAGATACCGATCGATTGCGTGATGAACGTGAGACACAGGCTCCACTTCGCCTTCCCTCGTTCCTCCTCCATCGTGCCGCCGTCCTGCACCTGCCCACATCCGCAGCCCATCGCTCCTCCTCGCAGCGCCGGCAGCGGTAGGAGCCCCAGACTCCTCCACCTCGGATCCGGTTGCGTGCCCATGGGAGACACTGAAGAGTTTGAGGCATCGATCCGAGCGGGAGCGACGGTGAAGTTTCTGATGATGATGATGATGATGTTCAAAGGCAGAATGATTGTGTCATCTATTTAGTCATCAACCTAGGATCGGCATCAATCTGCATCCAGCAGAGACGGCAAAATGTAGAAGTACAGACTAACAGTGGGGTTGACCGTACTGCCCTCTGCTGCCCGGCAAGTAGCCCCACCGTCCTATGGCAACCGGTTTGTGCGTGGTGGTGTGGTAGTCGTCCATCCAAGCACTCTCCAGGGTAAAACCTGCTTAGCTTCTGACATCTGACAGATTCGCACATTCTGTGTGATTTGGTCATTGGCATGATTGGCATGTAAATAATAATAATAATAAAGCCAGCTGCCCAGAAAAGGGACAGTGAGTCTCAAAACCATTTTCCAGGAGGATCCCGTAATGGGATGTTGACTTTATTCCGTTAATGAGTGTTTGGCTTCACGTGGAACGAAACTTGAGAACCTTCAAAAGCCCCGCACAGGTTGATTCAATCCACAGGCTCAATCCAGTGAGTGGAGCAGATCCATCTCTGGACTGAACCCGCTTGCTTGACTGCGCGCTCATCTCCTGGAACCTCGCAGCTCAAGTCGACACGATCCATCGACCCGTTGCCTCCAAGCTGCTGTGTTTTGTGGGGTTGTTGGGTTTTTTGTTGTAATCGCTGTTGCCAAGCGCAGGCCTGTGGTCCCGAGAACGGCAAGAGGCCACGTGGAAGGCCTCCCCGCGATCCACCACCGCATCGGCGAGGCGCTGGGCTCCCTGTCACGCGACATCACGGCCACCGACGACGGCAACCTGACAAATTGGCTGGACAATGAAATTTCGTTTTCTTTTTAAATCACGGGCACAGATTTTCGCTCCCCGACCGGAGAGAAGATAAGAAGCCATTTGCTTGCTCTGTGGCGGGGGGGTGTTTGATGCTTCACCTGAACTGACGTGTCTCCCGCCAACTGATCCCTGCAGCCCACGCTCGTCGCACCGCGACCCGCACCCCCCCCCAACAGCTCCGGCGCACGTCGCCCGCCTCCACCCACCCACCCTCCCCGTGTTCCCATCTCCCGGTCGAGCCTCACGGCTGACTTATAGTCTCCGCTGCCATTTGCGCTGTAGCCTTGAGTTTCGGGCCCGCATGAGAAACGGGGATGGGGCGTGCGCGCGCATCCCCACCGCCCACTCTCTCGTCCCGCGTGCCCGCGCGAGGGACGTGAAATAATGAAATAATTTGCGTCATCCAAACTGTGCAGGAGAGCAAACACGGCTCGGGCAGGAGACGCCGCGGCCAGGAAGGGGGTGAAGGGCGGCGGTTCAAGAACAACGACGGAGTGGCAGCCAAGGAGGTCTACTGGAGAAGATGGAGCGATGATTCTAGATTTGAAGCTTTCGTGACTGCAAGGATTCATACTCTTAGGTCACGTAGGTGAAAATAATAATAAAATAAAATAATAATAAACCACGACGTTTCGGAGGCAACACAAGTCTCCGTCTTCAGGTGGGACAGTCACAGCTAAATTTACTGTATCATCTTGATATATCATCTTGATACAGTAAATTTAGCTGTGCCGGTCCCACCTGAAGACGGAGACTTGTGTTGCCTCCGAAACGTCGTGGTTTATTATTATTTAATTTTATTTATATTTTTACCTACGTGACTTTACCGAAAAAAACCTAAGAGTATGGAGCGATGAATTCACTTCGCCTGGCAGGTGGTGGACGGATTGTGGCAACGTCGCAAGAGGTGGCGGCGGGCCTTGGGGAAGCCCTCATCCAGCAGTGGGTTGATCACGGTTCATGATGAAGACGCCCTTTGTCAGTCTGCTGGGTCGTTGGATTTTTCAACCATACGCCGGCATGCTGGGCAGTGCAGGTTGATGGGAGAGTGAGGTGGTGGGCTCACTCAGGAGGACTGGTTCAGCTATTAACTCCCTCGCCTGGTATACAGGAGGTCGTGGGTTCGTGGGTTCCATCCTGACCTTGACGCCTGTATATTTGGAGTTTTCAAATTCTCCTCGTGGTCGTGTAGACTTTTTCCGGGTCCTCCGGTTTTTCCCTCTACATTTAGAATCAACGTGCATTCAGAGTATTTGGCTGCTATAAATTTCCACGTGATTAGCTACTTCATTCAGTTATCATTTGTGATAGGCAGGTTGCTTCTGAAAAAGAGCGATATATCTCAGTGGGCCTTACTGGGTAAAATAAAAAGTTTAGTTTAGAAGTTTAGTTGTCACTTGCCACTAGTCGGAGCGGTGGCCAGTGAAAACGAATGTATGTTTCCGCGAATATTGGGACTCCCACGAGTCTGAAAGTTCCCACCAGCAAGTGAACATATTTTCCCCCATGCTCAGGTTTAGGGATTTAAGAGGTTACGAGGTCAGGGTAAGGGTTTATGGTACGAATTTAGGGTTAGGTGGTCTCAAGATTCAAGCTGATATTGTGTAACCCAAGTGATGACTCAAGACACCAGGATGAGTCTCATTGAAAGGTGTGACCTGGGACAAACATCTTGGTCTCTCCTTGGTCGGCTCAGCTTTAAATGAGTAACTGGTGTGTACAAAATCAGGAGTGGGGAGTTAAAGGCGGCCACGTGTGATGTTCGCCACCCACCCCGTCATGTGCAGAGGCGACCTTCATAGGTGCTCGCAAACAGCACTTTCCCCAAAAGTCTGTTCAAGGCCATACGAGCAATCTTTGTATTTGGGGGGAGTTGTAGTATCGTGGTTTACGAACTGCACTATCAACTCGTCGGCCCGAGTTTGATTCCTGCTCACGGCCAATAACAGTGGCAAATATTAGTTTCAAGTTTAATTTATTAGGTATAGCCCTGTGAGCCATTCGGCTCTTGAATCGGGTGCAACCGCAACAAAAACAAAAACATGAACAAAAAAAGAAAATTAGAGTCATTGGCCTCCCCTAGGTCGATTCAGCCTTAAATGAGTACCAGGTTTTGGTGTGTAAATGTCAGTACTGGTGCCGGCCCCACCATACCCTCGTGCGCCAGCAGCACTTCTGTCAAACAGCTGACGTAGGCTGTATGGCGAGTCTTTGTAAGAGAGTGTCTGCATCCGTGAGCGAGTCGGGTGTGAGTGTCTGCTTAGGGGGAAGTGGTTTTGGGCCGCGGAGGGGGGTGGGTTCAATGGGGAAACCCCCCTGGGACTCCGGTGACGGGGAGGTGCGGTGTTGGGTGTCTCCGGCGCTCAGTGGAATCCATCCAACTTTCTGCTGAGACGCATAATGTGCGCGCGCGTGTGTGTGTGTGCGTCTGTGCCTATATATGGGGGAGTGGGGTTGCATTGGTTTCGACTGTGCTATGGCCCCAGCTCACCCAGGGTTCGATTCCTGGCCACGGTCGCGAGATTCCCTCAGATCGCCGCCAGTGGCCACTGGTATCTAAACGTGGCCGAGATTGCCCCTAGGTCGACTCGGCCCAAAACGAGCAGCGGATGCAGCCGGGCGAGTTCCGTGCCGACGTGATACCATTCCCCGCGACCGAAGCGTTTTGGAAGTTTCGGGAACGTCGGCAGCATTGAGAACGTGGACTTTGGGGTCACGACAGTCAGGGCTTAACGTCACCCAGAGCTGACTGGGGCTGAGTTCCAGAAAATATGTCCTCGTGCTATGACCCCCCCCTCCCCCACTGCTGCTGTTTGGGGTGGGCGGTGTAGGGGGGCGGGTGGAGGTTTGAATGCCCCTGGAAAATATTCCATGGGAAATGAAGCCCTGGCAGCAGGGCCGTTTTGGATGGAATCTCCGATATTGCTTTGAGAGACTTCAAATGGGGGTTTCGCTCTCATGGACGGCCGCATGCCGCCCACCACCACCACCACCACCCCTTGCCATGCGCGTGCTTTGTTTGGTTTCGATGTTTTTGTTGCTATTCGCATCGCCGATCAAACATAAACCGGGGGGGGCGAGGGGGAGCGAGTGGTCCGTTAATCCGAACGTATTTTTAGAGCGAGAGAGCGAGTGTTGCATTTCTCTGCCGCGTATAATTAGGCGCTTGGAAGATTGCCCCCAAATTGTCACGCGATAGAAATCTGACGGAGAAGGCCTCTCGGTAAGTGCAGGTTGGGTAGTGTGCCCAGCGCTGCTTGCCGAGGCCCTAACAGAGGTCCGCTATTGAGTGAGCAGTCAAGGGGGGGGAGGCAG
>CM025631.2:5190453-5203387 GCA_014621495.2 Entosphenus tridentatus | reverse complement strand
CGGCCGAGGAGAAGTTGTGGACGGACGACGTCGGAGAGGACTGTGCAGCCACGGCGCTCGGACTCACGGAGGCGGGGAGACTCGCCAGGGACACGCGGAGTGAGGAGGTCGGCCGTGAATGGGCTGCCGATCTGTCTGTGTCGCCCAAGTGGTGAAGTCGTGGATCGCGAATTTTCCAGTTGCGGCTACTTTCAAGAACGTAACACGTAACGTAGGCAAGGGGTTTGCTGTATGTCGCACGGGCTCTGTTGTGCGTCATCGCAGCTTCCTGTTGCACGAGAACGTTCACGACTCATCGAAGCGCCAGCGATGTTTCTGTTGAACGAGCTTTGGCGGCGCCTTCACTGCCGTCGCACTCGCCAGTGGTCGCCCCTCCACCTCCGCAATGAATGGATGAGGAATGGCTTGCGATCCCCAATCTTCCCCCCCCTGCCCCCCACTCGACGCCTTGTCCAAATGCGCACCGTGGCACGCTCGCCGCTGTTCGCTCGCTCGGCACGTGTCGCATAGCGACTCGCAGATGGCGGCGAGGTAGTGGTCGCTGATCCGCTGCTTTCCCCATGTCATGTTCTTGCCCACGCTCCATGCTCAGGCCATGCCCTCTGAGAAAGTTCAACGCGCATTGGGGAAAGAGGGATTCTTTTGCGGATGTTCGATGTATTTCTCATCCTTGGGTCAGTCTTAGAATTAGTTTAGTTATACACAGAAACATCTCTCTCAATAAATCAACAATGGAGCGATTATGATGATGACGATGACGACGACGATGTGAATATCGGATTCCGTGTCCCAGGCCGTTGATACAGTTACGGTGGAGTTGATTATAAATGTGCAGGGTAACAGCAAAGGCGCAGACCTGCAACTGTTAGCTCACGCCACCGCTGGCGGAAGGGCCTAAACTAGAGGGAGCTCAATAGAGACCCAATTAGAGGGTACGTATTTGGCCTACTCTTCCACACTGTCCACACGTCTTGGTGTACCCATTTATACTGTTGGATGGACAAACATGGGGGGGGGGGGGGGGGGATTTAAGAAGTTTGCACCGCTGTTTGAACTGCCGTGCCTGAAGAGATTGTATTGGACCAGCGACCTCTGGATTGCAATTCCAGCAGTGTTAGCCACTACATCACAGCAATATTGTTTACAGATGTGTGTGTGTATATACAAACAGAACTCATTTGTCAATAATACTGCCGCCAAAAGGAAAAAAATGGTGACAGGTGACGTCTCGGGCCGATGTCCCCTTGTCATATCGTGAAGACCAAATGAGCCTTCATATAGAAGGGTCATTGCCTGAAACGTTACCTACGCGGATATTGTTTTCCTTTTAGGGCGGTGTTGTTGACCCAATGCGTTGACTTTTGGTCTTTTACGCGCAAAACGTGTAGACCAAAAATTCCACCGGTCTGGCTCTGACGACTTCGTCAAATCATTTCGAAAACTTCGAGTGAGTCATCATACCCTCTACCCCCCTCACCCCTCACCGCAGAAATTACCCATTACGACTAAAGCGGGAATCGAACCGATGTGCCCGAGCCGCTGAGCACGGCGGCGAGCGGGTCGGCGAGCTTGTGCTGTCCATTGTGTAACCGAAGCGAGGCGTTACGTAATGACTCGGGCGGGGAATGTCTGCCAGCGGCTGACAGAGCAGCATCGAAGTGGGTGGGTGGTGGTGCTTGTGTGGGGAGCGGTGGTGTAGCGGTTAGCGCCACGCTGCGCTACGAACCCGGCGACACGGGTTCGATTCCCGCTCACGGCCAACGCCGGTGACGATTATCTGAACCGGTCCTGGGCCTCCCCTAGGTCGACTCAGCCTCAAATGAGTAGCTGGTGCGGGGTGTAAACATTGCCGCTAGGGAGACAAAGGCGGCCGGGCGTGGTGTTGGCCACCCACCCCCTCTTGTGCCGTGCCGGCCTTTCTAGGTGCTCGCTAACAGCACTTGCCCCTACAGTCTGTTAAGGCTATACGGGGGATCTTTGTCTTTATCTTTGTGGGGAGCGGTGGCGTAGCAGTCGGCGCGCTGCGCTGCGAGCCCGGCGACCCGAGTTTGATTCCCACTCACGGCCAGCACCAGTGACGATTATCTGAACCGGTCCCGGGCCTCCCCTAGGTCGACTCATCCTCAAATGAGTACCTGGTGCGGTGTGTAAACATTGCCACTAGAGAGACAAAGGCGGCCGGGCGTGGTGCTGGCCACCCACCCCCTCGAGTGCCATGCCGACCTTAATAAGTGATTGCTAACAGCAGTTGCCCCTACAGTCTGTTAAAGGGGGAGACCCTTTGTCTTTATGACATACATATGCAGTTTTTGTATCTGTTTGCATCCTATGTTGTGCGTGTTTGTGTCTGTGCACGTGTCTGTGTCGATCGGGTTATGTATGCTGATGGCCTGGTCGCTGCTACTCACTCTGGGAACGAATCGGAGGCTCTGCTGCTGTACCTTGAGCTTGCCACCAAGAGGTGGGGCCTTGCCGTTAGTCCCACTGAAACAAATTGCCTACCTGGGCAAGTCCACCTCCTCAACTCTCCATGAGCAATGGGTCCGTTGTGGAGAGAGTAGAGGAATTCCCGTGCTAGGGGAACCTCCGGGAACACCAGGTGGAATGTCCAAATGCTTACTGGGGAAGAGAGGCGGCCATTGCTCTGTCGAAAGTGGGACCAGGTTACCGCCTGGACCTCTTTGGAACATGGTTTCCGGTAATCGTTCGGGGGTAGGGGGGGTGGACAGTCCTCTCCCTGGGGCAAGATAATGTCAACCAACAGCGAGTTGCTCTGAGAAATAGAATTAATGGGGACCTGGGGGTGTGGAGGTGAGGTGTTTGGAGGCCTTGAGTCGCAGGCTTTTGAGGGATCACCCCCCACCCCTGTCAACAATAGATAAGGAATAGTGGTGATGGTGGCTTGTGCCCATATTGATGATGTTTGTATCTGCATGTGTGTGTGTGTGTTAATCGGCTCCTCCGATGCCTTCAATCACTTTGCTCTCCTAGCTGTTGTTTAAAGTGGCCCCTCGGGACAGAACCAACGTGTTGAGTGGCTTTAATACCTGAGTGGGTCATGATGCTAGCACGATACTTCTGTTGGATTGTTTGGAAGGCATGAGCCAAACCAGCTTTAAAACAGCAGGAGACTGCTCGATTTCTCTGCAGCCCATTGGTTTGTAACAACAAACAACAGCCGCCATTCGCCACTAAGTGGCGGTGATGTCATCACATCATCACATGTGGTCCCCACTTTGCCCACTCGACTGCGTTTTAGCCGCCCAGTGCTCTGCTCGCTATTGTGAGCGTCGCTCCTACGCCTTCCGTTGTTGTTGGAGGGCAACTGCTTCTAAATGCTCAGTCGCGTCCTGAACAGGCCTCCCCTACAGAAGTTGATCTTGACACTGCAGTTACCAGTCATCTAGAAGTCCAATCATCTTCACAGCCTCCAGTACCGCATCACTCAATTTCTTCTCCAGCCCATGCCGTACTCGTTTAGCCCTCTCTATCCGGACAAGCAAAAGCTGCTTGGGCATGCAGTGGCTGGGCATGAGGGCTACATGACCCAGCCAACGCAGCCTCGTTTGCCGAAGGAGCTCACCGATGGGAATGTGTCCACATCTTCCAAGGATCTGTGAGCTCCTCACACAATCCAGTATGGTTAAACCCACGATCCATCATAGCAGGCCAGCCTGAATGTTTCAAACTGGCACAGTTGATCCTTTAAAGGGTCCACGTTTTGCAGACATAGAGAATGGAGGACGTGACTGTGGCTGAGAAGACCCGCAGCTTTGTGTGGAGTGATAGGTCAGGTAGGTTGCAAACAATGTTACGCAGCCAATGAAAACAAAATTATGCTCGACCGATTCGGAGTGAGACGTCTGCTACTACACTGGAAACCGGTAATAATTATATTGTCCAGGTATGGGAACTCCTCCACTCTCTCCACAACTGCCCCATGACTTATGGGGAGTTTGAGACATATTCCTTCACGACCAACACACCGGTGTGCTGAACTAGTAACTAATTGGCATGTTTTGTTTACGCGACAAACCTTACTAATTGGCTGTGTCGGGTGGTGGCGGGTTTACCGACACATTTGTATTTAGGTGATATAACCCAAAAAACGTTATTATGCACTTTGGGTTGTTAAGGGGGTGGAGTGTTTGATGACAAATACTCAGGCAGGTGCTTTGTTTTGGTGGGGCTAATGGTGAGGCCCCCACCTCTGAGTGAGACTCCAACTCCTTTTTTTAGTGAGCAGCAATTACCAGATGATCAGAGTAGATGACATGGTTGACAAATTGGGGAGCCATCCCTTGACAACACCCGGGCATCAATCAACCTCTCATTATATCTGTACCAAATGGAAATTCCTTTGGTAACACATTCCTGCGAAGGGAGCTGGTAGGAACGTTGGGTTGCTCGGTCAATGGCCAGGGTCAACGGCGGCATGGTGTATTCCGCAAATTACCCGACTGTGAGGGTGGGCACAAGCCGGCGTGAGTAGGTTAAACATTGAGTTTTATAAGGGCACCACGGGGTGACCAGCCCCTCCCCACCCTCCCTACCCTCCCCACCCCACCCAGCCCCACCCTCCCCACCCAGCCCCTCCCCACCCTCCCCTCCCTAACCAGCCCCTCCCTCCCCACCCAGCCCCTCCCTGCAGGACGGACGGACACAATAATCCCCTGTGGGCTGGTGTAACCTGGCGGTTCCTACCAGTATAACCGTGGAAGGCTTCTAGAACTATGTGGTAGTACATATGTTAAATAGTGTATGGCATCTCTTATCCGCAAAAAAAGTTGTGTATAATGGGAACAATCACTCCACAAAAAAAACGGTGCGTTTGCCGATCAATTGGATGCCACGATTGATGGGAATGGCAAACGATCGGAGTCTCATTCCACCTGATCCGGTGCGTCAACTTTAGCGCTGGGGAGACAAAGGTGCCGGCACCGTGTGACCGTGGCCACACCGCCGCAGCAGATGTGCCATGCTGGCCTTACTTCGTAGGTGCTCGCTAACGGCGCTTTGCCCCTGCAGTCTGTGCGGCTCCACGGGGGACGTGTGGGTGTGTGTGCCGCTGTGTGCATGTGGCAGCGCAGGGGACAGCGCGCCGCACAACAAACCGAGCGACACTGGTTCGATTCTCGGTCACGGCCAACACCAGGTGACGATTTAACTGAACCGGTCGTCGGTCTCCCCTAAGTCGACTCGGCCTCAAATGGGTACCTGGTGCGTAAACACCGCCACTCGGGAGACAAAGGCGGCCGGGCGTGGTGCTGGCCACCCCCACCACCTCGTGTGCCATGCCGGCCTTCATAGGTGCTACTCGCTAACGGCACTGGCCCCAATAGTCTGTGATTGGCCAGTGTTGCTCGTGGGTGGTGCAGATGAAGCGGGCGAGCAGCCATTGTTCTGTACCCAACTCTTTCACATCAAGAAGAGAAACGTTATATCAGCGGCTGGTTTGAACAGCGCCGTTTGGCAAGGCCACTTTCAATCAATTTGTTACGAATTTAGCCGAGTGGTGGCCTTTCACTGCCAGCCGAGCGCATCGTGCTTTGCGCATCTCCATGGATTGTCCCGCGTCGCACCGTCTCGTTGGCCGGCCGGCTGTCTAATTAGTTCGCTCGTGCTGCTGCTGGCTGGCTGGCTGGCTGCCTGGCAAGCTAAATGGGTTGGCTGTCTCGTGCACTGGCAACCTTGCTGTACAATTCATTTCGCTTTTTGGATGGTTGTTTCGTTAACTTGCTGAGCATTGTGTCTGTCTGGTCGTGTGTCTCTCTGGCTGTGCGCCTAATGTCTATCTCACTACAGCGACGTTCCACCTGAAGACGGATGCTTGTGTTGCCTCCGAAACGTCGTGATTTAATTTAGTTGTTTTCATTTATTTTATTTTTTACCTACGTGACTTTACCGAAAAAAACAAAGAGTTATGAATCCTTACAGTCACGAAAGCTTCAAATCTAGAATTAATGTCTGCCTGTCTGTCTTTCTGTCTGTTTCTTGGACCTCTGTGTCTTGACCGTCTGTGTCTGCTTGCATGTCTTTCTGTGTGTCTTGCTTGTCTGCCTGGGTGTCTTTATCGTATCTCTGGCTGTGTGTATCTCTCTGTGTGTTTGCCCATGTGTCTTGATTGTCTGTCTGTATGTATAGTGTGTCTGTGTGTCTTGATTGTTAATTTTGCCGTGTATTTGTGTAGCGGTTAGCGCGCTGCGCTACGAACCCGGTGACCCGAGTTCAATTCCAACTCACTGTCAACACCAGTGGCAATGATCTAAACCGGTCATGGGCCTCCCCTAGATCGATTCAGCCTCAAATGAGTACCTGGTGTGGTGTGTAAACATCACCGCTGGGGAGACAAAGGTGGTGTGGCATTGTCCAACCACCCTCTCGTGTGCCATGCCTGCCTTCATCGGTGCTCACCAACAGCACTTGCCTGAACAGTCTATTCAGGCTATACGGGGAAGCTTTGTCTTTTCCTTTGTCTTGATCCTGTCTGGCTGTGTGTGTCTAACTGGCCGGCCACAGTGCTATAAGCAATGTCTCCTTTATATTTAGCCGTGGGGAGTCGCCCAGAAAACAGCAGCCCTCGCAGCACCTGCCGGGACCTGCCTTCCCAAAATACCCCGCAAGGAGGGGGGGGGGGGATGGTGGAAGCCCATGCCGGGCATCGAGGGTGGGTGGGGTGAGGGGCGGGCGGGCAGATGGGCCGGCCGGCGGAAAGCGTGGTCTGGGTGAAGCATAGGAAGATGCACCAGGAGCCCAGAGCTGGCAGCAGAGGTTGCAATCGGGTACCCGATACCCGTACCCTACCCGATACCCGACTACCCGTACCCGGCCGGGTTCGGGTACGGGTACCCGTTTACGACCCTGGTGCGGCCGGGTATGGGTAAGGAATCAAAACCCGTTTGCGACCTCTGGCTGGCAGGGTTGGCTCTTGATGGTCCACAATGGCCGTGTCGGAGGCACCGAGCCGGCTCCGCTGAGATCCTGGGTTCCACGACGGTGGCTCGGAGATGTTAACTACGACCCCGCCTGGTATACAGGAGGTCGGTGGTTCGATCCCGACCCTGACGCATGTATAGTTGGAGTTTGGATATCTCTCTCTCTCTCTGTGGTCATGTGGATTTTTTTCCGGCTCCTCTGGTTTTTCCCTCCAATTTTAGATTCAGAGTGTTTGGTTGCTATGATTTTACACATTTTAAGCCACTTGGTTGAGCTGTAATTTGTGATGGCCCGGATCGCTCAGTGGGCTTTACCTGGAAAAATACAATTTAAAGTGAATAGTTAATTAGTTAATGGTTAAGAATCCGAGTTCAGCCATCCGTGAGTAAAAGCTGGGCCTCGAGTGTGACGAGCGGACGGTCTCGGCTCGGCTACCAATAGCTGCAGGGAAAAAAATCGTTGTGTATTAAAATAAATTGAGCTGAATTACAGCTATGAGAACTTCAAATATATTCTTTGGGTCTTTCGGTAAAGCCACGTAGATATAATTTTTTTTTAATAATAATAAAAAAAATAACAATATCACAACGTTTCAATCGCAACACAAGCAATCGTCATCAGGTTCAAATATATATATGGCGGGAGAGCTGCTAAGGCAGGATGTTATAAAGGTTTGAGATGGGTGTAGCCCAAGGGTAAATGGGCAAGGCTAGAGATGAAATTTGCATGTAAATGTAAGATCGGAGAGCTGTGGGGATGGCCATTGTATCGTGAGAGATTAGCATGTCAATGTAATACATTTGCATGTAAATGTAAAATCAGAGAGAGCTTGGCAAGAGCCACCGCCACATCGAGGAAAACGAGCAACGGTGGCTGTGTTAGTGAATGTAACTCGGAGAGTCGAAATTAACTGCTATCATCGACAGGTAGGAAGGGAACATCACAGCCAGTTATGACCTGAACTGGTTAATAACGTCCTTCCAATGATTGCTCAGTTTGTACCCATCTTCTCGGTTTAAATTGTGTCTGTGTTTATATATCTGGATGGCTTCATGAACGGATCTTTGCTGATAGCCAGTGGGTTTGCAGAGTACCTTCGTCTTGGCAAAATCTATTTTGTGTGTGCCCACAGCATTAAAACAGTACTCAGCCACGGCTGAGGTATTGGTCGGTGCTGCAGATCTGCCTTATGTTCACGGACCCGGTCCGAGACATGTCGCTTAGTTTCCCCAATGTAACTGCTGCCGCAGACGCAGCTTAGTTTGTAGACGCCGGGGTATTGCATGTCAGGAATCACATCCTTCACAGATGGGATCAGATCACGAATTTTACATACTGTGTTGAATCGAACCTGGATCTTGTTTTTGTAAATATTTTTGGTGACCCCTGCTATGTATGGCAAGGTGATGGTTTTGATTGGGTCCTCAGATGGTTCTTTCCCAACGGTTGGGGTGATAGCTTTACGGATTGTGTAGTCTAAATATCCATTCATCTTGAGGGCTTGGTGTACGTGCTCCAATTCACTGGCTAGGTGGTGATGGTCGGAAATACAACGATCTCTGTGGTGTAGAGTTTTGATGAAGGAATTCTTCTGGGATGGATGGTGGTGGGAGTCAGGTTTTAGGAAGGCATCCGTATTGGTGGCTTTCCTGTAGACAGAGACTTCAACTAAACTTCAAATATATCCAACGTTTTAACTCTCACGTGAAACATTTTTTTTCTGTACGTGAGTGTGCGTGTGGGAAGGTGAGCTCCCTTAGTGTGTGAATTAAAACAAAAAAGCTCTCTTGAAGGCATCTCTGAAGTAGTTACGTGACATCTCTTCTGCGATGATTATGCAATCGGGATAAAATTGATGACTGTGAGGATTTATTTTTCGTGAGGTCATTGGTGACCTGCCCGAGACCGTTGGCTCTGTGTAGTAGAGAACCCGGGTTAGTCACGGGCGACTGAAGCCCATATTCAAACCCAGGACCATTGCATTGTTGGCTGAGTGCTGTGACACCGGTGTTAATCTACTGCGAATTACATTGCAAAGAGCCCATTTACTGAGCTAATCCCGCAGAGTATGTGATGCTTAATTAGGTGCGGAATGCTCGCAATTAAAGAAACCTTAATTAAAATTCTCCAATTATTTCCAATGCCCGTTCACCCCCAAAATCCCGCCAACGCTCCTCTCATTAAGGCTTTCTTATTGATGTTTGGTTTGATTGATTATCTTCATTTAACGAGGTGAGAGCTCACTGAGATTCGTGGTGGATGTCGGAAGGATGACGACCGTTACGTAAACGTATTTGCCATTTCATTTCACTGTCTGCCTGTCCACCCATTTGTTCAGGTGTCCACTCATCTCTCTGTCTGCCTGTCTATCCATCAGTCTTTCCATCCATCCATCAGTCTCTATGTCTGTCATCTACCTGTCTCTTTGGACATCCATCCATGCTCATTTACCCAGGAACACTCGAGTCTCATGACTTATTTTCCCATATCTCTTTTCATCGATCATCTAATCGCCCACCCACCCACCCATCTATCTGTGAGTCTGTCCACCGTTCGGCAACCAACTCCTACCTCTCCTCGCAGCGCCAGGGGAAAACGGTGGTGGCGTGGTGTGTGGACAAGGCCAAACTCTAACATTATAGTCAAACCGATTACCCTTAAAGTACGCTCACAGCCACCAGCGCGGCAAGCGGCGGCTCCGGTCCCGTGCGGGGCACTGGTAACCCATCCAACGTGGGTCTCGTTTGACGTGTGCACGAGTTCCCGAGGGAATAATCGTCCGCTACATCCCCTAGACAAACCCCCGCTCGGTCGAGCCAGGGGAATGAATCACCCCCCCCTCCCCCGCCCCCTTTCAGGGAGCCCCCAGAAACAAAAATGTAATCGCTGCTGCAGCTGGCCTGGTGGAATGTCCGAACGCTCGCTGGGGAGAAGCTGCCATTCCTCTGTTGGGCACTGGACCGGGGAGTCGAGTGAGACGAGAGGGGGGAGAGGTGTTTGCGGACCTGGTAAATGAAGAATATTGAATTTGGTGAAAGCAATATTGATATTGATCTGAGACTGGACTGGGTAGCGATGAAGGTATTGGAGTATTGGGGTGATGTGGTCTCATTTATCAGCTCGGATGGGAGGTCTGGCGGCACCATTCTGCACCGCCTGGAGTTTGGAGGTGATGGATTTCAGAGGCCATGGCAGAGAGAGAGGTGTGATCGTCAAGTCCGATGAGGGCACGGATGAGAGTCTGAGCAACAGCTGCTGCAAGAGAGTGGCAGATGCAGGCAGGATCGTCCATAGCGGGGTGCGGGACCCAGGGCAAAGCCCACTGTGTGGGTCCCCCGACGACTTCAAACTAAGCCAGATCTGACATCTTGACGTCAATGCGCGGGGCCCCCCAAAGCGCGGGACCCGGGGCGGTCACCCCGATTCGCCGTGCCCCTCGGGATGGCTCTGGTTGCAGGAGATGTTCTGCTGATGGAGGTCAGAGGTCCTGCAGAGCTGTGGCATGTGGGAAGCGAAGGACAGCTGAGGATCGATGGTCTCTCCGAATGTAATGTCAGAGCTTCAGAGGTGCTCACTGAAGCCGGAGTTTTGACCGAGCTTGGAGTTTTTGTTCTTTTTTCCAATGAGCAGGACTTCTGTTTTTGCAGCTAGGGGCCGCATCGAGGCAGGACATGAGTGTTAACAGCAATATTGGGTGCGGTATTAACCGGCATTCACCACATCTGCACTTGCGTTAAAGGCCGTGTGGCGGATCATCATCGGTGTCCGTCTCTGTCTCTTTGTGGGCGCGCAGGTTCGTCCTGGTGCTGAGTTGCCTGGTGCTGTCCGTGTTCTCCACCATCCAGACGTACCAGGACGCCGCCTCCAAGGCGGTGCTGCTGCTGGTGGGGACGCGCGCACGCACACACGCACGTACGCACGCACACACGCACACACGCATGCCAGAGGTCGCAATCGGGTACCCGATACCCGTACCTTACCCGATACCCGGCCGGGTACGGGTAGCCGGGTATCGGGTAAGGAACGGGTACCCGTTTGCAACCCTGGTGCGGCCGGGTACGGGTATGGGTAAGGAATCAAAACCCGTTTGCGACCTCTGATGCACGCACGCACGCGCGGGGGCTCCACCGGGGCCTGCGTGGAGCGGAGGGCTAAGGGTCGGCGTCCTCCCGAATTCGTGAAGAACGGCAACAAAGCCCTGAGCTCTAGATGTTTTTTTGTAGTCCCACACCAGGTCGATAAAGCGGAGATGTAGGTCCTGTTGAAATCCCCTTCCCTGCTCTTCTCCTGCAGCAGATGGACCAAGAATATGGCCTCGGTGCAGGACTGCCCATGCTCCTATTGCCCTCGAGACCCGATTTACCATGTCGGGGCCTATTTAAGAAGCTTCAGAGTTGTGTATCGTTCGCTATCTCACACCTCCCCCCCCCCGCCTCCCACCTCCTTCACAGGTGCTGCTCGCTAACAGCACTTGCCCCAACAGTCTGTTGAAGGCTATACGGGGGGGAGGGCATCTTCGTCTTTGCCTATCGCGTGTGTGTGTGTGTGCGTGTATAGCGTGTGAATGTGCGTCTGCGCGCGTGCCGTGTCCGTGGGCAGGAGTACATCATGATCGGGGTGTTTGGCGTCGAGTACTTCGCCCGCATCTGGGCGGCCGGCTGCTGCTGCCGCTACCGGGGATGGAGGGGACGATGCCGCTTCGCGCGGAAGCCGTTCTGCGTCATCGGTACGATGGCGGGCGGCGCGAGGGGAGTCGGCCGCGTTGCCGAGCGGCGCTAAAAAAAGGAATAATAATTTACACGCGGTCCAACAGAAAATCTGGTGTTTTGTGAGCGAACATGTGATGGTATTTCCGTGACGGGGTCCCCGGTGATCGCTCAACTCCCACGGCCTCGCGAAGACCGGCGGTGACGTGCGGACCCTGGCTAGGAACCACTGCCCGTCTCGAGGTGCTCTCCGCAGCTGCTGCCTGTCCAGCAGAGGAGGCCCTTTCGCCAGCCATGGCGCCAGCAAGACGTTGCAGGGCCGCACCTCACATTTGAATTCGTCTTGTAGACAACTTGGACGTGTGCGTGATTTCAGCGGGGGGTGGAGCTTGGTATCGCACTACTAGGCGGTATGTACAGTCGATATACAGCAGAGATGGTTGCTATGGTCATGGAAAGGGTAGCTTTTGTTTTTACCCTTGAAGTTGCTCCATAAAGACTTTAATTTGTTGAATAAATCACTCATTTAGCGTTCTTCACTTGATCCTTATGGCGGTACCCTGGGGTACCAAATAATACAAAATGGCCGAGGCAATTAAATATTCTATTTCTGGGACACTATTTTTCCCAGGGGTGTAACTGAACTCCGCGACTGGAGTACCAATAAATCCTAAATCAGTGCCACTCCACGATGTCGAAACGCCAAACATGAGCATAACAAATCCGTTATCGAAAAATTCAACTTTGAATAGTGCATCGTGCACAGCTCGTCGAGATCAGTCAATTGCCGCATCGCCGACCATCAAACGACTAAAAATGACTTCATCACGGACATCGTGCGAGAGCCGGGGTACTATGGTACCCCGAGGTACCGCCATAAGGTTCACTTATTTATCGTTACGAGACCACATCCTGAGTGCAATCACCTCAAACTACTTCAGTAGTCGGGCGCTCCACGCTCTGAGCTCCACGTCGTCGCTCTCTGTCCCGCCGGTGCGCGCAGACATCATCGTGCTGATCGCGTCGCTGGCCGTGATCATCGCCGGCACCCAGGGCAACGTGTTCGCCACGTCGGCGCTGCGCTCCCTGCGCTTTCTGCAGATCCTGCGCATGGTTCGCATGGACCGGCGTGGCGGCACCTGGCGGCTGCTGGGCTCCGTGGTGTACGCACACAGCAAGGTGAGGGCCACGTGGTGTACGCATGCACAAGGTGAGGACCACGTGGTGTACTCACACACAAGGTGAGGGCCACGTGGTGTACGCACACACAAGGTGAGGGCCACGTGGTGTAC
>CM025631.2:5150995-5188495 GCA_014621495.2 Entosphenus tridentatus | reverse complement strand
ATCATCATTGCAATGATGCATCATCATCATCATCATCATCATCGCTACGACGCATTATCATCGCTACGACGCATCATCATCGCAATGACGCATTATCATCACGATGATGCATCATCATCATCATCATCGCTATGACGCATCATTATGTATGCATGGATGTTGGACTTCATTCGCACCGTACGTAGCCAACCGGTGCTCATCGGAGGCGCGGCGGAAGGACAACCATTGCAGCGAAACATCATCAAGTAACGCATCCTCATCACGATGACGATGCATCATCACGATGACAGGCCAGTGTGGTGGCACAGTAGTCGTAGTGAGCGCTGATGAGGAGTAACGTGGTAGTGCGAATCTCATGCATGTTGATGATGATGGTAATGATGGCAATGTTAATGATGTCAATAATGACGGTGAAAGCGACCATAGTGATGTGATGATGACGACGATGATGCCAATGGTGACGACGATGATGCTGATGATGACGGTGGTGCCCCCAGGGCATTCTGGGCTCAGGCTTTGCCCTCAAGGTGCAGGAGCAGCACAGACAGAAGCACTTTGAGAAGCGGCGGAGCCCAGCAGCAGGCCTCATACAGGTGGGAGAGAGTGTGAGAGAGTGAGAGAGAGTGTGAGAGAGTGTGAGAGAGTGTGAGTGTGAGAGAGTGTGTGGGAGTGTGAGAGAGAGAGTGTGGGAGAGTGTGGGAGAGTGTGGGAGAGAGTGAGTGTGAGAGAGTGTGAGAGAGAGTGAGAGTGTGAGAGAGTGTGTGAGAGTGTGTGAGAGGGTGTGAGAGTGTGAGAGAGAGTGTGAGAGAGTGTGAGAGAGTGTGAGAGAGTGTGAGAGAGTGAGAGAGAGTGAGAGAGAGTGTGAGAGAGAGTGTGAGAGAGGGTGTCTGAGTGTGTGAGGGGTTGGACGTGAAGTGGTTAGCACACTGAGCCACCGACCAGGCGACCTAAGTTTGTTTCCCGCTCAGAGCCAATATCAGTGCTGAATATCCGAACCGCTCCTGGACCGCCCCTGGTTTCTTCACTACCGGAGAGACAAAGGCGGAGGGGCGTGGTACTGGCCACACCACCACCCCCTCGTGCGTCGTCCAAGCCTAAATTGGTGCTCGCTAACAGCACTTGTCCCAACAGTGTTGAAGGCTATACGGGGATTTTTACCTGTTAGTGTGTGACTGTGTGTGTGTGCGCACGCACGCTGACATCGTACATGACACGCGTGCCGATGTGGGGACGTGAGTGATGATGGCTTTGCGTGGGCTGGCAGCGGCCGACTTTGAGTAGCGGCAGAAGCCATCACTCGTGAGCCCGTTCTGTTGCATCGTGCCAGTCAGCCTCCCACTCAGAGTGCACCTAGCCTGGCTCGGGACTGTGGTGATGTCACAACCATGTAACGGAATATTAATAATGGAGCAGATTTTGAAAAACATGCTCTTTGCTGGTGACGATGATTGTGATGGTGACAAGGATTGAAGGTGATGATGATGATGATGACCATGGTGATGATGGTGATGATCACAATGGTGACCATGGTGACGATGGTGACGATGGTGACGATGGTGATGATGATGGTCACGATGGTGATGATGGTGACGATGGTGATGATGATGGTGATGATGGTGGTGATGATGGTGATGATGGTGACGATGGTGACGATGGTGATGATGGTGACCATGGTGACGATGGTGACGATGGTGACGATGGTGATGATGGTGATGATGGTGACGATGGTGACGATGGTGACGATGATGGTGATGATGGTGATGATGGTGGTGATGATGGTGATGATGGTGACGATGGTGACGATGGTGACGATGATGGTGATGATGGTGACGATGGTGACGATGATGGTGATGATGGTGACGATGGTGACGATGATGGTGACGATGGTGACGATGATGGTGACGATGGTGACGATGATGGTGATGAAGGTGACGATGATGGTGACGATGGTGATGATGGTGACGATGGTGATTGCAGGCAGCGTGGAGGATCCACGCCACGGACCCGTCCCGCGTGGACCTCACCTCCACGTGGAGGTTCTACTACGAGTGCATCCCTTCGCTAAGGCAGGTGTCAACAGCCACCTCACCCGACCCCTTACCCTTGTACCTTGCCTAACAATTGAACCCCTTAATCATAATCCTAACCCCCTAACCCTAACCTTAACCGCCAACTCTAACCCCTGGCCCCAACCGTCACATTAACCCCTGACCCCCGCACCCCGCGCTGCGCCTGCGCTGCCCGCACACCACCGCTCCCTGGTCGCATGGAGGCTGCATGAGCGTCGCGAGCGGCTTGCGTCGGCGCCGGGAGCCATCCAGCAGCGGAGCGCGCGAGGAGTCACGAGTCGCACGGCCCGAGGGTCAGGGTCGTCTCGGGCAGCCTGACGCACGCCGACAGTCGGGACTTCTCTCATCGGCACTTTCCCTGGGAGCAGTTTCACCATCGCAGACGCACGATCCAGATGTGGGGGTGACCGCCAGGGCAGCCGCGAAGCGGCTTTCTAATTGGGGCGTAACACGTCGACCGATTAGCGCCGTTGAGTCGGAGGGAAATAATTTTGTCCGCCTGCTTTGATGAGGCAGAAATGCTCGTAAAATTACGGTGGTGTCGGACCGACTTGGACGAACCGACTTTCTCGTGCGCGCTGAGTTGGTGACGGTGTGTTCAGTTTTGTGTGCATGTCATTCCCTTCACTTGTTCCGTAGAGAAGCTACCATGTTGGTTAGCACAGGCGGCTATGTACGGTGCGAAAGAAGTTCAACATACATACATATTAGGATGATTTTTTTTATGTTGAGGTCTCATTTAGGGAACTGCCCTTGAGTGAAATTGAATTCGTTTTTTTTTCTCTCCCACAACTGCATTTCAACGCCATTGTCGTCGTCGTCGGGGTCACGAGGCGAAATTATTTACAGTCGGAATTCTCTCAGCATTTGTTAAACCTGCCCCAGAATCCATGGTTGTCACAGTGCAGCTTCTCATGTAACATCGATACATCTTTTATTTCTGTCGAGCACCTTTTAGCCGCCTCGTTAAGAGCGCTTGTAGCATGTCAATACAACTGAAACTGTTTTAATTACTGCAGCTAGGATGTAGCCAATTTAAGTGCGTTTTTATTTTATTACGTTGGGGTATTTTTGTGTGTGGAGTCATCAACTCCCATTTCATAACGGGTGCACAAACCTGTATTCAAACTCGGATGGCAGCTTTGCTGGCTCAGCATTCTCTGACGCTACTGGGGTACCAATCAATCCTAAATCAGTGCTACTCCGCAATGTCGAAACGCCAAACATTAGCATAAAAAATACGTTATCGAACATTTTATTTTTAATAGTGCATCGTGTACAGCTCGTCGAGATGAGTCAATTGCCGCTTCGCCGACCATCAACAGACTAAAAATGACTTCATCACGGACATCGTGCGAGAGCCACCTGGCCAGCCAACGAGGATTGGCATCACCACCTTTGCTTGCCACCCATCGTGGGGTCACGACTGAATCGCCCAGTGAAACTCTGCACTCAGCAGCTCAATAGAATTCCAAGAATCCTAAAAGTGGCTTCTAAGTGGCCAAGTCTTGAAGGTTTTATCAAAAGCCTAAGAATATTAAAAGCGTGCCTTCATTTGGCTACGAGACACCTGAATGTGCCCTGGCTCCCGGGGCAGAGCAATTGTAGAGACATTAGTCTGTAAATGATCGTTGCCGCCGTTCATGCACCTGCACTCTGGCGTGACATGCCCCCTGCGACCGCAATCACAGTGGGAACCCTCTGTGTTTTTAGCTGCCCGCTTGTTTCCATAGTTACTGGAAAGCACTTTATGTGGAGAACTTTAAGTGGCCGTGTCACAGGCTATTAGCGCCAGCAAATGTTCCTGTCGACAAAAAAATATCGTCGCCTTTCGAACAGCGCAACGCGCGTGACTCTAAAAGATAGAATAGTTCTGAAGTTGTTTGTGTATCCGCAAATGCTTCACTGAGTCTCAGGACCCCCGATTTTAGGAGGGTCTTGCATTGGGCAGTTTGACCAGTTCCTCTGTCAGGAGCATCCGCAGAGACTCCCCCGCTGTGCACATGGGCATTCCCTCCTCTTCCGAAGGAGATGGCTGGACAGCGTGGAAAATAGGCCAATATTCGTTGAGTCGAGGCCCCTTCTGCCAAAAGTGATGTAAGCACGACATTTCAGGGATGCTCCATTTTACATTTTACGTGTCGACGGGCAACACTCAAAAGTCCACATAGATGGCTGAACTCCGACCCCCACTGGCCGCCTTGTGGCCCTGCGGACTTTGTGAGTTTCGTAAATCTCTGGGTGTTCCACTAACCCTCCAAAGGGGTGGATCACGTGGCACGCGATCATTATTGCGGTGGCGCCACCGCTGTATTCTTTGATCAGGTGTGGGAAGCATTGGGATGCGCGAGAAGCGGGGAGTAGTGTGTGGGGAACAGGGCAATTTGTGAGGAGCAGGGAGCAGGGAGCGGGGGTATGCGTAAGAAGCGGGGAGCAGTGGGTGGGGAGCAGGTAAATTCGTGAGGAGCGGGGGGATGTGTAAGAAGCGGGGAGCGGTGGGCGGGGAGCAGGAGAGCAGGGGGATGCGTGAGGAGCAGGGAGCGGGGAGCAGGGTGCAGGGGGACGCGCGGTGAGCGTGGAGCGAGGCATGGTCACGCTCGGCTGAGTTTTCGCCACGGAGGACGGGTGGCGGCGGCAGTGAGGGTCACTGCCGCCGCCTCCTGACATGAGGAATTGAGCTGCCCGTCCTCGCGCCTCGATCGCCGAGCCAAACTGGCAATCGCTTTTTCATTTTTCATCCGCGCGGACGGCGGTGTACGGGCAGCCGTCGGCTTGAGCTAGAAAATAATAATAACTTTGGCTCCTCCAATATAAAATAATAATGCTGGCATCTTCCGTCTCTTAATGCTGAAGCTGTGGACTTCTCCGATAGAAAGCAAATGGTAGAGAGATGATCCGTGGTTGGAAATGAAAATAAATGTTCGTGGTACTGCATCGGCAGCGGTGCACGAGCACAAATAGTAATAACTTGACACATTTGTCAATAACACTGCCCGAAGTAGGAGGGAGATCTTTGCTTTGGAGAAGAGCCATTGCCTGAATCGTCACCTATCATGTCACTTTTCCTCTTCATGGCAGTGTTATTAATGAATCTGTTGACTTTTTGGGAACCGTTGCTTAACAATAAAACTAAGCTGAACACAAGCTCCTTACCCCGGATACAGCTCCCAAAAAAACCCCTCACGAAACACATTTGCAAACAGCAATGGATCGATTCCTATGTTCACGGTGGATGCATGGAACCGTGCGCGTGAGAATCCATCAATTACGGTTCGCGTTGCAGTACGGTATACGCAAACATGATGCTAACGGTATCCTGAGGCCAACGGAGCACCTTGGGGTTGTCACGCACGGGGGGGTGGGGAGATGGAATGTTCGGTGTGGGGCAGGTTACTTGCTCTAGCATCATAGCAAGTTCTATAGCGCCGTAATATTATATTAGAGAAGAGACATCGGCATCGGAGAAGGGTGGGGGTCTTGCACCTGCTTTGGAAAGGGGGCAGGGATTTGGTGGAAAGCTATTTTATTAACTTTTTTATTTGATGAGGTAAAGCCCACTGAGCTATTAGCTCTTATTCAGAAGCGGCCTGGCCACAAATGATAAATGTGGAGGGGAAGAACGTAGAGGACTCGGAGAAAAATCCACGTGACCAATTGGAGAACACGCAAACTCCAAATATACAGCAGCAGGCGTCAGGATCGGGATCGAACCCACGACCCCTTACATACCAGGCGAGGGAGATAACATCTCGCCAACGTACAGGTGGCAGGGAATTCTAGACAGTGGGGCAGCAGAGGAGCAGGAGCCACCTTCCACATGTATCATGGACAGAAAATGATACAATTTACCCATGAGAGCCTCACTTGAGTCTCAAGACGGCTTCATGTCAGGGTCCTGTTTGGAATGTTTGGCCAATCGCTTTTTGTTTTCCAGTGTATTGTGTCTTGAAAGAAACCGCCGTGTCTGCAGAAAACCTCATAAATATGAGAGGAACAGGGGATATTTTTTCTCTGCAAGTAAAAAATACACCCCAATTTCAGCAAAATTGTTTCAGCACAAGCAGTTTGTGACAATCATCAGTGCCTCATCAGCACATTCGGGCTTGCTTGAAGCAATGCTGCTGAATTGCCAGATGTTTATAGGTAAGGGGCCCTTCTCTGTTCGACATGGGTTCCAGTTTTGTTGCTTATATTTTCCACAAGCGAGAAAATTGCTCGCACGCCGGTGCATCGATGTGTTAACGACCTACTTGATGTACTGTACTGCCTCAGCAGACACCACTTCGAAAATGCAATTAACCAGAACGTAGACTTTACCTCTAACGAGGGCGAGCGACGGAGTGCATTAAGCGCCGGTTTAAATGCACAACAGGAGCATAATAGATGGTGGAGGATTCAGGCGCACCACAAGTATAATTAAGCATATTTAAGCAGCTGATATGCGGCTCACTGCTATGCCAGGGGAATGTTCTGTCTGTACGCGTGTCTGTGAATACTTAGTGATGCTGTGGACCAGTGCCAATTGGTTTACGCACGTTAAAACGCGAGGCTGAAAGCGTGTATGAATCTGGTCTCTTAAGTTCTCTAGATCTCCCTGGGTTAAGTCTGTGGCGTCCCTGTGTACGTCGATGAGTCTCTGTGATTGTGTGCTCTATGTAAATTCAGCAGGGCTCGATGCAAGCCCTTGAGTGTCAGGCACCCTAGCAGGGGGACTAGGCAAGGGAAGGCACCGGCTCGGCCTATGAATAAAACAGACATTGAGGCATTTTTGAGAATGAGGATACAAGTAAGAATGTATAATGAAAATATCTAATGTTATTGACATTTATACGTAGAGATAAAGTCAGTCTTCTGGTTAAATATCTCAACCCCTCTACATGCAAAACAAGGTGCGGCCATTTTGAATATTGCCGTCAGGTTGCCACGACGACCTCGTGACCCCATCCAGGCAATGCAAGTGCTCCGTTGCATGTGCAGCAACAACACGTTTTAAAATGACTGAGCAAAGTTGCTCGGTGTTGCAGAGCAACGTGTGCAACTTTATGTGCTCAATGTTGCAGTTCCATGTTGAATTTGAGCGACGTGCATACTTGCTTTAAGCAACATTGTTGCAGTAAAGTTGCACCAATTTTCTTTGGATTGCAGCTGGGCCGCGTTTCATTATGTTGCTCTGCGTTGAGTTCAATCCAGTTTGCAGCACGACGCTTTTGACTTGCACTGAGTTGCGTTGCGGTTGAATTGCATTGCTCAGGTTTCCATCGACTTGCACGTTGCTGCTTGCTTCGAGGTTGCACCGGGTTGCCTCGCTGGGTTTGCCCGGGGGGCTGCGAGACGTGCAACACCGGTATGAGCACTGTCATGAAATCCTGTCACGGATGCATGCCCAGAACGTCGATGTGAATGAGTGTCGACCGCGAAGCATGGAATCTCGCTTACACCATCGCCACCCTAGTGACATTGATTGTGCACGACGATTGGTCAGTCACATGCCTTTATTTAACCAGATGAGGGCCCATGGGGCAGATACGTGATAAAATACAGCAAAGGTGTGCTGTGTGATAAAAGCGTGATGTTTGTCAGGATGCTTAATAAATATATACAACACTGTGTCATGGAGCGATCTAAACTGAAATCACCCTCAGTTGAAAATTTCCACCATAAGTAACCAATATACCTCGCATCTGCAATTCTAAGCCACAGAGAAGTTTGAATTGAGTCGTTGCCATTCACACATATTAGGGGTGAGGGAATGTGACGAGGAAATATTTAATAAATCGTCTGCAATTTGTTTTAAGATGGCTGCCACTTATTTTAAGAAGGCTACCATTTATTTCAAGATGGCTGTCAATTGTAACCAATATTGACCAAATTCACCGATACCATGTATATTTTTTTATCCCCAAGCTAACAATATGCTTATTTTATTTTTTATCAATTGATGAGAGGGAGAGACGTGTGATAATCAAATGGGATTTATAACAAAGCTCTAAACTTCTTCTGCAATCACGGAGGTGGTTGTTAAGTATAATTTGACCTGGATAGTCCAGGAATTGTCATCTGTGTTTGGGTGGCAGGAATTTATTTTTACTGTGACCTCGTACCGGTCCTTGTGTAGAACTTTATTACAGGCAGGATAATCCAGGCAGGCAATTGCAATGCTCTACTGGGCCTACACAGAATAATGGGACTGGTTATTAAACATTGGCTGAGAACCTTATTAATTTGAGTTGGTTTGGTTGTTTGCCTTTCACTACGGCCAGATTTGGCGAAAGGGGTAGTGTTGAACAAATGCATACAGCAGAATGCTAAAGCATACAAGCTGTGTGGGTATAACGACAGTAAATCAAGACTCCAAAGGGCATGTACGCGGAGATATGCAGGGGGGAGATACCGATAGCCTGGTCTAATCCTTCTAAAATATTTGCCACAAAAATTAGGGTTTAACCACTTAAATCCACATTCTGTGAGCCTCAGAAGTACAAGTTTCAGGTAGATTGGTTGCCGAGGGTGGCTATTTCGATTTATAAGATGGTGGCCATAACATTCATTTCAGCTTTGATTCCTCCCTGAAAGTGTTGAGTGTGTATTTCTCAAAAATCCAGAAAAATCTCAATGCTTTTATCGCAAGGCGCGCGATTGATTCATAATTCTGCCCCCTCTCAGTATATCTCTTGCAAGGGAGACAAGGCGTGCATTCAGAAAGGATAAAGATTAAAGTTCACCATCATCACTCTCATTGTCATCATCATCATAACTATCACCATTATCATCCTTGTTACTCTATTCATTGTCATCCAGTGCTGGGTTTCCAATTTACTTTTTTGTCGGAATTCTGTAGGTGCCATTTGTTTGATTAAAAGTGCACAGCGTGTTTCAAAAAGATAGACCCGATTTCAAAGCAGTATATTTCACGATGGCAACATGTTACAATTACACAAAAAGTTACAAACGGTTGAATGAGTTATCAAGTTTTACTAACCATTTTATAAATACTCTATGTGCCCTCCACCTGTTGTACGGACAACATCGAGACGATAGTTGAATTCGTCCCAAACGCCTCTCTTCTCACGTTTTCCTCTGAGGTGCGTGGTTGCCCTATCCTCTTCCCCTTACATAAACAGCCTGTTTCCTCAAATTGTCAGTACCAACGACGAATGCTCTTTGACATTGGCGGATCAATGCCAAAACGCCATTGAAACGCACGCTGCATCGCAATTACGGATTCAGTTTTGCTGAACTGCAGAACGCACAACGCCTTGTGTTGTGGGGTTACCGTCTTGCGAATGACTGAGGCTAGGGGCTGTTTGTGCGCTGGGAGAGGCATCTCGCGGTAATCATTTGAAACTCTATGCCCCGCCCTTTCAAATGGTAAGAGTTTCATTCATGGGTGGTTCGTAGTTGCAGAGATATAGCGATTTCAAATCGGGTCCATCCTTTTCAAACACCCTGTAGTTTAGAATCAATAGGACAGATACCCATGTTTATACATCCTTCCAGACCCCTTATCCTGCTTGTGAGCAGGGTGACAATGCACACGCCATTTATATATTGTCGGGTAAATAATTTCGGATGCGGTGAATGAGTTTCAAACAGAAGGTACTTGGACATGATCAGGAATGCAATGGATAGTGCTACTTTGAAGTCCTTGGCCTGAGTTCAAAAACCCGGCCATGGCTGAGTGGTGTCTTAACTGGTCCTGGACATGTACCGGCCCCTTCCCCTTTACCAACCCATACTAACCAACGTGGTGAAGTATGGTCAAACATTCCCCATGACCAACGAGGCACATACAACAATCGGAGCAAACGACGCAATCCCATTGGTGAAAACAGTCAATTACACAACGAATATGGATGGATTTTAACATGAACCTCGTTCTTTTTCCTACTTCAAATTGGAAACCCAGCAGATGTCATTGTCGTCATCATAATGGATCTTTTAGGGTTGGAGGTGAAATTAGGAGCACCGGGAGGCTGCATAGGCACAGCGCTATAGTGTCCACAGTGGTGGCTTTCTGCAGTGACTAAAGAGAGGCTGCAAGGCTTATTTTAAATACTAGTACTGTATGCAGTGTCCTTAGATAAAATTGGCACATTTAGACATCGACTATGGGGCAGGTAGCCAAAGGTACAGATGGACGGAGAGACATGGAGGCGGAGAAAAAGACCGAGTTACAGACTGATAGGCACAGATAGAAAGAGACAAAACAGACAGACACGGAGACAGATTACAGACACACACACAGACACTAAGAGATAGACGGACAAATAGATACAGGGACAGACGTACATAGAGACGGGGAACAGAGAGGCAGATGGATTACCTCTGTACACTCGTACACGCCGAGTCATTAATGAATCCATCCTTCCGCCCTTCCGCCCGCTCACTCAGGAAGGATCTTTGGCCCGTTCCCTGCAGGTTCGTTTGATCAGGGCGATTCCACCGACGATGGCGACGTTGAGGGGGCGCGCCGCTTGTGTCCGATCCAAAACGAGTCCGAACTCGCAAACGCTTCAGCCGGAGGTTAAACAACAAGTAGCAAATTCTGCCTTGCAGAAGGATGTTATTCGTGTATACATACACGTAGCCAACTGTAATAATCAGAGGTGCGGGGGAAGGACAACAAATTCAACTAAATTTCTATTTTATATTTGTGGGGATTTCTTTCGTGTTGTCCCCTCGGGTGCATGGGTTTCCTCTGGATGGACATTCCATTTACCACCTAACTCAAAACGTTAAAAAAGCTCAATAAGGAATTGGCCAAACACCCCAAGCAAGAGCATCTTGAGAAGGGATTTTGAGATGGAGTCGATTGCGTTTCTGGATAAGTAATGGTTATCTTCTTGGTTCTTTCGGTAAAGTCACGTAGAATGGAAATAATAAAATAATAAAAATAAAACATAATAAAATAATTCTCACAATGATTTTATTATGTTTTATTTTTATTATTTTATTATTTCCCTTCTACGTGACTTTACCGAAAGAACCAAGAAGATGAATCCCTGCAGTCACGAAAGCTTTAAATCGAAAAGTAATGGTTAGTTAATGAATTAATAGAAGTATACATGAACAATTCAACCGTTGTCAATATGATCGGTTTATTGAAATGAACAATTCACACTTCCTCATGGCGATACGTTGAATGATCGAGATTCGAGTTCGCGATTCATTTCAAGAATTGATTCTTTCATTGTAACGTCGCGGCCTCAACTGGCTGCAAGGGACGACGCCAGCCCATCGCTGACGGCGTGCGACTTGAAAACCACTCACTCCTAGACGCGCCATTCGTTGTGTGCGTCGTTTAAATGAAGGGTCAACATTTATCGACGGATCGATGCGATCGTTAGGGCCCGAATCGTGATAGATAGATGCTTTTTTTTATTAAACGAATTTCGATGTCAGTGTGCTCATTGTGGTGTCTAATTTTACGAATAAATAGTCAAATTTATTTCTCCTCAAATGAGCATTGAGGCGGTGTTAATCTCCAGTTTATAGCCCTGAGCCAATGGTGGACAGTTCTCATTCCTATGGCGGGGCTGAATTTATCTGTAGGACAGCCACTGTTAACAAACCAGCAAAGTGGTACCTATTTTATAAACTCCAAAATGATGATTGGCTGATTCACTCCCCCCCCACCAACCAGGATTTGAACTGTAAATTGTTCATATGCCACCTCGGTTCGAAATTCGATCTCCACATTCAGGTCAAAATCTTTTGTCTCTCTATGCTCCGAAAAAGGATAAAGAGCCGAAATGTTTAGCATATGGAGGTGCACAGACGCATCGATTCATCGAAGAATGCAGATTCATTATTATTCTCACGGCACACGCATCGAATCGATCGCTGTGTGTTTTTATTTATTTGCATGTCATGTTCACTTGACTGGGTTCACGTGAACCCTGCAACCGGTGGAGGCGGAACCATTCGGCGCAGTATAAATAAAAATAACAATTCTCGAATCGAATCGCAACCTCGAAGCGCAAGGCAGTGTGTTTGGTTTAGCACTGACGACGGTGGTGCAGTATTTGTACATTTGACGCATGCTGCGTGACTTGCGTGCGGTATAATCTGAACACGTTTCTCTTTTTCAATCAACATTGTTTATTTTATATTTCCCCAATTTGTATTCAACCCGTGCTATCGGTGTTGCGTTGGGACGGGACGCAGAATTTCCCATTAGGAGCTCTCGGAGTGCAGTGCACCCAACCCCGTTTACGAGAACGGTGGCGCTCAGAAGCAGACATCACAGAACTACTGCCCGAGATCTCTTCAAACGACCTCTTTATTTTTGCCACACAAGTTGATACCAAGACACGTTTGCCACATGACGTTCAAACCAATATTGTTTTTTTTTATTCTCAGAGCTGGAATTTTAACCGAAGTAAGTGAAAATAAAAATGTAATATGATCACTACTTTGTTAGACTTCGGTGACCAGCCTGAGACCATCAGAATCAAAATATTTATACTGGAGGAATCCGATGAGCTATAAAGCTCTTTCACATTATTCGGGTTTTCAGTAAAGCCACGTAGATAGAAAAAAATCAAATAAAAAAAATAGTACTAATTAACAACAAAAAACCACTGATGTAGACTGTAGCCTGGTTCTTAATCGGAGTGAGTGGACTGGCAGTCTATAATGTAGACTGTAGCCTGGTTATTAAGTTTGTTGAGTGTACTGGCAGTCCATAATGTAGACTGTAGCAATAGTTTTAAGCTGAGTGAGTGTACTGGCAGTCTATAATGTAGACTGTAGCCTTGTTCTTATCCTCGGTGAGTGTATTGGCAGTCTATAATATAGACTGTAGCCTGGTTTTTAAGCTGGTGAGCGTATTGGTAGTCTATGATGTAGACTGTAGCAATGGTTATTAAACTAAGTGAGCGTACTGGCAGTCGAAAAATGCAGACTTATTCTTGGTCCTTTCAGTAGTTTAAATCTAATTTTTAAAAATGTCCGGTTTAATCACGGGCGGCTGAACCGACGATTCGAGCCCTGATCTCGTCTGACCCCTGAGCCACGTGGCCATCTCCTAAGAACACATTTCCTGACATTTACTCAACCCACGCCTGCATATCCAGCCGTACCGGCACCAGCCTATTGCACAGCTCCATTGCCGCTAAACGGCCACGTGGCACAGGGGCAGGCTGTGAGTTCGAAATCCCAGTGCTGGGTTCAGTATATAAATCAAGCGGGCGATAAAATGCCCCCTGCCACAGTAATATGGAAATGTCCCACCACTGGCTCAGTTGTCACCAGTGGAGATGTCAATGTCCCACCCTCCACCATGCTCGCTTGAGCAAGCGGCACTTTGTGTTAAATAACGACCGCATGGATTCGAAGTGGTGGCAGCTGCCACTGGTGGAGAGCTATATCTGAACCGGCCTTGGGCACGCGCAAAGGAGCGCGGTGAAGTATGGTCAAACAAGCCTCGCGAGACTCGGCATGGGGGTAGACCTTCATCCAGTAGTGAATTGACCACCGGCTGTAAATGATTAACCATGGCATAACCCCCCCCGCCGCCCTCCCCACCGAGTATATTCGAGTAGGGCCGAGACTCTCATTGTGAGTCGTGGCTAGAGTGAGAAATTTGAACGTTTGTGTTTATTTTCTGCACGGATGATGGTCCCGTTTAGCGCAGGAGACCCACGGTGCTGAGTGAACACAGCAGCAGCAGCAGCAACAAAAATGTTAAAGACGACAACGTCGACATTGCAGAGAACGAGTACACCAGGGTCGCGAAGGAATAGTGCACAACTCACAAACGAGGCATTTAACGGGCGTAAACGAATCGCACACGTGGATCAAAAAAGTGCAAATATAATCTAACAAGTTAGGTACATGTGCACGTGAGCTTTATATATTAGCCTCACGGGGAAAGGCTAATTGCGTGAACATATTCCTGTTAGCGACAGCATAAAAGAATCCCGTTTTATTCTCGCTTAACCCATTGTTTATTTTCACAAACGAGCCTGCTCACTGTGACCGCTCGATCCAAGAGTCACCGTGCCCCTTCATCGATTTGAGGTGCAATGAGCGATTGCTTAACGAGTGATTGCTTCATGAGCGAGCGAGCGGGTCAAACAAATGCTCGTGTAATAAGGCAGCCCGCCGGGCTACATCGCTGCCGTGCCTGGGAATGATTCTGGCCTTGCGTCCTCCATTCGAGGACACCTGTCATGTGTTCACAGAAACTTCGACACTGACTTTTTTTACAAAACCCACCGCACAGCTCGCCAATAGCACAAAGCCCGGGTCAGCATAACGTTTGGACCATATTGGCAACGAAATACTGCCAAAAAAGGGCTTCTGTTTACTTTTGTTTTCGATGACTTACATAACGCAGTGCTGCTCGAGTGGCATTGCCATGTGAGCGTGTGGGCGTCCGAGCTCTCTCATCGAACGCGTTCGTGCGTTTCGTGTGGGCGCGCGCGCCCATCTCTATTCGTATGCACAATTCTCGGTGCGGTCCAATCCCATAACAAATTGGAGGAGGCTCTGTTAACGGACTGACTCGCTAGATTATTTTGTTTGCGTCCTATCGGTGTTTGCGTCCTATCGGTGATTGCCCTGTGTGTGGGACGAATGCTGATGCTGGCATGTCACGCGTTTTCCAGCAGAGGCCATTAAGATGTTTCAGCCGTAACTGCGAGGCCGTTTATCAAGCCTTATCAATCTCTCTGTTTTCTCTGTCTCCTCTCTCTCCTCTCTCTCTCTCTCTCACTTGCTCTTATCACTCTCTCATCTGTGCATTCTTGATATTTACACGTCATCATATTATTATATGATTACGGGTAACATTTCCTTTTATCAAAATTCATCCTGGACTATATATTACTTTACTCTCACTCACAATCCACCTCTGTCTCCACGCCTGTCCGTCTCTCTCCTCTGCCCACATCTCTGCATTTTCTTTCTCTCTCCATCTCTTCCCACATTTCCCCTCCACCTCCCAGCTTCCGGGTCTCTCTCTGCACCTCTCTGCCTCTCCATCTTCCTCTCACTATTCTCCCCCTCCTCCTCCTCTACTTCCTCCTCCTCTCCCCATTTCTCCCTTTCCTCCTCCCTCTCCATTTCCATCTCTCTCTCTCTGTGTCCCCCGTCTCTGTCCCTCTGCCCGTCTCTCTCCTCCGTGTGCCCCGTGTCTCCCCGCCAGCCAGAAGCTTTCCCTCCGCGAGCGACTGTCCAGCCCGGTCACGCAGCTCATGAGGAGTCGACCTAACGCCGGGCCCAGCGGCGGCTGCTCCGGCTCCCTCACGCAGCCCGGCGGCGGCGGCAGCGGCGGCGGCGGCGCGACCGGTTCCCCCGGCGGGCACGGCCCCGACAGCAACGGGCCCGGCGCGGCGGCGGGGGCCGTGACGGTGGACGCCGTGCGCTCCGGGTACAGCTCCCCCGCGGGGCCCGGCAGCGACGCCCCCTCGCCCGCCGCCCGCGTGCCCAAGTCGCGCTCGTTCAGCGAGCGGGCGCGCCTGCGCACGTCGCTGCGCAGCGTCCTGCACCACCGCGTCGGCACCGGTGAGCGCCACGGCGAGCGGCGCGCGCGCACCGGTCGCGGCGGCGAGCGTCGTCGTTCTGAAGAAGCCCTGATGTGGTTCCGTTGGCACCCTCCACCGGCTATTCTCTGATGCAAGACGCAAGGCGGTGCACCGCTTACTGTCAGAGTTCTCGTCGGTAATATCTTTATCTCAGAACGTGGCACCGATAGCGAGGCGGCTATTTAATTTGAAACAAAGGGGGAACAAATCATTGCATAATAGAGGGGTTTTTATGGGTTAGATCGCGTAAATATATAAATGTGTCGTTAATACCCGCCACCACGTGACACAGCCAACTAGTAAGGGTTGTCACGTAAACAGAATGTGCCAATTCGTCACTAGTACAGCACGCCGGTGTGTTAGAGAGCCAAGCCACAACATTTACAATCTGTACGACGTTTCGCCAGTAATTACAACCAGCTTCATCAGGTGACAGCCAGATTTGTGCAGAAGTCTTTCTGTTTCGTTCCTTATATAGAGGCGTAGATGTGGTGACCACACTTCTGCGCTCTTGCGAAAAGTGCGGGGCGGGGGGGGGATCAAATGAGTCAACGTACGTTATGCATGCGCATCATGCGAATCCTTTGATCTTGTCCTTCCTGTCCATTGTGTGTATTAAAATAGCCGTACCAACGGTAATCCCTATTGCACCGAGATCTATGGGAGCGGTCAATCGGTGACATTGCTATAGGGCTGCAGTGGCATGGTTCACCTTCATTCTGAAAGTTTATTGCCACTGTTTTGTACGTACCCAGTGTCTTGATCCAGTGGTGGTAGAAATTCTCCATTCCCATGGCGGAAGCAAGTCTATCCATGGGACAGTCGCTGTTGACTGCCGCAAAACGGTGCTCATGCTATCGGCCCCGGTGGGATGACGGACTGAGTCAACACCTCTCCCACTTCAGTAAAAAACATTTTTTGCTGTGGTTGTCACACCTGATGATGATTGCTCGTGTTGCAATCGAAACTTCGTGATTTAATTTAGTTGTTTTAATTTATTTTATTTTTTACCTACGTGACTTTACCGCAGAGGTCGCAACCGGGTACCCGATACCCGTACCCTACCCGATACCCGGCTACCCGTATCCGGCCGGGTACGGGTACGGGTAGACCGTGAGTCACTGGTGAGTAACTGTTTGTCACTCATTTCCCAACGTCTTGTCTCTTCTCACAATTCAAGTTCCTAGAATCAACCCACCCACGCCTGCAACATGGCTTCATCCCAGAGGTCGCAATCAGGTACCCGATACCCGGCTGGGTACGGGTAGGTACGGGTACGGCCGGGTACAGGTACCCTGGTGCGGCCGGGTACGGGTACGGGTAAGGAATCAAAACCCGTTTGCGACCTCTGCTTTACCGAAAAAAACAAAGAGTGTGAGTCAACACCCCCAACGAGGAGTTGAACTCGCAGCCTCTCCAATTGCGAGCCGCTCGATCTCCCTCCGAGTCACCCGGCTGCCTTCGCACTGCCGTGGCCTCATCGAGAGGCGTTTGTTTGTCGTTGCGATTTTTGATGCGAGAAGCAGCATTTTTACGATGACTAATGTACTCAATATGTCCGAAGCAATGTTTACCCTTCCCATAATGCAAGGTGATTTTTTTGCGAAGACAGTAGGCATGAACTGACCTGGAGAGCAAGCAATGCTCGGCAAAGTTTGATTCTACTAAATACCTCTGCTGTACCACCATCTCTTGGCCACCTCATAGCTTGTGTGAGCGTACGATTGTGTGTGTGTCTGTGTGTATGTGCGTTCCGGCCTTCACAGGTGCTCGCTAACAGCACTTACCCCTACAGTCTGTTAAGGCTACACGGGGGATCTTTGTGTCGAGCAATGGTGAAGTTGTTAGCGCACTGCACTACGAATCCAACCACCCGAGTTCTACTCCCGCTCACGGCCAACATCGGTGATCCATATCTGATCAGGTCCTCGGCCTCCTCTAGGTCGACTCAGCCATTAAATGAGTATGCATCAGTATTGGGGAGACAAAGGCGTCCGGGCGTGGTGCTGGTGACCCACTCCCCTTGTGTGCCGTGTCGGCCTTCATAGCTGCTTCAACATTCTGTTAGACTCAGTTAGAGGCTATGCGGGGGATCTTTGAGTGAAGCGAAGAGCCCTTTAACTGAGACACCTGCTCCTGCTTGAAACATTTAGGCCGGCCTGCCTGCGATTACTGCTATATTTAATCAGGCTGGATTGTGAGAAGCTCACAGATCCTTCAAAGATCTAGATCAAGTACCATCAGTGAGCTCCTCTGACTGGCGAGGCTGCATGTAGCCCGCATGCCCCAGCCACCGCATGCCCAGGCAGCTACATAGATAAGAGGGGGCTAAATGAGCTTGGCATATGTGAGAGAAGAGATGGGTGGATGTGGTAAAGGAGGACCCCGGGGGTGTGTTGGACTTGTCAACAATCGGTATCCGCAGTATTTTGATCGGTGTGTGTGGAGGAGGCTTGTGAAGGACGCGACTGGGAAATTGGAGGCAGGCGCCCTCCAGCAAACATGTGAATGAGCAACGACCATAACAACGAGCAGAGCGCCGAGCAGCTAACACGCAGCAAATTGGCGAAGTGGGGAGTGCAGGTGGTGCATCTGCCATTTGTCACAGTCCACCCGTAACACCTGGGTCTGTCCTGTGACTTCCTTCCAGCGAGCTTGTTAACACTTCATGCGACCGTAAGGTGCACCTAGCCTGGAACAAATTCTCTGAAAAACGTGATCACCATTCAGTGCCACTGTTGTTGTTTAGTGTACGTGTGTCTCTGCACGTGTGTCTCTGTGTGGGGAGCAGTCGCGTAGTGGTTGGCGCAATGGGCTACGAATTCGGCGACCCGAGTTAAATTTTCGCTCGTGGCCAACACCAGTGACAGTTATCTGAACTGGGCCTCCCCATGTACACTAAACAAAATGACCACCTGGTGCGGTGTGTAAACATCGCCACTGGAGAGACAAAGGCGGCCGGGCGTGGTGCTGGCCATCCACACCTTCGAGTGCCGTGCCGGCCTTCATAGGTGCTCACTAGCAGCACTTGCCCCAAAAGTCTGCTAAGGCTAAACGGGGATCTTTGTCTTTGTGTGTCCTTGCGTATGTGTATACATGAGTGTGTAGAGGGTTACCTTTCAGCCGTATTTGACCGTGTCGGTGACCCAGAATATATTTCTGCACTCGGCACACCACATCCAGTGTACCTCTTGCTTACGACTGGCCACTAAGCACGTAGCTTGCTCCAATCTACTCTCGGCCCCAAAAATATTCAGTCAGGAACGGATCGTTGGGTATGAGTTTGCGTGAATCAGTGTGCACGTGCGTGTCCGCGAGCTCATGAGTGAGAGTGCTGTGTGTGTCCAACTACTTGTGTGCGGGGCACTTGTCATCATCACCGTCACCACGATCATTGGACAGATAGTCCGTAGGTGTCCCACTGCACATTTCGTCATTTGTTTCCACATTCCTTTGTGTCTTGTGCCAGCATGCTCAAGCCGTGCCGCATCTTTCTGGCACCAATCTATTTGTATTGTCGTCAAGACATTCTCTGTTAGGTCTTTCTCTCTTGCCGGTTCCTTCCATTTTCCAAAACAACACCCTTTAAATGTTTCTGTTGTCGTCCATGCTACGCGTGTCCACCTAGTGTCCGTTTCCTTCTCATCACTGCCTGCATCGGGTCTTCTTCTATGTGAAACCTTTTTTGCGGTATAAATACACGAGGGGGTCACTTCTGACCGTATAAATATTTGTAAGGACACGTGTGTGTTTGTGTGTGCTTGCGCATATTTTCTCTCCCCCAGTTCAATTAACAGCCGCCCTCTATTTTAATCAAAGCGACATCCGACACTGAGCGTCGCGGCCGCGCCTTTTTGCCACCGTGAGCCGGGGCAGCCTCGCTTGAGCGGCGGCTTAGCGTCGTGCGCGACATTCAACACCGGCTGGCGCCAGCCTCGACAACGCTCCGGCCTCAAATACATCGAGAAAAGTCCATCTCTCTGCGTAAATGTATATGTCGCCTCGTCATCGTCACCATCGGCGGCCATGGTCAATCCACTGCTAAAAGAAGGCCTCGCCAAGCCGTCGCTGTCCTTCCACCGCACCTCCGGTTAGCGCGGTTGGCTACATGCAGTGCGAAAGAAGTTCAAAATACTTACATACGTACATGTTGGTGATGATGGTCGACCGCGTGTGGTGATGATGATCGCCTGCCCACTCGTCCACTTACTCGCTCGCCCGCTCGCTCGCCCGCTTTCACAAGCACTCCAAACGTAGCGGTGCCATCCCCCTGGCAACTGTCGTGGCCTCACGGGGTCAATCCGAAAGCGACGAGGTCAATGGTGTGCCATGCTTAGGTCCACTCAAACGTGTAAGAAGCTTGACAAAAGAAATCGTAGGTTGGGGATGGCTTGACCTAACCCTAGTAGATGCCTACCTCGTAAAAAAAGTTTATTTTTGTGATCACCTCTCTCCGGCGGTGGGGCCGTGTAGCTCGTGAAGATTCGGGATGTGAAATGAGCCGGCTCTGATTTCTAATGTGCGCGGAAACCTGGCCTCAGTCAACTTCTGGTCAGGGCGAGGTCGCTCCTTCTCCTCGGCTTACCTACTCAGTCTGGAGCTCCATCTCCCCAGCTCTCCGTGTTGTTTACGCCTTCTGCCCCTGTTCAAATTCAGATTTAAGACCTCCCTATTCTCCTCTGCCTATGAATGACCGCCTCTTCACCGTGGGGAGTCTTGCCAGTGACTCCGATCCTTGCGGCTCGGACCGCGAGGTCACTGGAGCGAGGGGCTGGATGTGTCCGAAGCGACGGACGCTGGTTGTGAAGGCTCAGGATGAGAGGACAGGCCGCGACAACGCCACCATCATCCACCCCCAGTGTCCTCAATCGCTTCTTGCCATTAACACTTGTCCATCGTCAGCCATGATCAATCCACTGCTGTATGAAGGCATCCGCAAGCTACAACCATTGATTAAATATCTATAAAGACGTTCATTGAGAGGAATGCACAATCCCGCTGTTGTGTATACACAATCCCGCTGTTGTGTATAACATCTTCACACGCAGTGGCAACAACGCGAGTACAAGCTGTGTCGCGTTGCCTGCAAATTGCCTGCAAATTACTCGATTGTGAATACACACAGAGCACTCATTGCCCTCCACTGCTGGCAGACCCAATGCTCGCCCACAGGCCAGGTGCCGAGTCACCCTGCATCACACGGGGACAGCTGACACTCGGGGTGCCCCTTCCAAATGCGTTTTGCGATGAGCTGCCGTGTAAGCCGCTCGCTTCGCGCCCGCGTAGCAGCTTCTCGCGATGCGCCTACGGCGTGAAGGAGGGCGGCATCCGTGAGACGCGCAAATCGTCGATCGTGGTCATTGTCTTGTGTCGATCGCGCTGTGCGTGGCGCAGAGCATGGTCTCCGTATCTGGGGTGCTGGCATCGCTCAGCCCACATCGCTCACTTGATCCCCTTTCATTCCCCGAAATCTGCCCAGGGCGTCTTGGAAAGGATGTGAGCTCAGGGTCTGTATAAATAGGTCGGGGGTGAGAAGAAAAAGAAGAGCGAAACTGAGAAATGAGTTTACCGACTTTATTTTCAGACTTGAAGGGGTAATGTTTCCGATCTGACTTGGAGGCGCGTTCGAAAGTTGTGTGTGTGACACGCATACACACACTCGCAAACACATATGGATGCTCGCAAATATATACGTGTACATACACGCAAAAAACGCGAAACAACTACTGCTATATCCCGCTAAGTGGTGGTGATGTCACCGTGGCGCTTGTGCCAGGCTAGGTGCACTTTGAAGCAGCTTGAGATGTCGAAGGCTCTCTGGCAGGAGATTACGCGACAGGCCCAGGTGATTATGATTGACTGACTGAAATGACTGACTGGCAGATGTCCCACCTGTGCTCCCCACTGTGTCGACTCGCTGCGTTTTAGCCGCCGGTCGGTCTGTCCTTTGTTGTGAGCCTCGCTCCGCCGCCTTTGTTGCTGGAGGGCGGCTGCCACGACCTTCCCAGTAACGTTCATTACGAGCCTTCTCTATAGACACTGCAGGTAACGGTCGTCAGCAAGGCCACTCGGCTCCATGTATTTTCGTACCACATCTAATGCATGCACACTCACACTCACAGATACATGCCTGTACATGTACACACACATACATTCCCGTTACATGTGTACGGACATACATATATGCGCAAACTAGCACAATCGTGCAAAATATTTACACACGTGCAGACACGCACGCACGGGCACACAAATGCACACACAAATGCATACACTGGCACACATACATTGCACACGTGCACAGAAGATTTGTATGCATACATCATTTCCTGGGGTTGATGGAATATGTTCCACTTTGTACAAAGTCAACACTGGCCTAACTATAGAGAAACTCACCATAGGAATGTTGAATTTCAACGAATTGCTGAGATACGCAGGTGGCGTATCTGAGCACCCCTACGTGCGTGTGTGTGTACCCCCTCGTGTGTCTCTGTGTGTGTGTGTACCCCCTCGTGTGTCTCTGTGCGTCTGTGTGTGTGTGTGTGTGTATCCCCTCGTGTGTCTCTGTACGTGTGTGTGTACCCCCTCGTGTCTCTGTGCGTATGTGTGTGTTCGCGAGTGTGTAGAGGGCTAACTTTCAGCCGTATTTGACCCTGTCGGTGACCCAGAATATATTTATGCACTCGGCACACCACATCCAGAGTACCTCTTGCTTACGACTCTCGCCACTAGGCACGTGGCCCGCTCCAATCTACCTGCGGCCCCAAAAATATTCAGTCACGAACGGATCGTTGGGTATGGGTTTGCGTGAATCAATGTGTACGTGCGCGTATACGTGCGTGAGCTCGTGCGTGCATGGGTGAGTGCCACGGCTAACGTCAGTGGCACTTTCTCACCGACCAGCACTGACCCGTGTTGTGCACAGAGGGCGCGCTCGCCGACGACATGTTTAGCGAGGTGGGGCTGCCGGGAGACGTCACCCGGGAGAACTTTGAGCCCGTCGTCAAGAACGGCATCCGAGCCATCAGGTAAGAAAAGACAAGCACCGTGCCCGCGAAGGCAGAGTCACGACCCCAGCGGTGACGGTGACCTTCGAGCAAAGACGGTGGTCACCGCATCGCGCGCCGCTTTCGGGTGCGCTTCTGCGGCCGTCTGGAACGCTCTTCCTTCCGATATTAGGAGGCCACTGGAGCCGTGCGCTTTGAAATCTAGATTGAAAACTCGTTAATTTCTAACTGCTTTTCGTGTTTAGTTTGTTGTCCTTCCCCCGCACCTCCGATCAGCCATGGTTGGCTACGAATGGCGCAAAAGAAGTACACGTTGTTGTTGATGTTATTCGACCGCGTGTGGTGATGACGGCAGCTTTGGCCAGCCCTGTATCATGTGGGGGTGGGGGGTGCTGGAGAGGGCTGAGTTCGCTTTCGCCACCCAGGATCTTGTGGTGCATTATAATGATCCACCTGGCACCCGAACTCATTCTATCGCTGCACCTCACCGGTCGACACGATCACGGACTCGCTGCTTTTCCTGCACCCCCATTACTCTTGGCCCCTCCAGCCATGATGCGTCCTGCCCAAAAATGTACGTAGAAAGGCGGACACACGTGACGGGGACGTAATTATTTTCTTGTTTGTGCCGCTGCAGAAGCACCGATGGCACGTGCTTGCATCGTTGTAGTGGCCAGCCTTGTAGAAGTTATCTGATGGGAGCACGCGCCTAAGTCCAATATTCCTTTACGTCTCTTTATATCCAGCGCTCGCACGACGTGCGGTGCCTTGGGCTCTGCCGGGCACTGTGAATTTCGCCGATTCCTTGTTTCTCGTGGTTCTCCTCGTGGGCATCGCCCTCAGGAAGAGCTTTCAGTTTCATTTATTGGGTACAAGCCCTGTGAACCATTCGGCCCTTGAATCGGGTGCAACCACAACAAACAAAAACATGAACAAGAAAACATCTTCAAGTGACTACGCGCAAACAGAAAAATCCAGGAAAAGACAGCAAAATATTGCAGAAAAAGCACCGTACACCAACGCTGTGTGCAAAAATCCCAGTGGGATGCAAGTCAAACAACAACAACCACAAGACAACTTAGATTAAGGCCATCAGTATAACTCCGTATTACAACAAACAAACATGGCCAAACCAAAAAACGTTTTCGAAATCACCAAAATAAAGCCATAAAAGCAATGAAACAGTGATCATAGGAACTGTGACCGAAATTTTAAAAACGACATAAACAACATGTACCACCAAACCCCTCAGGGAGAGATTTCCCTTCGCACAGTCGGTGGAGGAACGAACATTGCGCAGGCCGTCTGGGGCGCCGCGGTGGCGAGATGTTAACTCCCTCGCCCGGTGTGCAGGGGACGTGGGTTCAATTCTGACACCTGTATATTTGGAGTTTGCGTGTCTCTCTCCCCGTGGTCGCATGGATTTTTCTCCGGGTCCTCCGGTTTTTCCCTATCACTTGTAACAGCCACGTCGCTTCTGAAAAAGAGCTGTTTCTAGCTCAGTGGGCATTACCTGGTAAAATAAAAAATAGTTTAGTTTAGATTGTGAGATTGCGATTGGGAATGCACCGACATTGAATCCGTTGTGGGTGAGGTGCGACGCCGCCTCTCAGGATGTTCAACACGGCGTGTACCACGGACACGAGCACGTCTCCCTGGCCGTCTCGGCATCTTGGCAAGGATCCGTCGTGTGCGAGACGGGTTTATATTTACTCTTGGCCGCGCCGCTGCGAGTTTGTTTTCTCGGCGGAAAACCAATCGGGGGGTAAAAATGAAACGGAAATTCATCGCCGCTTCGAGCTCGGAGTTCTTTCCTTGAGTGGAGGAATGTACGACTCATGTAGGAAGTGCGGAACTGTGGCATCGGTTCCCTTTGCGAGGTTGCAGTGACGGTGCCGAATGTCAGATAGCACCGAAGTGTGGCCTTGATTTGCTCCTTGCTGAAGCTCCATTTCGAAGATAAACTCCTCTCGTTCTCGTGGAGGAGTGTCACCCGTCACGCCACTCCGGTCATCCTCGCAACGGATTTTGGCTGGCCATAGAAAAAAGACGGTCCCCGAATCACGCGCTTTCGGAAGCGCTTCTGTGGCCGTCTGGAACGCTCTTCCGATATTAGGAAGCCACTGAAGCTGTGCACTTTTAAATCGAGATTGAAAACTAATTTCTTCAGAACAGTTTTTTGTGTTTAGTTTGTTGTCCTTCCCCCGCACCTCCGATTAGCACGGTTGGCCTACGTACAGTTCAACATACAAACACACTTGCCTTAGGCGGCCACTAGGTTGTTTCATCCAACCAAAAAAACATTCAGCTTGTGGTCAATTAGATCTGCCTTCATTATCTAATAAAAACTACTTTTTTCTTCTTGGTTCTTTCGGTAAAGGCACGTAGAAGAGAAATAATAAAAAAAAACATAAATAAAGAAAATTATGATGTTTTTTGTTTGGTTTTTTTATTTTATTTTATTATTTCTTTTCTACGTGACTTTACCGAAAGAACCAAGAAGATTAATCCCTGCAGTCACGAAAGAAGCTTTAAATCGAAATTTAAAAACTACTTTAGTAGGTTTCGTATTTTAGCCGTGTAGAGAGCGCAAGGCCGCAAAGTAGTCTCGGTGTTTCACTGCCACTGGCTGCTGTGAGTTTGGCGATCGGGTGCGATGCTGGCAATGTTTAATCTCAAACGAGTCATTTGCGATGTAATCTTTTGAAATTTGGCAAATGTAAGGTCTTGACGCCGGCAAGCAACGCCCCACTCTTTTCAAATGATGTCACTGGATCCTGTATGTCCACTGTGATGCAGACCGGGCGCATGTTTTATGTTTTAACACACCCTGCGGTATTAACCAGGGTTACCTGCCAAATTCGAACCACGAACCTCTGCAACCCCAAACAAACTCTACGGCGCTCGAGTGTCGTCGCAGAGTTTGTTTGGGGTACACTTGAAGAAACGTCTGGTGGCATGGCAGCTCCAGTGTGTAAGTTTCACGAAGCGTGCCATCTTCTATTAGACTGGGCTCTTGTATTAGAGGCATTGTCATATTATATTAGAGACACTGGGGTCTCCACTGAGATCAACCTTAGTAGCTTTGTCTTTCTGTTACCTCTGGCTGTATCCTTTGTCATTGTATCGTACTCAGCGGTTCCTGTGCCGCATCACCGGCATTGTTTTCTTCGGAAGGAAAATTTTACTCAATTCTGGCAGTGGCCTCCCTGTATTTGACGTCCTTCGGTTTCTTGCTCATGGCTGTCTCCTCCCTCGTTTTTTGCGATCCATGTTTGCCTACTTTGTGATATGCCCTTCGTGAACATCTTCTTCACACGAATCTCAACAAACAACGCGGAGACTGTTTGGCACCTGCGCGGATCTGGCGTCACGCTAAAAACTGGCATTCAAGGACCGTGTTTGCACAGCGGTATTCTGAATCTGAAGCAAAATGCAGAGTTGCGGTGTAGGCGCAGGTTTTTCCGATCTTCATCAGTCATCATCAACTTGACAAAACGAGATGTGGATGTGAAACATTTTCTATCAATTGCAAGTGATGGCAGAACCAGTCCTACCTCCCGTTGGGAGACATGCCGATGATACCAGCCCCTGCCCGCAAGCTCGACACCCTCGGAGCTGTTGTACGGAGACGCAAGCACGTGTCATCAGTGCTTGGGCAGCAGCAGCAGCAGCAGCCTGTGGTTGTCACTGTCGATGAAGTCCCTCACCTGTCAACCGATGGAACTAAAATGGGCCACGCCAGTGTACAGAGAGAGGCTCAATTCACGATTAGGGAGGCCTCAATCTCTCACTAGACCGGTGCACGCTGGCTTCCGGCACAGCAGACGCCTGCGTTGAAAGTAGAGTTCTTGGGCCAAACGCAGCAGAACCAAGTTTGCGAATGGAAATGTCACACGTGCCAGGGCGACAAGGGGGCCCACAAGCTGCCATTTTGCGTGTCGCGGTTGCCGCTTGCCCCGAACGGTTCTCTGCCTTCACAAAGCAGCGCACGGTCAACGTCCCACAAGGCACACTCTGCGATCACCCGGCGAGACGGAGTCAGAGTTACGGAACGAAAGGGGACGGTTATTTGCAACTTCATGTGCACAGTTTGGATTGTAAGAGCCCGACGACAAGGACGCCAAACCCTCGAAACGAAAATAAAAGGCGTTTAACGTCTCTCCCCCAAAACCGCAGCCTCTCCACGTAACAGCAAGCCCTCCAGTTTGACACGTGGCAGGCTTTTGCCGACCAATATCCATAATACAGTTTTTTTTGGGTTAAATCGCGTAAATATATAAATGCGTCGTTAAACCAGCCACAACCCCACAGCCAATTAGGGTTGTCGCGTAAACAAAACGTGCCAATTCGTCACTAGTACAGCACAATGGTGTGTTGGAGAGCCAAGCCACAACATTTACAATCTGAGTACGACGTTTTGCCAGTAATTACAAGTAGCTTCATCAGGCGACAGCCAGATTTGTGAAGTCCACCTGTTTAGTTACTTATATAGAGGCGTAAATGTGATTAATCAACGTAGATTATGCATGTGCATTATGCGAGCACATTGATCTTGTACTTCCTGTACATTTTGTGTACTAAAATAGCCGTACCAACGGTAATCCCTATTGAAGTATGGTGGCCTGTATAGGCATGCATTTAAACAATGTTTTATTTGATGATTCCCCTCCAAGCAGCACTATGTCGGTAGCTATCCGAACGGTTACAATTGCCAGATAGAAGGGTAAAAAAACAATTATCATATTTTTACTGGCAAATGAGGTTCCCATAAGGTTACAATTATTTTGAGTTCTCTCAATTTCGATAGATTCTCTTAATTAGTTTTGGCCAGTCGTAGCCTGTGTAACGACACGTATATATTTACGCGATCTAACCCAAGCAAGCCCTCTCTATTATAATCTCGCACTTGTCACGGCAGCACCGTCACCGAAATTGTCACTCGTGAATCGTTTCCCATCTCTCCCGAGACTTTCGCCCTCCGAGCTTGTGTGTGTCGGCTTTCCTCCCTGCGGGTACAGTAATACAATTAATTACGCAATGTTTTAGTTAGATTGCATAAATGTCTAATAAACCTAACCTCCACCCGACCAAAGCCAATTAGTAAGGTCTGTCACGTGAACCAAACGTGGCAATTAGTTACTACTTGAGCAAACTGGTTGTGTGTTGGAGAGAAAACTCACAACATTTACCATTGGTTTGCTCTCCCAACAAACCGGTGCCGTGAAGTGATTGTTGTTGTTGTTGCTGCTGCTGCCGCTCAGGGTAATGAAGTTCCTCGTCGCGAAGAAGAAGTTCAAGGAGACGCTGAGGCCATACGACGTGAAGGACGTCATCGAGCAGTACTCGGCAGGGCACCTCGACATGCTGGGCAGAGTCAAGAGCCTGCAGGCCCGGTGAGACCACCACCGTAACAACTACAAGAACCACCACCACCACCACAACCACTACCACCAAAACCACCTCAACAACTAACCACAATATTATTGGTTCTTTCGGTAAAGTCACGTAAAAATATAATATATTTTTATATATTATATTTTTATTTTATTATTTCTCTTATACGTGACTTTACCGAAAGAACCAAGAATATGAATCCCTACAGTCACGAAAGCTTTAAATCAAAATTTAACTAACCACAATAACAACTACAACAACCACAACTACAACAACTTTAATAACCACAACCACCACATCAAGAACCACATCCACCACAACAACTACAACAACCACAGCAACTAAAACAACCACAACTAGAACAACCGCCACAACGACCGCCACAACGACAGAGTCTCCATTGGAAAATCTCGCAGAGCTGTGCAACCGTTCACGTTCACAAACGTCTCATGGAAGTGGATATAACAGAGCTACCTCTGAGATCCCTTCTACTTCAGGTGACATCTGATCCACAGACAGTCGAGGGCAGCACCTACCACTCGCTCTGCCATATGCGGTTGTAACAGTCAAATCGGTATTTTAATTCTCACAACTGGAATGTAACGCAGAACACAATTTGAACAAACAGAACCAAACTTACCGCACTTGACCTCTTCTGAGCCACCTGACCTTCACGGCCGGTTCGAGCTTCAACAGAGGCCTGTGTCTGTGGGAGACAATGAGGAGGAGAAGCGACGTCTGTATGTATGTTGAACTTCTTTCGCACCGTACGTAGCCAATTGTGGCTATTCGGAGGTGCGATGGAAGGACAACAAAGCAAACACGAAAAAGCATTTCTAAAGAAATTAGTTTTCAACCTAGATGATTTAAAAGTGCATAGCTCCAGTGGCTTCCTAATGTAATGTGAGGTTATATCCGGGTCGTTGACGGATTACAACTCGTCACGATGATTGGCTCTGCCGGTCCTGGTTCATAGCCAATGGGGGGAAGCCTAGGGGCGTGGCCCTGACGTAATGGAAAGGTGACAGCTGTTTGTAGAGGATTGGTTCTGCTGGCTTTAGCCACAGCCAATGGGGAGACGAGTCAGGGGCGTGGTCCCGGGAGCCTACGATGGAGTCTGGAAGATTCCATAGAGGCTAACCAGGATTGGTGGAAATGTACCACGTGACCCGGGTATTAAATAGGGGTGGAGACGAACAACACGTGGTCAGAACTGGAACGAACGGAGGAGGAGGCCACGCGAGAGCGGGGGGGTCCAAGTTGCCACGTGGCTGTGCGCGTCTCTCTCTCCCTATCCCTCTCACGCTGCCTGTCAGCAGCGTGAAGGAAGTGCTGTAATTAAAAGCAAATAAAGACCGGATTCCAGAAGTTGCCTCAACGACCTTTATTACACTAATATCGGAAGGAAGAGCGTTCCAGACGACGATTCGAACGAGCGCGTCCGCGTCCGCGCCTGCAGGGTCGACCAGATCCTGGGCGTGAGGACCCACTCGGGGCCTGTGGAGCGGAGGGGCCGCGACCGCGGGGCGGGCCCCGAGGCGGAGGCGCCGTGTGACGAGCTCAGCCTGCTGGGCCGCGTGGCGCGCGTCGAGAAGCACGTGCGTGTACCACCCCCCCCCCAGAAGCATCGCAGCCACCGCCACAATCGGCCGCGCGTGTGCGCGCAGTTGCCGCAGACACGCCGCTCCCCTTTATCCGCCATTCCTCTCGGGTGGAGCAAATGCCGCCGCGGTGAATTCGTTTGCCGCTCGCGTTTGGTTTTTGAAGGACATTTTTTTAAAAGAACATTCTGGATAATATGTATCGTGTCGTGTTAAATCTACAGATTCAATAATATACAGTGTTGTTATTAAACCTAGCAGTGATATGAAGTGCAGCACAGTCGAATGGGAATTCGTGCGTGGTGGGGTAAAGTGTGGGTACATCTGGCCAGAGTGGGAGAGTAAATCTAATTATCTTTAGACGTCCCACTAAAGGAGGCCCTTCCTACAACAGTGGCTTGAGCTGCTGCAGGTGTGCGCCTTCATCTTCAACTTCTTATCTGCATACGTGCATGTGCAGACGTTTGATCAATTCAGCTCACATTTGATTTGCTCTTGTGGTTTCGGGTAGGGAAAGTGCTTAGTTCGCGAGTGCGGTGCCTATCTGACCAGCTGCTTAGTCCCATTCCCCATCCCCGCAGACACGTTTGACTTTTTACCTGCACGTCGGTTTTCCTGGTCACGGCGTCTCCCATCCTCGCCACGCCACAGGTCCAGGCGATCGAGCAAAAGCTGGACATTCTGGTCGACCTCCACCGCCGCATCCTCGCCGTGCCTCCGGCCGACGACCCCCAGGCGCTGCCGTGGCCCCCTCCTCCCCCGCCGCCCCCTCCCGCCCGGGCGCTGACCGAGCCGCGGGCGCTGGCCTACGACCTCGGAACGACCACTCCGATCGCGGCTCCGATCGTGGCTCCGACCGCCGCCGCCGACAACGACCACGGTTACTTCTCGGCGCCCAAACCCGTGTCGACGTTCGTGCGTCTCGCCGACCGCGGGGAGCCTCCGCCACCGCTGCCGCTGCCGCCGCCTTCGCCGCCACCCCACGGCAAGCAGCGGTCGCGGTTCGGCGCCGGGCGGGCGCACCCGGCGAGTGAGCCGTCGTCGCGCGTCGACCCGCCACCGCCGCTGCCGCTGCCGCCGCCGTACTCGTCTTTCGCGGCCGGGGCCTCGCCGTGCGGCCGCGCCGGGGGGCGCAGGTCGACGGCCGAGGGCCGGCGGGGCCGGGCGCACAGCCTCGACTGCCTCGAGCGGGAGAACGGCGTCGGGGTTCCGTCGACGGCGGCGCCGGCATCGGCCGTCTCGCCGGCTGCCGCGGCGGCGGCAGCGGCGGCGGGCGAGGGCTGGGCGCGTCTGGCGGCGCAGGAGAGCCTGGGCAGCGACGACGCGTCGCTCAGTTGGCAGGACGTGGTGCTCTTCATCAGCGACGAGGACGCGCAGCACGCGGACGCGGCCAGCGAATGCGACGCCGACGACGCGGCGGTGGCGGCGGCGGCGGCGGCCGAGAGGCGCTCGGGGCTCGCGTGACACGGCCTCCCCCGGGGGCAAAGGTTAACGGTGGCAGCAGGGTGAGGTGGAGGGTGAATCGCAGCGCGGGCTGCGGGCGGCTTCTGCCCCTGCGCAGAGCTTGGAGGTGGGCCCTCTGCTGGCGGGGTTGTGGAAACGGCGACCAGAGCTCCGGTCTCGCGTGAGATTCCCGAACTCCACCCATCCAAGTCCTCGCAACCCACTGCGGCGCCACGTTTGAACACTTCCTCGCTCCCCCGCGCGCATCACCCGATGATTGTTAAACAAATCCCACGTGACATAGGACACGCGTGGTGACGCATAAAAGATGTGTTTATTAATTGGAATCGGCACTCGCCATGTCACGTGGAATATGTTTATACATTGTCAGCCACTTGCGGCATGTCGCAGCTTAATTTAAATGGAGACCGTCGGTAGACATAGGAAGGTGGACTGTGGTGAGCTTGGGAGCACTGGATCTGATGCTGCTTCACCCAAATGGACCCAGACCTGTGCGGGCACCAGGGTAGCTCGCATGCCTCCATCTGGCATGGTTGGGCACAAAGAACAATGTATACCTACTCATGTTAGAAGCTATTGAGATCAACCTATCTCAGTGACAAGCGTTGCCTGCTGGGGTAAGAAAGAGAGCACAGCGGTTACAGAAAAACATGAACAACAATAAAATGTATTATCTTGCAACTTTTCAGTTTAGCAACATTATCCATTACACGTTCACACGGGCAACGTGGCTGGGCTGTTGCTGGCTCGACAAGTGGCAGTTGAGGCCACTACAGTTTTACGTCTTAACACTGCGGTCCCAGGGATATGATCTCGCCCTTGAACCAGTGGTGTGAATCCCGAGTTGATTGAGTCTCTTCAGAGGACAAATGCATTTGATTTCCAACAAAATGGTACCTGTACTTTTGACCGCCCCAAGGGAAATGGTGGGCTGAGTTGACCCCCAGGCGGGATTTGAACTGGTAACGTTCCTAATGCAGGGCGAACGCAATCGTCGCTTGCACCACACTGGCGGCTGGCCCGAGTCTCCGCTCTCAGCCCATTTAATATTGAACGCAGCACGACGCTGTTGACTGTCGGCAAAGAGGCAGAAGTGTTACGGTCCTGTGGCAGGGCCAGGTCTGTCCGTAATACAGCGACCACTGATGACATCTCTGCACCAAGTGTTGAGGCCTCCCCAGATGGTGCTCACCGCAGAAAAATAATGATGGTGGTGGTGATAATGGTGATGATGGTGGTGATGGTGATTAAGGGCTAAGGTGGCTTTGGCTGGGATTCGAACCTTGCAATCATGATCCTAGTCCTCTTCCAAATAGACTACGGAGGTTGCAACTCCCAATCTTGTGTGATCCACCAATCCAACGTCCATAAATAAATGTGTGCTCATGGAACACTACCCAGTCAGCATTGATGACTTATCAACAACAACAACAGGCAGCGGAAATATGAATCAATGATCAAAAAGGACATGAACCGTCACGGTGGCAAAGTGGCAACCCAAAGTAACGACTACGAAAGAATGAATGAACTGACAATGGCATCACATCAGAGCAACAACAAGTATTTAATAACGCGCGACGCATCAACTCGTATTTAAGCCGGCGAGGGTTTCGCGGACTGGTGGCGTGGGTCTGCAAGCACGGTTCATCGATGCAGACGCAGCGGCGTTGGCCGGCGATGGGAAAAAAACCGCGGTGAACGAGCGTCGTCACCGCTGCCGCCACCGCCGTCGTTGCCGTCACAGCCACCGCGGTGTTGAACCGGCGGTTTTCCCAAAGTGCACGCGGTTTTAAACCACGCGCTGTCGGTATGAATGTACTGTAACTCGCTGACCTCATGCAGATAATCACGTGTTTAATAAGGCAGTACAGTGCTGGAATGAGAGGAAGAAGAAAAAAAAGTTGGGGGGAAAAATCAACCAAACTAAAATTGGAGTAAAAAAAAGATGCGGGCTTTTGTCCGTAGGTATTGGCAACCCTAATGCGCACACCGTTACGTCTCGGTGCGTAACTTGTCGGACCCTCACGTTGGACAACTTTTTGTTCTTTTCATTCCAGTGCGTGGCTGTCTGTCACACGCGCGTATCGCTGTACGGGGCATATTCATCGTGCGCTTAAAACGTTTCAAAAGCCAAAAGTGGGGTTTGTTTCATCGCTGAAAGTGAAATGTTGTAGACGTATGTCATGTATTGGCCAAATGGGCCTCCTTCCAGATCAGTGTTACCAGGGGGATTTAGATGAACTGAGGCAACTCTGCACTGGTTTCAACTTTATTGAACGTCTTCAGCGAGGTCTAGACACTTGAAACTGCGCCACTGTAATGGCAAAGCCAGAGTGGGTCAAAGTAACACATGTCGACTTATAACCGTGGAATGATATTGCAAATTAACAGACATTATAACGTGTGGGTAATGGTGTATGTTCTCAAAAAATACACGCGACATTACAAGCAATAGGTGTATTTAAATTGATAAAAGACTTGAGCTTTCAAGGGATGTTATATTATACAACAACAACAAAATATGCTTTCCTGAGTGGCCCAAAATTAGAATTGAAAAGTGTCACCTTTTTTAGCTCCTAGCTCCAAGACATTTGAACAAAACTGCAGAATTTTCATTACAAACTCCACGACTGCTCTTGCAAAGCTGGCAAGCTGCATGGTCAGCACAAGCACAGGGGGTCACCGGAATTCGACTTGGCAATGAGTTAGGAGGCGAGGTCGGGGGGGCGCAGTGGTACGTGCCCAACACAACGAACCCGGCTATCCCGGCGACCCCAGGTGCAAACAAGACGGCCTCCAACGGCTGACGTCAGCGGCTGACGTCAGCGGCGAGCGATTTCTGCACCGGTCCTGCCACCTCCTTCACCAAGCTGCACTCACCATCACGGTGAGTGCAGCTTGGTGGATAAAACGCATCAAATTTGATGGGACATCATCGGCATTGAAGGGGGGGGCTAAATTAGTTACAATTGCGATCATTATTACCGTACTCATCATTTATGACGATGCCTTTTCAGATGAGACTCAAAATACGTTGAAAGGTTAACGAGAGCCCCCCTCCCCCCCAACGTGCCATTTCCGGGGGCATGAGTAGCTCACACCCTGTGAGTGACCGACATCACTCATGCCCTGTTAAGGCTTCTCGTTCCCCTCGAATCGCTACAGCAGCAACGCAACCACTACTTTATTTATTTAACAATCGCCATTTCGCCCGGTGTGCATGGGTATCTGAGTGCATGAAAGCGCTGTGCAGGTTGGAACCCCCCTCCTGTCCTCCCTGATGTCACCCCCATTGACCTTACTAGCAGGTCAACTCGCCCAAGATGAATTGTTTCGGTGACCTCACAGTCATCGCCCTTTATTTAACCCGGTGACGGCCCACTTAGATTCGTCATCTCATTCCTAAGGGAATTCTGGGGGTCCGGAAATATGCAGGCACGGTGGCCAACTTGAACCGCGACAGTGTGGATGTCTGTAGACATATCGGCGTTTCCCCGCCTTGACTTGACTTCACAAATCATCGCGATGATGCGACGTCAAGATCGACCGATCAGCTTTGTAATGCACGGCGTCGTTTGTGTCATCTCAATTGTTCCATCTAAATCCGTTTGTCCTCTGAAATTAGTTTAGTTAGCCTAAATATAATTAGTATATTTGCAGGCGAATACGATAATTGCATGAATCGTAGAACTAGTCGATTCTTTCGCGCATGGCTCGATGCATGCACCGCAAGGAGATATATATATATATCGCTGAATCGCCGCACAACAAAGTAAAGTTGCCATCTCTATCACCCGAGAACAAAGAAACGACTTGCACCGGTGGATTTAATTCACGCGTCCATGGTGAGGCGGTTTCCCTCGGTGTGCCAGACGAGTGGGGCTCACCGCCGTATTGCCAGACGCCGCCTCTGCCGGTCGTGGTTGGGCCAAGCACTTTTTATTTTGATGAAACCGCCTTTTATGTTTCACGTGGTGACAGTGATTAGACAACAGTGGACATCATAACCCTGAGCCCGACTCATCACTCGCCTGTAAACACTCATTAATTGATCTATCACACGTTGATGTATAGAGGATAGCAGAGCTTGGGCAATTGTTGGCAGTGCCGGCTAACCTCATGACTGCTGCTGCTGCTGTTGCCTTCCTGCTTGTCTGTAGTTCCTCCTCCCAGCACCCCGTGAGTCGTCCCCTGTCTTTCTCTCTCTCTCTCTCTGCGGGAGCGAGCGAACAGCGTGCGATGGCGGTACAGCGTTCAAAGTTCGTTAACGTCGTCGCTATTATTGTTGCCCGACATTTGGACGGCACGAACGAGGATGCGGTGGGACGGCCGAACGGCGCACGCGGTGCCGCGGATCCATCCGGCGAGCGGTCCTCCTCGTAGCGGCTGTTCGCGCGTCTGTGCCGGTGATCCTTCAGGCTCCACGTCGTGTCGGTCGTTCCGTTCGTTTAAGTTGCGCTTTATTTTGTTCGTTTGCACGGATGAAGGAAAATAGTTGCCCCCACCCCCTCTCCTCGAGATGAAGACGCAGAATTTCATCGTACGTTTTAACCCACACGGGCGCACGACTGCGTGTGCACGTGGTTAGGGGTTGTGCGTATCTTGTATATAATAAGTCAACGTAACTGTCCTCTGCTGCTGATCTTCGTAACAGGACGATGATAGCGGTGTAGCCAGCCGGACGGTGGTGACCTTGCGTGCCGTGGAGCGGTGTGTCTTAAGTTATTCACGCACATTATTTATTGTCACGCAAGTTTGCACGTGTGTGTGTGGTGTGTGTGTGTGTGGTGTGTGTGTGTGTGGTGTGTGTGTGTGGTGTGTGCGTGTGGTGTGTGTGTGTGGTGTGTGTGTGTGGTGTGTGTATGTGGTGTGTGTGTGGTGTGTGTGTGTGGTGTCCATGTCTGTGTGTGTGGTGTGCACGTGTGTGTGTGTGGTGTGTGTGGTGTGCACGTGTGTGTGTGTGTGTGGTGTGTGTGTGGTGTGTGTGTGTGGTGTCCACGTGTGTGTGTAGTGTGCACGTGTGTGGTTTTTCCACGTGCGGTGGAGTGAGTGTCACGTCTGCTGGGTTGTTTTGTTGGGAGCGGTTGGATCGGTGGTTCGTGCCCGCGGCGAACCGAGTTCGATTCCAGGCTCATGGCCAATGTCAGTGGCGATGATCCCCACTGGTTCAGGCCCTCCCCTAGGTCGACTTGAGTGCCTGCTACGGCGTTCTTACCGCTGGGGAGACAAAGACGGCCGCGCGTGGTGCTCGCTAGCAGCACTTGCGTCAACAACCTGCGCAGGCTATAGGAGGGAACTGTGTCCTGTCGTGTTGTATGTGTGCGCATGCATGTGTGTGTGTGTGCGTGTATGTGCCGATGATTGGTACCCAGATTGACCTCTGCGGAGGAGGCTCGTGAAGGACGCTGCTGCTACTGGGCAGAGCAGCGAGGCTCACAACAACGAGCGGAGCGCCGGGTGGATAAAACGCATCAAATTGGCACTGTGGAGCACGGGTGGTTCATCATCTGCCAGTCATCTCAGTCGATCAACCCATGGCACCTGGGTCTGTCGAATGACCTGTCGGCAAGTCTCCGACACTGCACCTAGCCTGGCACAAGCGCCGTGGTGACACCACCGTCACTTCGTAGTCAATGGCTTGTATGCGTGTGTTTTTATATATTTGTGTCTTTGTGTGTGTGTACATATGCTTGTGTACGTATGCTTGTGTGTGCATGGCCATGTATGTGTACTTGCATGTATATATGTAACCATATGTTTGAGTATTTATTTGTGTAGAATATCATGTAAATACACGACTTCATGTGTATTCACGTGCATGTATATATGTACAGTGTGTATATAACGCCTCCACCCACGGTCAACTTGCGAATGTTAAACCAACGTTGGGATGTAGTTGGAACCGCTGCGTAATCGATGGCCGAATATTCCATCTTTACAGAGCATCAGCACCGCGCGAAGTTTCATGGACACACGCACTTGTAAAGTTCTGTACTGTGTGTGTGTGTGCAGTTGAGGTTGTGTATGCTCTGTGTACATGCGTATGTATTAGGGCTGTAACGATGAATTCCATGGCAATTTGATTAATTGTCGCGATTCAGGGTGATGATTAATTACACTGTTAGCATAGTAAACAGTGTAAGGCAGTCGGGTTGATTGATGCACTGATCCACTCCACAGTCGCCTACTTATCAGTCGATTATCGCTACTACCGTGAACTTCAACAAAGGAGTTATCATCTGGTTCAACAAAATAAACTTTGACTTGTTTGATGACCTCCACCCATGTTGAGCACTCGAGCGATGGACAATACCTACCATGCTGTTTTATCCACAGCGTATTCAACCACTACACTGCAGGTCACAACAACACACCCACTCACCCACCCACCACCATGCAGATCACAACAACACACTCACCCACTCACCACACT
>CM025631.2:5128615-5145995 GCA_014621495.2 Entosphenus tridentatus | reverse complement strand
TTTCACTATAAATCCTTTATATGCGTGGCGGCTAGAGTCCTCTCGTCCTCTGGCTTGAGATAGCTGCCACCTATGGGTCAGATGATTGCATGGCAGCATTAAGCAATTGGTAATGAAATCTAATATTTTTGTCCTAAAAAGTGTAAAATTTTGGAAAAAAAAATTCACGAACATTGTCACGCACAACGAGTCTGTGTGGAAAATGTCAGCTCGATTGGATCACGGGAAGTGGGTTAAAAAACGACCGAAAGATTTGCACGGTCGTAAGCAAGCAAATGAACTTAATATAAAGGATTTAAAAACACCTCCATTTGATTATTAAGCCATTCAATGCACGCATCGTGAGCTTAGACAATCGAATGAATTGATGCATCAGTGTCGCGTTACCTCTGCAGTATGTCTGGGTATAGGTGTAAATCTGTGTACGTATGGCATTGTGTGTGTGTGTGAGACTGTGTGCGCGCGTGAATGAGAATGTGCCGCTAGTCCTGCATAATGCACGGGCATAAGTAGTACTAATCACATACCTGCATTTCCCATAAATATGCCCATAAATATGCTAAATTCCTCTTGATATGCTAATTCTTTTGTCAAGGCGCCCTTCCCCCCCCCCTTCCAACCCAGCTTAAATATACGCTCCAAGCATGGCGCTGTTTCATTCAGACGCTGTTTCTCCGACAGACCTGGTCTTCACCTGATGACGGCTGCTTGCGTTGTGGCCGAAACGTCGTGAGAATTATTTTATTATGTTTTATTTTTATTGTTTCCATTCTACGTGACTTTACCGAAAGAACCAAGAGAATGTGCGTCATCCCACGTGAGCAAGTTTGTGTGCCGCGTGCGGAGAAGCCGCGCCCGTCGTCGGTGATCGACCTGGAATCCCCTACAAGTCGATTATGCATTGAATGAAGTAGCACCTGGAGTGGTGTTTAGGGGCCGTCCGTAAATGACGTCACGCACCTAGGGGGGGGGGGTCAGGGGCCGTCCATAATGACGTCACGCGATTTTTGACGATTTTTTACCCCCCCCCCCATTCGTCACACGGCGTCACAAAAAGTCAGACCCCCCCCCCTCAAATATGACGTCACAAATATCTGCCCCCACCCCCCCTAAAAATATAAGACATCCTTCAAATCGCTTTAAACTATTGTCATTGTAGCGCGTATTTAATGTGGGGCTGCACTCTGATGTTGTAGGAGAAAACATTTATTAAAACGTATATTTAATTAAGTAGAACGTGTTGTCTATATTTATTTAAAGTTGCGCATTTTGATGTGACGTCACATTTCTCACCCCCCCAATCGTCACACATCGTCACAAATGTCTGACCCCCCCCCCCCCCCAGGTGCGTGACGTCATTTATGGTCGGCCCCCCAGACATTTGTGACGATGAGTGACGAGGGGGGGGGGGTGAATAATGTGACGTCACATCAAAATGCGCAACTTTAAATAAATATAGAATTGTGATAACAACACTAATTGTTATAACAACACGCCTACAACATCAGAGTGCAGCGCCACATTAAATACGCACTTATAATGACAATAGTTTAAAGCGATTTGAAGCATTTTTATTTTCAAAATGGAAATATGGTTTTGGGGGGGGTGGGCAGAGCTTTGTGACGTCATATTTGAGGGGGGGGGGGGGTCTGACTTTTTGTGACGCCGTGTATTAAGGGGGGGGGGGGTCAAAAATCGTCCAAAATCGCGTGACGTCATTTATGGACGGCCCCTTAAACATCAGCACGGGGGGAACGAGGCAGCCGGACGTGGTGGTGCTGGCCACCCACCCCCAGCCAGACGCCACAGGTGCTCTCGAACAGCACTTGCCCCAACAGTCTGGAAAAGCCTACACGGGTGATCTTTGCGCACGTGTATGTACAGGATGTGCATAAAGTGTTTTCCATTCATTATTCAAGAACAATTTATTATTTGACGAGTTCGAGACAGGTCGATTCAAAAGAAACACTCGGGGAGGTGTGGGTATGTGATGCTCTAACATCTTTCACAATGACATAGTCGAGGATTTTATAACATCAATTTTTTTTAAGAGTATGTCATTTTGAATAAGCACGGCCTGTGACGACTGGTTTCTGTTTTTCTTTACACGTGACATATAAATTATTATTACGGTTGCCACCGGACAGCGTTCCGACGAAGATGAATCCACGGACTAACATTAACGCGCTTTTCGGTTAAAATGAACCAATTATACCGTGAATGTGCTCCCGTTATTTCAGCCGCACAGTGCAAACAGCTGTCTAATTATATATCGGTCATCCATAATGGATGAACAATATTTACGGAGCTGCCTTGGTGTGGTGCATCTAGTCCCATGAGCCCAGATATTTGGCGTGTTGGCACCACCCGAGGTTCCAATTTATTTGTGACCAATGACGATAATAACCATTTTAAATTAGAATCACAATAGGAATTTATAGTGGAGGAATCCGATTACCTGTAAAGCTCTTTCACGTGTCCAGTCGGGGCGAGTCAGAAAGTTACAACAACAATACTAAAAACGATATCAGCGCAAAGTATAGGAAAGGTAAGTAAATCACAAAAAATAAATACGTTAAATCTATAAAAGATATAAGTTCAAATTGCACAAGTACAGTGGGGCATGACGTAATTCACTCATTGGCCATAGAAATAAATCGGGACGGCTTGAGTATTTCTTCCTGAGATGGTACCAATCTCTGTTCTGGCACATGGACTATTCATCCACTGCACTTCCCGTCCAGAGGTCGCCGGTTCGATTCTATCTCCTGGCACGGTAGTTGAAACAACGGTGGCAGGTTTATTAAATCCCTCCCACCCCTGTCTTCCCTTGCAATATATAAATGGCTACACTAGAATCGATCGGCCGGTAGCTTGTGGTGGGGTAAAATGTGGGTACATCCACCTCTTCCAACATATCTGGGCAACGTGGAAGAGTAGACCAAACACCCCCGCTGTTGGAGGCTCCTTCCACCAGCAGTGGCATGAGCAAGCAATTGCAGGCCTGCGCCTTTATGGACACCCCACGTGCGTGTGTGCGTGTGTGGTTGAAGGTTTTAGCCGTGGCCACAAACACGTGTTTGAGAATCTCCTTCGCATAACTGAGGTGGAAATTGGCAGCCGCAGGCTTGAGTCGTCACAGTCCAATGCGTTCAGATGTTGCGGCATCTCAGCAGCGGCCAGTGCAGCCTTCATCAGCAGAGGCTTCTGTCAGCGCTCACGCATCTGATGTTCACCGTGGCGTTTCGCTGGGTTTCGATCAGCGTAAAGCATTCAGATCGTAGATTTGAAGCTTTCGTGATTGCAAGGATTCATATTTCTTAGGTTTTTTCGGTAAAGTCACGTAGGTAAAAAATTTAAGTTAATAAAAATAAAATAAAAATCACGACGTTTCGGAGGCAACACAAGCCTCCGTCTTCAGGTGGAACCGTCACAGCACGATAGCTGTATTGATACAGCTATTGATACAGCTACCGTGCTGTGACGGTTCCATCTGAAGACGGATCCTTGTGTTGCCTCCGAAACGTCGTGATTTTTATTTTATTTTTATTTTACTTTTATTAATTTTTATTTTTTACCTACGTGACTTTACCGAAAAAGCCTAAGAATATGCATTCAGATCGATTTGTGATCGACCGAGTCGCTCCAGTCACCGGCTAACCGGCTTACCAGCGGTCAGTTCTGTTAACGTAGTTCACGACGTTAGGCAGGTCGACTGGTTATCGAGCAGCGATTTTACTCCATTTGCCTCCTTAGCGCTCTTCTATCGCTCCTTGCCATCGTTTTTGTTGCCATGAACTTCACTCGTTTATCCCTCGTGGCATGTTAAGGACTTGGTCAACCAGATTGTTTCATCTCATCCATACTTTGTTCAACCACTACACTGCAGGTCATAACACTCACTCATCACTCACCCACTTACCCACTTACGCTGTCACCCACTCATTCCCCACACTGCAGGTCACACCACTTCTCTTTCACTGAGCCACCGTAATTCCTGCCCAACATCGTGTCTTCTTCCCAAACTCCTATAATAAGAGTAACATTTAACACGTAGGCTTTCACGACCAATATAATCCATAATAGTTTTTTTGGGTTAGATCGCGTAAATATATAAATGTGTCGTTAAAACCCGCCACCACCCGACACAGCCAACTAGTAAGAGTTGTCACGTAAACAGAACATGGCCAATTCGTCACTAGTACAGCACACCGGTGTGTTGGAGAGCCAAGCCACAATGTAAATGTTGTAAATGTTGTGGCTTGGCTCTTCAACACACCGGTGTTCTGTACTAGTGACGAATTGGCCACATTCTGTTTACGTGACAACCCTTACTAGTTGGCTGTGTCGAGTGGTGGCGGGTTTTAACGACACATATATTTGCACGATTTAGCCTAAAAAAAACTCTCATGGAAGAGTAACATTGCTTAATTCCTGAAAAGTATCGACGCTTTAACTATTACAACTCTGATAGTGCCGTTTGTTGCTGGCTGTTCGACATTTTGGGCCTTTGGTCCTATGCTCAGCAGTTGTGTAAAAACAAACCCCCATTAAAATCAAATTTACACGTGTCCGTTTATCACGCTTCCAGCTAAATTTTCTCCCTTTTACTTTAAATAATTTCATTTTCCTAAGGCCTAAACAAACGTGTTTAATATTTATTTCATTTCTTTTCCTGAAAATATATTTGTACCAGCAAAACAAATATAGTTTTGTGTCCATGTAATTAGTTTTACATTTACCCAACTCCATAGCAGACCACTACAGATTCCCACTTGGCTCACGACTGGAATTACCTCAATTAATGACTTCTGTTCCTGTCTCTTGGGGTTACTTTCACGGCATCTCACGCCGCTATTCGTCTATTTATTTGGGGCAAGGCCCATTGAGCCAAAAAGCCTCTTTTAGGTCGGAGCCATGTATGCGACATAAATGTAATTGGCTGCTGATGCCTGTGGGGGGGGGGGGGGCCACTTTCCCAGATAAGACATCAGTGGTTTGGCCGCCACACATTTGAAACCATTGGGGGTTTGACAGCAAGAAAGGGAGTTTTCACATCTGTTGTGTATTGTCGGGGAATGCATGTCACAGGCCGCACTAAAGGCCATCAGGCCCCACCAGTGGCCCGCGGTTCTTGCAATTGTAGGGGTGTCAGGGGAAGGATTCCCACCAATAGGAGGGTTAGTGGGAGGGGTGATCGAGGAGATATAAGGGGAGAACGGGCGGGAAGAGGGGGCTTTTGGCGGGAACGAGATTGGGACGGCTGGGGACAGGTGTGGATGGGAGGAAAGGATTAAAAGACGAACCCTCCTGCAATCTTGTGTCGGCTCTCCTTTACACGATGAAGAACGCGGCCGTGCAGTAGATGCGGTGACTGCGCGCTGTAGAATAGGAACCCACGAATCGTGCACTGATGACGGCTGCACTGGCTAGGCTACACGACCTGGTTGTGATCAATGTGCTGAGCTACTGATGCCTGTATAGGTAGTGTCTGTACAGAGAGTACGGACCCAAGAACCCTGATGAAGGCTGCGCACTGCAGCTGCGTGGGGGCGACTGCAACTAAAAACCCGATGGCAATTTCCACTTGGGTTGCACTTATAAGTTTGTTGAACGTGTATACCTGTGCGTGCATGTACGTGTATACGTGTACTTATATGTACATTGTGTGTGTACACGCGGATCCATATGTAAAGCCCGTGCCTTTAATTCACGTTTAACCAATTCTGCCAATTAAGTCGCTCGGCAAATGTTGGGAGTCGAATCTCACGACCTTCGTCTGACCCCGATACTGCCATCTTGCCTTTACTATTAAGTCTTAAGGAACAAAAGTGCTAAACTTGGGTTAAATTGACAATTTACCGATTATGTTTGTTTCTGTGCTGAAAATGTGAACACTTAATTATAATGTATACCGCTCTGAGCTGTGCTATGGCCGTGTCTTCTTTTGTATCCTCACACATACGACTCATGACGGGGATGGCGGGGGAAGTTTTGCCCGCTTCTTGTCGGCTTTACCATCACACTCTTCCCAAAAATTACCACATTTGGAATCAGCCACCCATCAAGACCACCCAGGTGCACACTCGCATCGGGCTCGGTTCATGAATGAAAGTTATAAAAGATGTGCTGCCCACATGTGGCCGGCCGGCTGGCTCAGAGGTCAGAGCGCTGGGCTTGGCACTGCTGGGTGTCATTGGGTTCAATCCGGGTGGCTGCAGTGAGTTGATGGTCACCCAATGTCTGCAAAAATAAATGTATGTATTGGTTTGCCTGTCTTGTGACGAACCTCACTCTCATGATGTAGGGTGAAGGAATCCCATTGGTAGCTTCGTGATGCCCGTTTTTGTGGACCTTTCTCCAGTACGAAGGCTTGCACTGCTCGTGGCAAAATACCGATAGCACAATCGGGATAAAAAATCTGGGCGAAATGAAAAAAATTAGATTCGATTTCGGGTGGCCCTAAATCGACATTTTTCTGGGGGGGAGGGGTGGGGGGGTGTTTCCGATATTTTCTTTAACTTCCTTTGTCCCCACCAAGGTCGTCCACTGGCCATTCTTGTATAAAACAGCGCGGCAACAAATAAAGTCAATAAATCAATCATAGCATGAACTCAACTGAATTTCGATTTAAAGCTTTCGTGGCTGCAGGGATTCATCTTCTTGGTTCTTTCGGTAAAGTCACGTAGAAGGGAAATAATAAAATGATAAAAATAAAACATAATAAAATTCAATTCTCACCAGGGTGATATGGTCTACGACCATGATCTACAACCATATCACCCTGGTGAGAATTGTATTTATTGTTTTATTTTTATCATTTTATTATTTCCCTTCTACATGACTTTACCGAAAGGCCTACGACCATATCACCCTGGTGAGAATTGTATTTTGTTACGTATGCCTACGACCATATCACCCTGGTGAGAATTGTATTTTATTATGTTTTATTTTTATCATTTTATTATTTCCCTTCTACGTTACTTTACCGAAAGAACCAAGAAGTTAACTCAACTGCTTCAGATTTCAGCTTTTTACTGCATAACATTGGTGTGTATCTATATCAGTCACTCAATCTCGCAATCATAACAAATATTTGATATGTATGCTGAAATATTTACCTAACAAGCCCTCACTGACTTTTCAAACTTTTCCAGAAGAGTCCTGCATTGGGGATGTGTGTGCGAATTCAATGAATGAGCATCTTTATGTAAACTAAAATATTTTTAATTTTACCAGGTAAGGCCCACTGGAGCTACACAGCTCTTTTTCAGAAGTGACCTGGCCACAAATGACAGCTCAACGAAGTGGCTTGTGGATTTTTTTTTATAGCAGCCAAATACTCTTAAACGCATGTTTTCAAATGTGGAGGGGGAAACTGCAGGGCCTGGGGGAAAATCCACGCAACCACGGGAAGAACATGCAGCCTCCAAATATATGAACGGGTTTGAAACCACGACCTCTCGCATACCAGGCGAGGTAGTTAACGTATCACCAATGAGGCCGACCACCACCGTTGGGGGTCTTCATGACAACCCAAATTGTAGCTGTGGCTCTATACAAGCAATGTCGCGTATTGTTGATTCCGGTCCACTAAGTTCTGCGAAGGTTTACGGTCAGCGAGGACTCATCGCATGGCTTGTCGATTGCGCAGAATACTGAATGAATGTAAGAAGCATGAGAAGCCAATAGGGAAAAATCTACACAGATAGATTCAATAATATATTGGTGTACTTCTGTATTCTGTCCATTTGGCAACCAAAGCCTACAACACCTCATTCCCAGGCAGCCTGAGAACAAGCTTGATCATGCTTAGCTTTTGAAATCAGACAGGCTCAGCCACATTATGTGGTTTAATTATTTATAATGGACACTGTGAATCAGAATATGTATTTATACTGGGGGAATCAGATGAGCTATAAAGCTATTTTCCACATGTCCAGTCGTGGCAGGCCAGAAGGTCACAATACAAAAACAACAGAAGTGCAAAGTGTCAGAAATTAATGCAAAGCACAAATACAACTAAACTTTTTATTTTATTTTACCAGTTGAAGGCCACTGAGCAATTAGCTTCATTTGCAGAGGCGACTTGCCCACAAATGATAGCTCAACGAAGTGGCTTATTTATAGAAGCAAAATAATCGAAATAATCTCAACACATATTTCGAAATGGGGAGGGGAAAAACTGCAGAACCTGGAGAGAAAAAATCCTCGCGATCACAGAGAGAACATGCAAACTCCAAATACACAGGCCTCAAACCCCCGACCTCCTGCAAAATCAGGCGAGGAAGATAATATCACGCCACCGTGGGGTCCCTAAAACAAACAAACAAGTGCAAATTGCATAAGAATGTAGAGGAGTAGTATGGGACGTGACGTCATGCGCGCCTTCCGATGCGATGACGTCATGTCTCCTATAGGTACTTCGGGGGGACCCCGTGACGAAAGCGGTGTCACTGTGGAAGGACCCAGTACAGTACCCTACCCCTGGGGAAGTGTCTACACCCTAAATAAACCTTCTGGGCAAGCCCTTAACCGAAGACTGCCTCCGTGTCGTCTTTCACGCTACAACAAGTACATCAATTCCCAAGCTTGGCAAAGTCACTAAAAAAACCCGGCAAAAACTGTCCCTGACCATACCAAGGGGAATTATCAAAGTTACAAATCACATTGGCAAATGTGGCTGTATCCAGCACTAATCTTCTGCTTCGGAATGTTTTTTGAAGGAAGACTTACGATGTTAAGAGAGGAAGCAAGGTTGTTCCAAAAAGTTGTTGCTGTAACTGCAAAGGCTTTGTCACCTATTCCAATTCCTGTTCTTGGGACAGTTAAAAGGCAATTCGGTGGATGTCTTCGGTTTCTTGGGTAAAGTGAAGTGTAAAGTAGAAGATTTGGAATGCCGATTCACTTGAACAGTTTTACACTTTGTAGCAACACACAGGGTGTGGGACCACGGCTGCCCGACACGTGTTTGTCAATGAGAAAAATACTTTAAAGTGACTTTCACGTCTGCCCGCCATCGTCTCTTTAAATCACTGCAGCCAACTGAAAGGGCATTTCAGGCAAACCATGACGTCACTCGAGAGGCAACGGTGATGCACCTCAAAGTCTTCTCTTTGGGTTGATAATTCATTCAGGGTTGGATGCTCTAGGGACATTAAATGAGTTTTCTTGTATAGTACAGGTATCCCTCGATTTACGAATTGGATGGGTTCTTCAAAAAACGAAATGTCGTGAATGGCTTTTCCCATTAATTTAATTTAAAAAATAGGCATGTGTTTCAGACAGTCATTCTAACTTCACTCCCCACCTAAAATATACACCTATATAGCTTTTCACAATTCAAAAATAATAAATGACATAAATATTAAAACGATTGGGAACTCGCAAAAAGATCTGCCTATTGGAATGACTGGAACGGTGATGTGGAGTCGTTACTGTTGGACTGTAGAGATGCCACGGTACTGTCGTGGATGGAAGACGTATCCTCCCGGGCGGTTGGTGTGAAATGTAATAAGAACTGAGAATTTGTATTCTTTGGGTCTTTCGGTAAAGTCACAGTTAGGTTCAAATTAATAAAAATGAAAAAAACAAAAAAACTACGACGTTTCGATCACCACAAGCGATCGTCATCAGGAGGAAAAAAAAGAGGAGAAAAGCTGCTCAAGGCAGTCTGCTTTTAAAGGTTTAAAATGGGTGTAGCCCAAGGGTCATAAACGAAGTGGGCGGGGCTAGTGATGTTAATGTGAGAAATTAGCATGTTAATGTAACATCGTAGAGCCACCGCCACGTCGAGCTCGGCGCGCGAAAGTGGCTATGTTGGTGTGAGAAATTTTACCTGTTAATGTAAAATCGGACAGCCAAAGCCACGGGGAAAATAAATAAAAAACATCGGAAGGTGGCAGGATGGGAACATCACAGCCAGTTATGACTTAAACTGGTTGATGACGTACTTCCAATTATTGCTGAGTTTGTACCCATCCTCTCGGTTGAAATTGTGCCTGTATATATGGATGGCTTCACGAACAAATCTTTGTTGATAGCCAGTGGGCTTACAAAGTACCTTCGTCTTAGAGAAATCAATTTTGTGTGAGCCAACCGCATTAAAACAATGATCAGCCACGACCGACGTGTTGGTCCTACCCTGTTCAAATATGCTTATGCTCACGAACACGAAACGAGACATGTCGCTTAGTTTCCCCAATGTAACTACTGCTGCAGACACAGCTTAGTTTGTAGGCGCCAGGGTATTGCATATCGGGGATCCTATCCTTCACAGATGGGATCAGATCACGAATTTTATGTACCGTGTTAAATCTAACCTGGATCTTGTGTTTGCTCATGATTTTGGAAATCTTTTTGGTGACCCCTGCTATGTATGGCAAGGTGATGGTTTTGATTGGGTATCTCGGCCTCGCTGTGCGCTGCGTTGCCCCACTATCCGAGTAGATAACCTCACATTCAATAAACCTCCAGAGCCAGGGTGAACATCCGTGTTGAAAAACACAGCACAACATATAGCATCTATTAATACTTGTAAATATCAATACAATGAATGAACACTACAACATAATAACATTGTCTTAGATAACATGAAACTCAACAATGGATCCTGGATGGACCAGGCACCTACATAAGTACTGAATAGCTACACAAGAGAATAAGCTACTGTGTTAAGTAAGGACACATCGTGTCATCACCATACTGCAGCCTAAATGTACAGCACTGCACATAAGACTGAACTGTGGATGAGATATTTCGTCATCCTTGCTCTCAACATCGCAATAAGGTTACATGGGTACAAGTCTGACTCGACTTATTCAATTACAAGTAACATTCACAATAAGGCAAGTGGCAGGCTTCGTTGTTAACTAGGCCTCATATTTATCATAATTTAACAGCATTATAAAGGCATTTACAGCATTATAACGCCATCCTAACATTATAACAGCATTCCCAGTATTATAAGAACATAAACGAACTTACAGACAATGCTTCTTAAAGTCCCACAATGAACAGTTGCACCTGTCTTCACTGGGACGCTATTTGTGCCTCCATTTTGTACTCTGTGTAATGGCTGATACCCTGCTGCATGGTTTAGAGAATCTTAAATCGTAACTTCCTGGTCACGTGACCAAACTCAACATCAATACAGGAAATTCCTGTGTACACACACCCCCACACCTGCCGTGAGGCAGAACATTGGGTCCTCAGATGGTTCTTTCCCAACGGTTGGGGTGATAGCTTTACGGATTGTGTGGTCCAAATATCCATTCATCTTGAGAGCTTGGTACATGTGTTTCAGTTCACTGGCTCGGTGATGATGGTCGGAGATTCATCGAGTTCTATGGTGTAGAGTTTTGATGAGGGAATTCTTCTGGTGGTGGGAGTCAGGTTTTAGGTAGGCATCCGTATGGGTGGCTTTCCTGTAGACAGTGTCCCATTGAGCCATCTGGTCTCTTTTAAATTAGAACATCCAAAAATGGTAGCTTGCCATCCTTTTCCACCTCCATGGTAAATTTGATGGCTGGGTGTATGTAATTAATGTGGTTGAGAAATTGGTTCGATTTAATGAATCAAAAAGTATGTATAATTCGTCAATTGCATTCACGCAAAATGTTGTAAATTGAAGGATATCTGGAATTTTAAAGTTGGTTAACACCTGACATTCTCATTATGGATAAAATTAAAACCTTCGCTATACAGACCCCAGATCCTTAGCCACTGTCACGCAAAAGACCCTGTGCCCGTCAAGGGGAGAGATTGAAGGATCAAGTGACCTTAACCTTCTACAACGGATATAAATAAAACACATAAATAGTTTTACAATTAAAGTCTCCGCTGAATTTGTTTCAAGCAGTGGACTTGTTAAGACAGGCCAGGTTCCAGGGCAACAGTCGAGGCAAGGTGAAATTAAGTGGCTAGGGTTCGCGAAGAACAACACAATGGAGTGTGTAGTGGCTTACGAGGGTTACGAAGCAATGAGAAACACAAGCTAAAGAGGCACCGTACACTAACTTAACACCATTGTAACACCAGACTAACCACACCAACGCTCCACTAACATCACAAACCACCACCCAACAATGGCGATGCCCGTCAACATACCAGCTAAACCTGCTACTGCGGGAACACATCAGAAACCCGCCCTTCCTTCAGCTTCTGTATATCCCTCAATAAGGCCCATTCCAGATACTGTAGGCTTGAGCGCGTTACGAGTTTCTGATCGAACAGGTTGTACTTGGGCAGGAAGAAGTGAAAGAGGATGCCCCTCCTGGCAGCCATCGCGAAATCTTTGAGGAGATTGATGAAGCACAGGAGGCGGTTCTTCAAATTCCAAATGCTGTCGCCGGGCCGGTCCGCGCAAGCGTGCAGCCACACCGTCTTGGCGTGGTAGGAGCACAGGTTGTTCTGCATTCTGGGAGTGCACTTTTTGAATGACTCCAACAGCAACTTGAGCAACTTGAGGCATTCCTTCCTGTAGGCACGCATGGACACACGCACACAATGCAATGAACCCTTTCCACTCTGAGATGACTGCAAGTTGCAGGGTGGGTCTCATTCACTACTGAATCTCGGAACATGCAAGTGGTTCAGTGTTAATTTTATTTCGAGAGACATAACGCCATTCTCTTTTAAGACAGTGTATGACACGACTGCAACCCTTCGATAGCTGGCACCAAACTGTGCTACACACCCTTCTGCATGGCCTTGTGGGAGCCTTGGTACCGATAAAGTTATTTTATTTTAGTTTTTAGTCCGAACTGGTAGAAGAACTGATGACGTACACGTACGTAGGCACGCATAGGCACGCATGGACACGTACGTCACAGGAACAAGTTTGAATTTAGCATCATCATCAGCAGCAACAGCCATTTTCTATCCACTGCTGGGTGGGTTTCTGGCAACAACGTATCTTAAAACACATTCCTGCAAAGGGAGCTGGTAGGAACGTTGGGTTGCTCGGTCAATGGCCAGGGTCAACGGTGACGTGGTGTATTCCGCAAATATGCCACAAATGGAAAATAAAAACATCCCACTTTTGCGACTGTGGCGCACCGCGATGAACCATGGAAAACATTGAGAGTCGATTGGTCTCTGCGAGTCTATGGATCACTGTCAACAGCCACGGGTCATTGTGCAAATCTATGAGTCTTTGTGTAAGTCTATGGGGCTCTGTATTATTTTCATGTCCACTGTGAGAGCTCTCTAAGGGCGCAAGTGGAATTCACTCATTTTGCTCTGAAACCAGCAGCTGTATTCACAACTTAGACATCGATTTATAGTTGCCACTAAATTATTGTCCATATGAAAGCGAGACTGTTGGATGAAGGCCTCCCCATACCGTCGTCTGTATTTATAGAGCATATACAGTTCACAGCCCGCTTCTCAAGCCGATGTATGAAAGTGGGGGGCTTGTGCACTATGGGGGTAAAAGGAGGCGTGTGTGTGTACTCTACGTATCAGGTATGTAGCGATACATGATGGATACCCATTCCATGTCAAGGGTATATACAGATTCATAATCAACGTTTTTTGGGGTTAGATCGCGTTATTTATAAATGTGTTGTAACCCTCCACCACCCGACACGGCCAATCAGCAAAAAGTGTCACGTTGACAAAAGACAAATAGTTCACTGCTTTAGCCCACCGGTGTGTTGAAGCGTGAAACCACAACATTTACAATTTTTTAGTACGACGTTTCGCTGGTAATTGCATCCAGCATCATCGGACAATTCGCCAGAATGGTGAATAATATTGGTCGTGAAAGCCTACGTGTTAAACTGGTATATACAGATTAAATATTTTATTAATAATAAAACATTCTCACACTCACGATGGACAGATTCCATCATACCCTGAGAGCCACCTGGCCACGTCGGCTGTGACTTTTTGCTTGAATTGGTGGACAAAAGACGAACGAGTGCTCACAGGTGAATTACCTGCAGCAATGCTCCTGTCCTTTCTCACAGCACGTGTTCTTGTTCCCATGATTCAGCACAATATCTTTCTCCACCTCGGAAAAGGATATTCTCCAGGCTTTGTCCTCGATTACTCCTGCAAAACAAAGGTCCCCCGTGTAGTCTTTAACAAGCTGTTGGGGCAAGTGCTGTTAGCGGACCACCTTTGGCATGGGCGGGATGGGTGGCCAGTTACTTAACAGTTATAATGATGATGACAAATTTGAATGATCTCTGATAAAGAAACAGACAAGTAACTGTACCCTCTGCATTGCTGGGAGGCTTCTTTCCCACCAAATAAAAGCTTTTGCTCGTGAATAACTTCGCCATGCGTTTCCGGCCAAGCCAAGAACTTGCATTGATGGTCTTCGCTGCTGGAGGCCAGCTTGAATTCTGCACCTGAGCACAGAAGAAAAAAACAAAAATTGCCATGTGGCCTACACAAACATTGTGGGCATGTTCTGTTCAGGTTGGCATGGCTCACGAGGGGGTGCTTTTGTAAAAAAGAAATACCTGGCCACATTTATCTTTCCCATGCTGATATTTAAATACTACACCAGATACTCATTTAATGCTGAGTCGATGTAGGAGATGTCCAGAAACACATTCCTGCGGAGGGAGCTGGTAGAAACGTTGGGTTGCTCGGTCAATGGCCAGGGTCAACGGCGGCATGGTGTATTCCGCAAATATGCCCGACTGTGAGGGCGGGCACAAGCCGGCGTGAGTAAGTTAAACGTTGAGTTTTATAAGGGCACCATGGGGTGACCAGCCCCTCCCCACCCAGCCCCACACCTCCCTCCCACCCCCCACCCAGCCCCACCCTCCCCACCCAGCCCCTCCCCACCCAGCCCCCCCAATAATCCCCTGTGGGCTGGTGTAACCAAGAGGTTCTTACCAGAACCAGTTTACTTGTCAGTGATGTTAGCTGTGTACCTTGATGGCTGGAACCAAGTCCACACACACATCGTCTTCCTCCTCGATAGGCGTCAGCTGAATAGTCACAGCCGGGCATCCTTTCGACGCAGGCTTTAGTCTCGCATTGTACCCTGCATACACAAACAAGACAAAGGTCCCCCGTATAGCCTTAACAGACTGTTGGCGCAAGTGCTGTTCGCGAGCACCTATGAAGGCCGGCACGGCAAATGAGAGGATGGGTGGCCAGTACCACTGGTTCAGAAAATTGTCACTGGTGTTGGCCGTGAGTGGGAATCGAACTCGGGTCGCCGGCTTTTACGCACAATGCGCTAACCACTACACTGCTACTCCCCCCTCCCCGTGCAGGTGCATGCGCACACACATTCACCACCGAAGTGGAGGGTGAACTGATTTTTTATTAAGGTTACACAACTAGATCAAACACTCATTGAGGGCTTCGCCTAGGTAGACTCAGCCTAAAATTAGTGCTCAACTACACTCAGTTGTCATCAACTCGATATTACAATCACCAGTCGTTTTCTGCATTATCATAATCATCAACTCATTTTTCTCTTCATTGTCTTCTACTCGTGATCACCTCCATCGACTTCTCATCTTAAACCTCCATCAACATCATCAGCTCATTGCCATAAACCACCATTATCAAAACTCAACATTATTATAAACCATCATCAACTCACTCCCTGATGCTATGTGTGAAAAACGTCTCTTTTTATGTGGAGGGACAGATATGGGAAGGTGATGTATTGGCTGCCAATTTATTTTCTGACTTAAACGAAAATTTTGCACGAAGTCTTATGAACATCCATCACCATCATCGATTCGTCATCATGAATCTCCATCAACATCGCCGCCATCGTCAATCGTATTCCTCACCAAGCGAAGGCAGAAGTCTCTTGACGATGTTTTCCAGCACTTTGATGATCTTGGCTGGTGAGATGAAGTTCCCGACAGCAAATTTCTGGAGTGCAGAATTGCGTTTGGGCGTGACGAGGTAGAAGGCTCCACCCAGGCCTGGCACTTCCTCCAGATTCACCCGCTCCAGCAGCACCAGCATCACATCAAACTCATCCGGCTCACTGATCTGTGCGGACAACGATCGTCATCATCATCATCATATGATATGACACTGATAGTGCAACAGCAATACAATTGAGAAAAATACCAAAAAAGTGTAGCTATCTTCTTGGTTCTTTCGGTAAAGTCACGTAGAATGGAAGTAATAAAAGAAAAAAAAGAAAACATAATAAAATAATAATAATAATTTTATTATTTCCATTCTACGTGATTTTACCGAAAGAACCAAGAAGATGAATCCCTGCAGTCACGAAAGCTTTAAATTGAAATTTAAGTGTAGCTATATTGTATTTTTAAATTGATTCGTGGAGAAGCCTGTTGGCCTGCAACACAAATAAGAGACAGCTGTCATTTTCATACTCAACATCCTGCTCTCGGAGCATCAATAGTAATTTGCTTAATTATGGAATAAGATGCCAAGATAATACGTATTGTGAGTTTTTAGATTCTCTTGGATTTAAGGAATATTCTGGTGAAATAATTCCATAAATAGGAGCAAAATGTAAAAGTTAGCGCAATTTTAAATGAGCTGTCAGTCTTCCGTATTCATTACCGCCACCTCGTCGGTGTCACTATTACATGTTGTCAAAAAGTGTTCTACCATTCAATTCAATATTCATTTGTGACACAGAAAATCCCATTAAGCCAGTTACCCGGTTTCTTTAGGTGGCAACGGCCCACAAGCACGAACAATTGAGTTACTGTTGGGGTAGAGAGGAGCTTCGCTAATTTCCAGCCAGGAAACTCAAAGCAAACATTATTTTTTATAGTGATGTGATAATTACCTTAAGCTTCTCGTAGTAGCTGCCCGTGTTCAGGAGTTTGTCGACTGGAAGTTGACCGTCTTCTTTCACCGCATCCCATATGGTCCTGACAGTGTCATTAATGACCTTGCTCACTATTATCTGCTTGGATTTCTGGATCATCAGGCGATTTAAGACATCCTTAAGAGTCAGTCTCTTTTTCGCTGTGGTATCATCATCAGAATCATCCGTGTCATCGTCGTCGGTAGAATAATTTTCATCATCGTCATGTTCATGCAGAACGAATGCATTAACTCTGCCCCTGCATGCAGTATGAGCAGCACCATCACGTGGAATCTGGCCCCTCCGCCCTGTCGAAATCCATCTTCGACGGACCCCTCTCTCACTTGGCTTCCCAGACAGCGGACATTTCCGTGACACCCGTCCAATTGATTTTCTTTGGGGTGAGGCTCCACTGCCATCATCACCATCATCATCATCAGATTCTTCATCTCCATCATTATCGACTGTATATCTACAGCTTGGGCTCCTCTTCACAGCTGCGAGACCTTTGCTGCGCGAGCCACGCAGAGAGTTTGGGCGAATGTTCGTGGTAGACGTCTCCGTCTGGACACCAACACCTTCAACCTTCACTCCTGGTCT
>CM025631.2:5068131-5114596 GCA_014621495.2 Entosphenus tridentatus | reverse complement strand
GTGAGTGAACACGCGTGCGAGTGAGTGAACACGCGTGCGAGTGAGTGAACACGCGTGTGACTTTGCGTGGGGCCTGGGAGGTCATGGCAGGAGTCGGCGTGGCTAACGTCCCTCCCTGTGTGTGAAGGACGCGACCTCGGCCTGGGGGCGCTGTAGTGTCCGCGTGCAGTTTGATGTGTGCGCGCAGGGTACACGTGTGAGGCGTGCAGTTTGATGTGTGCGCGCAGGGTACACGTGTGAGGCGTGTGCCTGTGTGTGCGCCGTATAACTCTTGTATGTGAGATGGTGTGTTTGTGTGTGTGAGAGATGAGAACAGTGCAATGTGTTTGAGCTGTACGTGTGTGTGGAATATGACTTGAGAGGTGCACGTGTGAGGTGTGTGCAGTGTACATGTGTGAGATGTGTGTTGTGCAGTGTAACCGTGAGGCGTGTGCTGTGTAATGTGTGTGCATTGTAAATGCATGTATGGGATGTGAGTGTGTGTAATAGTGTATGCGTGCAATTCAGTGTGTACGGTGTGTGTAATTATGTATGTATGTATGCATGTGTGCAAATGTGGATGTATGTAATGTTGAGCGATGTGTGTGATTAGCTGTGTGTTTGATGTGTGTATGTGTTCGTGTAATTGCGTTGGTGTGTATGTTACTGTAATTGTGCATGTCTGTGTATGCATTGCAATCGTGCGGTGATTGTGCTTATATGGTGCAGAATAGTACATTTGCATACACAGACGAACACAAACCACGCACACACAGCATTCACGCAAAGACACACAAACAATTACAAAAGCCTGTGTAGGCTATATGCGATGTCGCTGGCTTGTTATTGTATGTACTGTATCATCGTGTATAGGGAAAAGCGATTTGTATGGCTTATAGCGACCTGCAGTGGCGATGAGGTGAACTGCAAACAAATCAGCTGAGATTAACTGATTTGGTGATACGGCGTTGGAAGTGGTACACAAACTCAACAAAAACATCTGAATATCTTCATAGCACATACACGATGAAGAAGGACCATTGCCCGAAAGATCAGCTGTTATATATATTTTTTTCTTTTAATCTGTTGTTGATGAATTTTAGTTATTTTTGCTAAAATGTATATATCAGAAAGGAATGTGGTTCGTTTAGAGCAGTGGCTCCAAACCTTTCAGCACCCACAGACCACTGTCAACTCTCAAACATGTTTCGTGGACCAGCATTCATTAAAGAATGCGGTGTTTTGTTTAAAAAATAATAATACCTACAACAGTTCTGTTGACGATTTCCCACGGCCTTGTGGGCCACCAGTCATCCGAGGGCTACAATCTGCCACCATCCTGGGCAAATACCCTACATTACCTAACCTAAAGCCATCAGTGACCAACCACCAGAGCTCACCCCCGTCTTCTCCCCGCTTCCTTCATAGGCCAGCACCTGGGCCCCTGTGCGCTCCTGGGCCTGGCACAGTTGCACCGCCTGCACACCCGGTAGCTATGCCACTGTATATGGTGGCTTGTCATGTTTGTTTCGTGTGCACCCCTGCAGGTGGAGGTGGTGTCGGCAGAGCCAGGCCACGTGGTTTGCGAGATGCCCGTGTGCGAGGAGCACACGAACCGCGGCGGTACGCTGCACGGCGGTCTCACCGCCACTCTCGTCGACGTGGTCTCCACCACCGCACTGCTCTCCACCGAGCGCGCTGCGCCCGGCGTTAGCGTCGACATGAATATCACGTACGGACGGATCGCACTGACTTGCACACTGAACATCGCCTGCAAACATGGAAACTGACTCACAGAGTGAGCATTACGTATGGACAGAGGTTTCTGACTCACACAGTGAGCCTTTACATATGAATGTGGGGAATTCACTTGAACATCATATATGATCATGGGACATTCGAACAGTGGACATCACAGCTCAACCAGTGATGCAAACGTTAACATCACACATTGATGCCTCAACGTTGGAACTGACTTGAACAATACCTACGGAAGGTGGACAACGCATTGACTATCACGTATGAATGTGGGTCACTAAATTGATCGTTGTCATCAGTATCACCTGTAAAAATGTATCACTGATCTTAACATTACATAGGAATCTGAAACAATGACTTGAGTATTATATATGAACATGAAACGTGAGGATGAGCGTGGCATAAAAAGTAACCGTTCTTGTGAATCGTGAAAACTGATGCACGTGCGTGCCCACAGGTACATGAGCGCGGCACGCGTGGGCGAGGAGTTGGTGATCGCCGCTCACGTCTTACGCCAGGGCCGAACACTCGCCTTCGCCACCGTCGACATCACCAACAAAGCGACCGGCCGCCTTGTCGCTCAGGGCCGGCACACCAAGCACCTGGGCAGCAGCTAGCCCTGATCTCGACCTTAACCCTAACCATAACATTCATCCTGCCCTGGCATTAACCCTACCCTGGCCATAGCCCTGACACTACTTTGCCCTGACCTTACCTTTAACAACATCTGAACACATACATAGTACTGATGCACCCCTCGTCGAATCCAGAACAGATGGGCTGAACGAACCAACATCAAAGTCGTCCATGTTATACCCTGTGCCTTCTAGCGTAAATGAGTCGGTTCATGAAACAATGCATCATCCATTTGCTATCGTAAGACGATAGGACATGTGGTGCCTGCACGTGGATCAACTCTAATTTTTAACACAGCCACTCAATCGCACAATAATTGTACTGTATATATAACCACGTGTGTTTGTTCATATGTTGGCTCTGAATGAGTTTGTGCTTTATACTCGGCAAGCAATGAGTGAACCTCCTCTGCAATTTGATGAATCGTCAATCTGTGTTATGGATTAGTTTTGTCTCATTTGTGCTGTCTTGTTTGTGCTGTTTGTCTCGTGATACATCTTGTTGCACCTCCAGTTAGCACGCTTGGCTATGTACGGTGTGAAAGAAGTTCAACATAATACGTATTTTTTGTTCTGTTAGCCTCAAGGTAATATTTACATTTAATTGACATGATCCATAAATATTGGATTTCTCTCCACTAATTTTCTCCTCGTGCTGCGAGCCAATGTTCTGAATATTGTCACCATATTCAGCAGCAGTACTCAAGCACTGAAAACTACAGCAGAGCTCTGAAAAAAAGCCTGGCGGGGTTTTAGTAACAAATCTTGATTTGAAGCTTTCATGACTGCAGGAATCCATATGCTCTCTGGTTCTTTCAGTAAAGTCACGTAGATAGAAAAAATAATAAAATTAGCTTCCAAAATATGTTGATACCACCCGCGATACCGCACTTTGAATACTCATCACACTTCAGCTATTCGGCACGGTTGCGCACACCTGGAATCCAACACTTTGAAGGCAAGGGTTGGTGGATCACGCAGATTTGTAACACTTGCAAACACACTGGACCGCGAGATTAATTTGTGATTATTTGTGGTGCTTCGAGTGTCATCCCCTCGTGTGTGTGAGTTTCCTCCGAGTACTCTGGTTCGTTCCCTGCCACTCAAATGGAGTTGGCCAAACATCCCAAATGCAGGACCCTCCTGTTGGAAGTCTTGAGACTGCATGAGGCTTTCCTGGATTAAGGGCATTATATTTCCACCCATGCAGACCACGTCTGACCCCTCTAGTGTTACAACTAACCCACAGCAATGCACACTGTTTTGTTCCTACTCGTAGCCAGCCTATCGATATACATCCGGAAATGTTTATTACATTACTTGAAACATGATGACGTCGGTTTAATAGGGTCTGATGGGAGTGTGAGGAGGATCACGTAGAGTACTCGGGGGACTGAAACGGGGAATAATATATACTAGATACAGTACTTTATAATAAAATATGTAAATGCATAGCATGTGTATTGTGGGTTTGTAAACGCTCCTGTGGACACATACATTGATTGGTGATGCTGTTATCATTTGCAGCGTTGTACTAGCACCATAAAACAACACAATCGCCAACAACAGCTTTAAAATAAAAATATCTGCGACGTTTCGGGCAACGGCCCTTGATAGCATAGAACAACCCCAACCGTCTTCTCTTATTGTTTCCCTTTACAAACAAAAACAATGTCAAGAATGACTTTGTACTCAAATAAACATTGAGACGGTGCACGTCTTGTTTACAGCCCTAAGTCAGTGGTGGTAAATTCCACATTCATTTGTCGGGGGCGAGTCTATCCAGGAACAACCACTTTCCTTTAGCGGCAGTGCCATTGACGAATGCGACGAGTTATTAATTGTGCTCGTGAACCACCGCCAACGCAGTATCACAGTTACTGCTGCTCTATGAAGAGGGCCCATTGTCCGAAAAGTCGTCTATTACTACTGCATACCTGTCAACCCCTTATCAGTGCCCCACCTTATTACAGACCAATGCAGACCTTATTGGTCACCACGTGCCCTTATAAATCTCAACGTTAATTCTACAAAGACCCATCACAAGTGAGAAACACAACAGACTTTTTTTGCTGTTTCCCGTATTAAAACGGCTGTACACCGTGTGGACCTGACAACTCAATTTCCCTGTACACAGAATACGGGTAACCCCTATGGATTGACACCTCTGCTACTGTGTGTATAGATTCCTCGGTGTAAAGGTCACGCAGGGGTTATCATTGAGGAATGCGTGTCCCAAACACCGGTTACGTCATCTGAGGGGGGTGGGGCCGGTGATGAGGACGCGTGTGATTGGTCCATGTGAGGTCACGTGGACTTAGAGGCCTATATAAGGCAATGTGCGGGTTATATTTTCGCGGGAACATTAGTAACGCGGTTCGAGTGGTGTGGCTTCACTATCGGAGAGTTCCTTGTGTGGTTTTGTTAATCTCCTCACGTCTTCGTCTCCTCGTCTCCTCATACGCGGGTAAGTAAGCAGCACTAACGAGAACGCGGCTTTGGTTCGCGTTGTTAAATGTTCCGCAAAGCGCGGCGGGTTTACGCTCCGAGGCCTGGTGGGTTTGGGCCTATCCCCAAGGTGGCACTGCCTCATCAGAAGCGATAAAATATTTAAAACTGATTTAAGTTTAATTAAAAAAATATGTGTGTATTCGGAGCACCGCCTAGTACAGAGCAGCCGCCAACTAAACTGCATTGAATGTGAATACTCGTTTCGTTGAGAGCGCGTGTAGTTTTGGAGGGAGAATTCATCTGCGAAGCTCTCTTTGTTTTTCCGTAACGAGCGTCGTGGCGAATATTTTCTAAGTAAACAAACGCAGACGATGCTGTTATTGTAACCATTCTCTACATCGAAGCTAATGCTTGCGTTACGTGATTTTACGTCGAACTGGGATGCGTGTCTAACCTGGTGTTGGCCCTTGCCTATACATCTGGCATTCGATTTCGGTCTAAGCCTGACTACTGGTGAGTCGCTGAATGTCGAAACCTTTGTGTGGACGGCTCGTGTATTAGGGAGACGTATCGTCCTTAATGAAACTGAGGACATGATAAGTGGGTAAAATTCCTCTCTAAGCAACTGGCCTTCGGTTTGGTTTAACGGCACTGAACCCAAGACCGTTGCTAGCCTGTGTTCATGAGGCTGGCTACCCTTAAAGTTGAATCCGGTGGTGGGTGATGAACCTGATCCGTTCTAGATTTGAAGCTTTCGTGACTGCAATGATTCATACGCTTTGGTTTTTTTTCGGTAAAGTCACGTAGGTTAAAAGAAAACGAATAAATTAAATCGCGACGTTTCGGAGGCAACACCGAAAAAACCAAAGAGTGAACCTGATCCGGCCCAATCTGTTTCAAAGACAACAAAAATTATCCAGAGCGTGTTTGTTTTGCATGTTCACCACAAGTACGTGTGGTTAATGCAGACTTGATTCCTTGCAAAAGGTTTCTATTTGCTGTTTGAACATCTTAACACGTGTTTTATTGCCATCCGGTTGCTTGTGTGTTTTGTCTTCAGTCTGTGTAGGGGAACCTGCTGCGGTAACGCCTTGTGCTGAGAGGCGGTGAGGCTAAAGAGAAGGAGGCTGCGGGAAGAAGGGAAGAGACCGCAAAGATGAACACCGGGCGCAGCAGAGTCAATGCCGAGCTGGAGAACAGCACCGTGGGTGTGGTTAAGGCGAGTCCTGCACAAGCGCCCTCGCGTCTTACCTATACACATCCTGGCAGTTCATCAGTGGTTGGTTAAGGCAAGCTTCATGATGCTGATGAAAGATTGAATGTTAAAACCGGATCGGAGTGCTTGTGTTGAACCAATGCTGCTGAAAATTGCACTCCTGGAAGGCTGTGTGACTTCTGGAGATGTTTTGTGTCGCTTGTAAAAGTATTTCTTTTCAAACACTCTCTGGTTGTAAACATGCAGTCATGCAATGACAATTACCTGCTCTCGACACTGCTTGTGGAGCAACCGCTACTGGATGAGACTCGAGAGAAGCCTCCCTTTAGAGTATTTGGCCTGCTCTTCTATGCTGGCTAGACGTCTTTTGAAGAGATGGGAGTACCCACACAACCCCCCACCACACACTACCTGTCGATTAACTAACTGATGCCCATTTATACAACTGGGTGGACAGAGGCGAGGCAGCTGAGCACTGGGAGAGATCAAACCGCAAAGCATCAATGCTTAACATGGTCAACAATAAATTGTACTTAGAAAGGAAATGTATATAATAGGTGACGTTTTGGCCAATGGTGCCTCTTAGCAGTACGGAGGCCAGAGAGTAATGACTACCTCACTAGCCTCCGTGTGAAATGAGTTTTTATGGGTTGTAAATTCGGTGTGCACCATTATACCATGGCAGAAACGTCTAGTCTCTTAGAGCGAATTAAAACTTGCAGAACCTTGCTGCTCTTGTGAAATGTTTAGCAACATACCATTGTATCAAACATGCAGCGTTGTGTCACCAGCAAAGTTGTACATTACCCAGATATTGGAATAACGTCCCATGTGTTTTTAATGGTTAATTGTGGGCAGTGTAGCAAAATACATTGCTGTACTACATTTCTATGCTACTATGGCAATGCATCCCACTTTCAACCCAGATGTATCAACATCTGTTGATTTGTAAAATAACCCCCAAATGATTGCACCGAGTAAAGGCACTCCTCTAGCAGTGGTTTGACATAAACGGTTTGACGTGTACAATCCTAGGTATGCAATGATTATCCCAGTGGTTCCATGTATCATTTTAATTTTGAGTAAATTAAATGCCATAATCGGTAGTTTTGTTTTTGTATAATCTTGTTTGTGTTCTTGTTTGTCTTTTTTCAGATTTGCGCACCATATTTGCCTAAGTTTAATATGATTTGCATAATCCATAATACTTTAACTGGGCAGCATGATAACGAATGAATCATCACTTTGCTGGTTATTGAAGTAGAGGCTGGGATTTCATGAATGAAGCCAGATCTCCTTTGCATCGTCCTTACTCCCTGCTTGGATACCCAATCCACGTAGCTTGCCTGCCTCGAGCCTGGGGGGGTACCAGGCAGGGAAGTACACCTGCCCAACTTGTGGTTATGGTTATAGTCTGTGTACTTTTCAGAAACTTGACTAACTTAACATAAATAAATGATAAAAAATATATTAACATTTCATCTCATTGTGTTCATAACACTTGTAACAGAGATTATTTAAATTTGGCACTGAATTAGTATGTTTGACTAGAAGTATGCAACAACAAATGTTATAACTTTTGCCTCCAAAAGTTACTGCAGGTGGTCAGTTAAGGTAGGCTCCATCTAAATGTTTAAGCTACTAATTTTCATACTAAACACGATCCCCTTTGTCTTGAACAAAGTAATTTGCCACATGTTAAATACGACTCCAAAGTCGATTAGAGTTCTCTACTGGTTAGTTTTTAAAAACGATGGCATTAGTTTGCAGTTTGGAAAGTGGTTTTTAAAGGCTAAGGTTAGGCGACCCAGCGACCTCTCCTGCTCGTTTGAGTGCAATTGCCAGCCATAGGAGGTAATGTCCCTGTGAAGTGTTTGTTTTTGTATAGGGGGTGCTTGTGGGGGCACTGATGTGATCCAGACAGGTTCCTGTGTTAAGGGTGGTGTGTGACCTTTTTAATACTTTATTTTTTATTTCGGTGTTAACTTTCTCATGCCTCTGCATCCCCGCCTCCCTCCTATCGCCTTGGTTTGCCACTCATTCTGGGTGTCTACGCACCAAAAAATCCTATTGCTCAAGACGGTCCATTTGGTGAACCTCGTTATAAATGAACAAGCGCTTGGATATTTTGGATTTCTAACAAGAGTGCAATCTGCCTGTCATTGGGTAATTCCATAAGAGGCTCTCAAATAGCTGCTCTCATTCGATGGTCTCTTACCATGAGTAATTTGTAAAAAAATTGTGTAAGTTGTCCTGAGCATTTCAGCAATATGAACTATTGCTAACAAACTTAAGAAAAACCCATTTTATTTGTTGTGGTTTAATACTTTCCCACCTTTGTTTACATAAATTATGATTTGCAGTCGGTGACAATTTGATATGAATAATATTTAGTCAATATATTAACTTTTTTTTAATGTATGAGCCTCCAGGTGATTGGGGTAATGTGAAACCCATTAAATACAACACGTACATCGGGAAGCCTCATTTATGACGCGATCCGATGCCTATAATGTGATCTGAGAGAGTCGAATATGAATTCTAGTGTATTCTAAGTATGTATTACTTATACGTGAGGGTTTGGACGTGAATTGATGCATTATAATTATACACCACTTGTGTGCAGGTTTTTTGTGCATTCATTGGTGACCGGCTTCAGACTATCGAACAATTAACCCACAAGAACCCAGTTTGCCATAACTCTTGCCATGTACACCTATGCTGTTGTCTGTTTGCCAGTCTTAAAATGTTCAGATGTGCTTCCATAGCACTGAACTGCCATTGCTGGTGTACTTATAGGCATTTATTGATAACTCTAAAACCTTTTTCTCATTAACAAAGTTTTAACCGCCTTACCCAATAGCCTATATAGGGGCTATTTGTTTATTGGGCTGTCTTGAATCTGACACATGTGGCTGCCCAGATTTCATACCTCGGGTCTTGGCAGTGGCAGCTTGGGGTTCAAATACTGCCATTGTGAGCAACCTCCCCCCTCTTTGAATGTGTACGTAAAATCACTTGTGTCACCCTGATCGTGGGAACCCAGAGAATCCCTCCAAGGTCGCTCCATCTGGCTATTTGCTCAGCAGTAAGTAGAGCGTGGTGGTGCACACCTTTTAATCCAGCGCTTGAGAGGCAAGAGTTGGTGGATTGCATGGAGATTTGTTAAATGTCCAAACCTGCTGAGCTGTGAGATGGCTCTGAGGATGGTACAACAAATGCTTTCATTAATAAGTCGGTCTGTACAGACGTTTGTGTTATCCTGTTTGCATGGTGGGTTTTCTCAAGCTCTGATTTCTGCCCACCTGAAAAACACTGGAAATTCCTCATTCTACTTTGATGTTATTGCATCTGCATTTAAAAGCCATCCCTTCCTGGTCTATTTTAAGAGGTAATTGGCTTCACTGCTGAGACAAGATGAATCTTGTTAATCAGAATTGCACGTTATGCCTCTTCTAATGATGTTTATCACTTAATCTTACGTATAATTTTTTATTAATACTTTTCCCCGATATTTATCACTTTTTTGCTCTTTTATATTCTAATTAGTTTGATCTTGTTTTCTTTTGTTATCTCCAAATGTTATCCTGTTTGTGCGATCAACATTTTGTGACGTTGAATAATTTATTCGGAACTATCTGAGCAGTACAGTTCTCAGAACAGCATTTGTCTCATGACATTTAAACCAATATATCAATGCTAATAGTATGTTAAGTGCAATTTCTTGGGTACTGTTATTGGTGATTGGGCCTAGACCAACTTGTTACACTAGACATGGTCATGGGTACTCAACCTGGATTTGAACCAAGGATCTTAATGAGTTGTGCAACCTTGTATTTAATTGTTTTGATCAATCTTGTATTGTTGCGCTCTCGATCTTTTGAAAAGCACTCTTGTCTGGTTTTAATTATAGGGTATTTATTCTTGGAATTGGCCAATATTCACGATTTGGGGCCATCCCAATAGAATATTGTCTAGGTGAATCTTTCCTGAGTACTGCTGCTTGCAGGGGTGCCACAGTGACAAGATGTTAACTACTTCACCTGGCATACACGAGGTTGTGGGTTTGATCCTGACCCTGACGTCTGTGCATTTGGAGCTTGCATGTTCTTCTGGTGGTCACGTAGATTTTTGTCCGGGTATTTGGTTGCTATTAATTTCTATATGATAAACCACTTTGTTGAGCTATCATTTGTGGCCAGGTCGCTTCACCAGCTAAGGCCCACTAAGCGATGTAGCTTAGTGGGCCTTAGCTGGTGAAATAAAAATGTGTTTTAGTGTGAGCGCCCCTCTGGATCTCCGCTGCACCACTCCACGCTGCACCGTGTTTGCTTAGAGATAAACGCTGAGAACGGCGCAAGTGGCACATTCCCACGCGGTTCACCCAAGACGCGCGTAAGAGCCGTGTGTGCTTTGCGTTGCAGCTTTGTCCACCCACTTCCCCCTCCCCGCAGAAAAATTTGGTCCATCGTTATTTACCATGAATGAATTTCTTTGTTTGGCGTAAAGTGGGTGCTCACCTTGACATGATGTCGTGTTTGGTTTCTCAGGCTTGGATTCTGCTGTCGCGCCAATCCATGTTTATACACTCCAAGTACATGGGTGTCTTTTTATTTAACCGGGTGATGGCCGACTGAGATGCACATATCTCTTCAGGTAGTTGGAAAGGGGAAGGTCTCTCACCCTGTTCACACGAGGACTGGTGTAGTGTTCCATTCATTTTTCGATTTAAAGCTTTCGTGACTGCAGGGATTCATCTTCTTGGTTCTTTCGGTAAAGTCATGTCGCCTCGACAGACCTGGTTTCACCTGAGGACGGCTGCTTGCGTTGTGGCCGAAACGTCGTGAATTATTTTATTATGTTTTATTTTTATTATTTTATTACTTCCCTTCTACGTGACTTTACCGAAAGAACCAAGAAGGTGTTCCTTTCAGTTCACTGCCCGAAGTCTGCAACAAAATCATTACGTTGCCATATAGCAGGTGTTGCCAAAAAGATTTCCAAAATTCTAAACCAACACAAGATCAAAATCTGATTCAGTACAGTACATAAGATCCGTGATCTGATCCGATCCGTAAAGGATGTCATTCCTGACTTACAATACCCTGGTGTCTACAAACTGAGTTGCACTTGTGGGGATTGTTATATCGGGGAAACGAAACGACATTTCTGATCGCATTCGCGAGCACATGTCGGATTTGGAACATGGCAGGACGAATTCTTCGGCCGTGGCTGACCACTGTAATAATACTGCCAGTTCTCATGACATTGTGTTCTCCGATACCAAAGTGCGCTACAAGCCGCCTGGTTACTACAAAGGATTTGTCCATGAAGTCATCCAGATATACAAACATAGACATACCTTCAACCAAAATTATGGATTCAAATTGAGCAATCATTGGAAGGATGTAATTAACCAAGTTAAACTTTAGCTGCCGTGCAGTTCACTGCTAGACAGCCAGTTTAGATTTAATTTGCATAAACATATCCATATTCCCAGTCTGTTACCCCCAGCTTCACACACTACCATCACCATTACCACACGCTGTTTTTTGGTCTTTTTTAGCTTGTGCATCTCCAATTTACCCCATCAGCAGCATAACAAAAGGCTACGTAATCCTTGCTTACTTGTCTACTTCCACCATCTGCATCACAAAGCTTCAGCGGCTATATAATTCCTCGTTACAGCCATCTCTGAGACATACCTGAAGCGGTTGTGCTTTTGCTATGTTGTCCCCACCTGAAGAAGGACGCTTGTGTTGTGCCTGAAACGTCGTGATTTTATTTAGTTTTCATTTATTTAAATTTTTTACCTACGTGACTTGACCGAAAAAAACAAAGTATGAATCCTTGCAGTCATGAAAACTTCAAATCTAGAAGTGGTTGGGCTGTTTATAGGTTGACTACCATTGATTTCCTGCAAAGGGGAGCCCAGTGAGTAATATCAAAATTACATGAATATTGGTGAAGGTCGGGGGGGGGGGGGAAATAAAACGCCTTTATCATCAGGCATCATACATTCCCATTGGATGCAAGCCGTCTCCATCTCGTACAGTCCTGCAGTGTAACAGTTCACCCAGCATCTTCACACAAGGTGATTTCTTCACACATCTTATCGTTGCTCACCCTTTGGAGCACATTCCTGTCCCTGGCTGCAGCTGTATTTCTGAACCACCGGCCCTCGTACCTTCTAGCTACATGTTTTTGCCCATGTCCCCTTTTTTAACAGTTGATATGATATATTTTAACCTGCCTGTGCTCTCTGTTCCAAGCGTTGCCTTTTTATATATACCGCTGAAATTGCATTGCTTCCCGCTTTGTTATTATGTTTGTTAGAATTCATGCTTCTGGTCCGTAAAACGCTGATATGCAATGATTAATGGTTAAACACTCTTCTGTTGACACATTGGTATATTGCTTTCAGTATCTATTCGAATTGAATAAAAGCACTTCTGCTCTCGGCAGCCTTTATAATTTTTTTTATTTTATCCCGATCTGCCTTAGGTAGCTGCCCTTGGTAAATATACTCTGCTGTCCTTTATGAGTTATTACCCACTTGGCATTCTTTTCCAAACTTGTTGTACGTGACCTTCGTTTTACTCTTATTCTGAGCTCAACAGCCTCTTTTAAATGCTAATATTTTCATGTAATTCGATCCGATTGGACATTATATATAACGGCTATCGGCAAATACGAGATGTTTAATTTTTTCCTCGTTACACTTGTAAATCAGATTACCAAAATACACGTTTCAAAAAGAGTTGGACAAGGCGACTTGCTTTTGTGAAAGCCATTCACGGATCATTGGCCTTCCTATTCTAATGCTGCTAAGTGTAGGACTCTCCTGAAATCAGAGTTAAGACCATATTAATGATGCAAAAATAAAAACCACATTCTTGGGTAATCTGTTTTTGTAATACTTCCAACATCTAAACATGTTCTGTCCTTGATGGTTAAAGTCTAATTTTGGCATGTGTGACCCTAAGTGGGGTTTGTACCATCAGCCGGGATGGGAAATGGTTGTAATGCACAGCACTCTGTGTGGAAAGTAGACTTCAAATACTACCAGAGGTCACTTAAACTTCATCCTTTAACAGTCCATGAAATAAGGAGGTCTGGGATATCAATCGGGTTGTCCTATGCAGACTTTCCCCCCTCACCATCAGAATACAGAATTTACACGACTGGTTCTGAGCTGCAAAGAGGAGATGTGCGGCAACTCTTTGGGCACTTTGACTTTCAACTTTATCTCAACAGTACCCATTACTTGCTGCAATAAATATACAGTCGTTTCGAATGGAAGCGAATAACATCTGGCTTTGTGCTTGATGCCGACTTGGGGGTGTTAACTTGTGTGACAAGGGAGCCTTGTTTTTAAATTACACCTTGACAATTTAATTGCTGCTTTAAAGTTTTCAGGTAAACGTTGCTGTGCACCAAGGTACAAATAATTTGGAAAAAGCATGACTGGGAAGCGATCTCTAGGCAGAAGTGCTTCACCGAAGTAGTCTTTGGTAAGAGTTCTTGTCGCAGATTCCTGAAGTTTAGTGCGAGCGACCTAATAAAAGGCAGCTTGCAAGCAAGAGTTTGTGAAGCGCTTCAAGAAATTGAGCATTTTCAGAAGCATACCTGGGAAAGTAAGCTTTCTAAATCGCAGCCCTTTTGGCAATCTACTATTGTATGAAGGCCTTACCATACCGTGTTGATTGATTATAAGTATATTTTGATCGTACTTAATGCATTACCATGAGGGATCGCAATAGCTTGTGAAGGTCTACGTTGATCAGTGGTTTGAAGCCCTTTGATTCCAGACATGAGCTTTAATGATAAATGCTTCATCCAAGTGCTTACGTAGGCTATCGGTGAAAGCTATAGATAATCTAGCTGTGTGAGCTCGGGGAAGGTGCCGAGCACCTGCTGTGCGGTTAGCAGGCCCATGTACAGCTTGCCCAGTGGTTGTAAATCTCTGCTGGTCTCGTAACGCTGTCGAGGTGGTGGCTTGAGCCCCACGAAGTGGTGCGGAGGTGTCTCCGTTCACCCGTGCAAATCCCCATCGTACTTCCTGTGCAGTCGGTTAATGATTGCTGCGCCCCTATCGCCTTACTAATTGGTGTCGTAATATTTAACTGTTCTCTTCACTCTGAGCCTGTGGTTTTTGTTTTTATTTCTTTATTTTTCACACAATGACCGTTTTGTCGAAGCTGCCATTGATTTTTTTTATTCATCAATGTTCTCTGTTTGGCGGGTAGGCTGGCGGGTAGGCTGGCGGGCAGCCGAGCGAGATCGAATCACACTCCTGTCTCCTCCAACCGCAGCTGTTAATATTGCACTGACTGTGCACTTTGCCACATTTGTTCACTGAGAGCTGACTTGCCAAGCCCGCCAAAGCTCCATTTCGCGAAGGAACGTTTAAGATTGTTTGCTCCGCCTTTTGTCCCGGGTGACTTTAGCTCAACGGGCACCGAGAGGTTGCGTTACCTTCATCCGGCATCAATTCAGCCTTTGGGCTATGAGTGTGCATCGCACACCGCTCCCTCCACGGCGATTTTGGGAGCGGAGGCAGCGTTTTTAAGATCGATGTAAGTGCGCTTGAATGATTGTGCCTCCTAACATCCCCTTGTATAGATTTCTGAGTCGGTTTTTGTGCGAAGGTGAAAGTGTCGGCAAAGGCAGTGCAGAGCAATGTCCTTGTAAATTTTGATGCAGTTGGAAATCAATTAGCTTTTAAATACATACCTCTGCTGTGGATGAGATTGTCCAGCATATGTTTAAAGCTTTGTTGATGAAGCAACTTCGAATTGACTTGTTGCCGTGGGGCGGTTCTGGGCATGTTAACAAAATATCTTTCAGAGCGTTTGTGACAAACTTTAGTAACAATTGTTTATTTAAAACTCGTGTAACCACTGGTCACTGCTGTGGCGCTTCTCCTGCAAACCGGGCTGTTTTGTGTTGCAATCTCCTGTGAGAACGAACAGGGAAAGCATTAATTAGCAGTGAGGTGAGGCATTGTTGGATAAATGTGTTCATTAATGTAAGGACATAGCTATGTAGTGGTGGTCACTGATAACCCGTAGGTGAATATCCTATAATCCCCACTCAAGGATTTGTGATGCAAGAAGGTATTGATACCAGAGCTGTTGTCAATGTGTGTTCAGGGCTCTACTCTGATTATGATATTGTGTAATGCATTGCTTTGGAATAATATAAATTGTATCCCTAATTGGGCTGTCCCGCTAGACTGAGCTATTTTGTCTGCAGAATCGGTTTGTGTTTTTGTTTTTGGTCCCTTTGTGTTTACAGTATCTATACTGATCCCTACATATTGCTTTTTTATCAGAGTTTTACAATACAGCCAATGACTTGACATTGCTGGTTATCAAGGTTCTGTGTGAAAACCATTACCCTAATGTTATGGCCTTGGCTTAATATTTTAAAACTTTTTTATCAAGGCCCAATGAGCTATATAGCGCTCTTTCAGAAGCGACCTGGCCACAAATAACCACTCGATTAAGTAAATTATAATGTGGACATTTATAGCAGCATAATACTGTAAGCGCATGTTTCTAAAAATATGGAGGGAAAAACCGAGGACCCTGAGAAAAATCCATGTGAGCACGGGAAGAACATGCAAACTCCAAATATACAGGCATCGTCAGAGTTGGGATCGAAACCATGACCTCCAGTATACCAGGTGAGGTAGTTACCATCTTGCCACTGTGGCACCCTTATAAGGGCAGGCATTTTTTTCAGGATTTAGCATTCGGGGAAAGTTTGCAGCTGCATGTGGTGATGACTTGGTGGTATTAGTGGATAGGTCTTGCCCTAAAATGTAACCCCTCGGGGCATGAGTAGTGTGCCTGTTGTGGGAGCAGGAGTGAGTTTTGGATTTGAATAGACTGAGCCGTGAAATTTTACAGACAGGGTCTAGTAACTCTGGTAACTGATTGTTAAGGAGTCAAATTTGTGTTTTGCGATGCGTAAAGTACGTCTGCACATTGCCCCCTATTATTCACTTGCTGTGGAAAGTGGCACATTAACTTGAATGTTGTTTAAAGATTATCCATCCTGTGATTGTATAGAAGGGATGTATAGTACTCTCCACCATCTAATAGCTTTGAACTGACATTTGCTTGGTGTCTGTTTCATCCTTGTGGTGTTTATGCTATAATGTTGTAGTGTCCTATAATGTTTTTGAAGTGCGTGTGCATGGCCGTTAACGTTTGCCTGTTTTGGCCTCACGAGTACCTAGTGCAGTGTGTCAAGGCATCTGCATTGGGGAGACAAAGGTGGCTGCATGTGGTGATTAACAGGTTCAACAAAATGTTACTCTTATGGTGAATAACATGGGAAGTTGAGCAACAATCATACTTGCACTGTTTGTGCTTTTGGCAAGGCACTTGGCAAATAACAGGTCCAAGTGAAGTGCTTGAATTGCTGTGGTTGTGTACACGTGCGGTGAATAACATGCAGCATTCATAATTGCGGTGTGGTGGTGTACGTGTGCAGAGCGGAGTTCCAATGGGCGACGGTCTGGCTGTAAGGCCCAGGCGGACGCTGCAGGAAATCCAGCCGTGTGTGCCCCCACAAGATGCCACGAGGCGTCTGATGCAGGTGTGGTCCACGGCGCTGACTAACGCGTGCACGCAGCCATATGCTATATGAAGGTGTCCCTGCGTCCCCCGCTCCTTATTAACTAAACTATAAACTTTTTTTTGTTTCACCATGTAAGGCCCATTAAGCTATTTAGCAGTTTTTCAGAAGCCACCTAGCCATAAATTGTAGATCCAATGAAGTGGCTTGTCATGTGGAAATGTATAATAACGCGCAAACACGCTAAATGCATGTTTATAAATGTGGAGGGAGAACCCGGAGGTTCCAGAGAAATCCACACTACTACGAGGATACCGCAAATTCCAAATATATACAGGCGTCAGGGTCGGGATCGAACCCATGGCTTGAATACCAGGCAAGTTTGTTAACATCTCGCCATAGTGTAGCGTCCCTTATTATGGTCCTGCTAAACCACAATCGCCTCGTTTCTCTAAGATAATCTCCTGTCTACACCTCTGAATTTATCATCCTGTTTAAGCGTATTACCTACTTTAGCTTCCATGCCATCACCAGGCTTTTATTGGCCATCAATCCCTCATCACGATGTGTCTTGGCAAATCCCACTTTTCTGAAGTCCATGTGATATGATTTATGACTTCCCTTTTTTAAAGCAGCTTTTTAATTCTTAAATAATTTCCTTTAGTTAATTATCATTGCTTGTTGTACTGACCCGTCAACAGCCTCCGACTTAATGCACTTCTCCAATGCAATTCGACAAAACAAACACCACCCACAAACGTGATGGCAGGTTTCAAGAAGCAAGAGGGAAGCTAATTAATAATATGCAAAGAGAGTAGCCCTTACAGATCAGGACGGAACCTTAAAGCACTAAAGACTATTGTTGATACTGCTTGAGGAGATTATATGCAGATGAGTGTAGCAAAAGATGAATTGCCCCAAGAAGTGTAATTTTAAGGTGAAGGGGATCTTCTCTGTTACAACTGAAGCGGTAACTGCTGTCCTTTGCAGTATTAAAAAGAGAGCTTCCAGAAGGGATTAAATAATAATTCAAATTGAAAGAAATGGGGAGCAGCTGTTGGATAAAAATTGGCAGAACTGTGCTAAATGTTTACACACGACTTAAATTACCTGACCATGGAATGATGTCCTCATTTAATGCTTCTTATTATAGGCTACCTCTTAGCGCGCTGCACGTGGGTGTCTCGTATGTGATCTCCTGACACACCAACACCGTGATCTCTGGGGCGGTGCTCACTCAAGCTGCCTTATCCCTTCCCGCCCTCTCGCTGTGGTTGTAGGCGGCGACGGTAAAGGCGGCGCCAAACGGGAAGACGACGCAGAAACGACAGACGGGGCTCGCTGGCTGCAGCAGTCGAGATGCGTACGCCCTCATGGTTCACGGTGAGCGTCTACACGTGTGAACAGCTACTGAAGCTCTCCTCTCTCCATCCCTTATCTGACAACGAAATAAAATTAAACAATGTACAAAATGAATGTTCAGCATCTGTTGGGCTCTTCCTGCAGTGCACGAGTAATTGTTCACAGCTAATTTGAGGGAAGTAACTCTTGAGTGTTCTTGACTATCTGAGATCGGCAATGCAGTGATGGGTTAGACCGATGGTTCCATGTCGGCGTAATTCAAGCAAATGCTGCACCCTCTGCAGTTCTGATGTTGATGCGAGGCACCTGCCATCGAATACTGGACCTCTGAGCGCATGCAGGGATGTACTTCTGCAACATCGCAGACAAATTTGTTGGTCCCCTTTTATTGTGTAGGATCTTGAATATAATAATCGGTATTTAAATTCGCAATCGTGGTCAAGCTGTAACCGTTGTAAATATTTGAGCAGAGGAGATGCATGTGTGTGTGTGTGTGTTGCGTTGATCCCCTCAGAGGATCCGCCCCCGGAATACTGGCAGCAGCTGGCGGAGCAGCGCAGACGGGCCTTGGCCCAGGCGCTGCAGGAGAACAAGCGGGTGAGCTGGCATAGAGGCTCGGTTGGTTAACCGGCTTGCCCGTTTATTTATTTGTGCGTGTAGGTTATTTTTCAGCCAATATTGATTCATAATATCAACAACAAAATTGCACCATGGTAATGATCTAGCCAAATTTGTCTTAAGATCTTCCATTACAGCATAGCCAAACAAATAAAATAATTATAATTTACCGTTTTTATTCCGACCGTTCTGGGTCTTGTCTAAAGGGTGCTTCACGGCGTTTCAAGCGGAACATTGTGTCTCATGACTACATGTGGTTGATGCCTGTTCTTTAACTTACAATAATAATCGCCACAATTGAACACTTGCACATATGGAAGTTAAATTGGCTTGGCTGTGGTGGGTGGTGAATGGGCTACATGTCACACATTTGGCCAGATTATTGTGGCCTAGCCCACATTAGTTTTGAGCATCAATATAATTCAATTTGCAAAGAAAATGACTGTCCATTAAATTAGTAAATTCCGCAATGTTTTCCGGAGTAATTGATAGCCTAGATAATGTATGTTTTGCAATTGTCTTAAATAATTAAGCGTTTTGCAACTGGCAGAATTTATCTTGCAAGCATAATATGTTGTAAAGTTACAATGCGTCGAAGGCTTCTATTTACCGAACTGCATTACCGTAACTTTAGAGTAATAATTCCTGGATAGTAATAATTCCTGGAAGTTCAGCAAAGTAAAAAAAACAATAAGACAAAAATAAGGAATTCTACATTTATAGGGAACTGATATTGCGATGGTCGTCATGGCCTAAACGTTGATATTGTGTGATGTAAAAAAATGATAGCACAGCGGCCCAAATGTTTGCACAGTTTTTGTGTGTGCGCACCTGTAGGTGTTTGTGTGCAATGGTGATGTGGTGGAGAACACAGGTGTGGCGCTGGCCACATCGCAGCCCCTCCTGTGTCAATCTGAATAACAGCTCTCTAAAAGCACTGGCCCCCTACAATAAATAAGGATACACTGGTAATATTGAGCATTTTTGGTTGTATGTATGTTGAACTTCGTTCTCACCGTTTGTAGCTAAAGGTGCTAATCGGAGGTTCTTGTGGGGAAAGGTGGCGCAGTGCACATGGCTAATATCATTGTCAAGAATTATTAAATGAGCATCTGGTGTGGTGTGTGAGCATCGCGACTGGGGAGACTAAGGCTGCCAGGAGTGGTTGTTGGTACTAGCCACCCACCCTGGTGTGCCGTGCCAGCCTTGGTACTCTCAAACAGCACTTGCCCCAACTGTATGTTAAGGCTCTATGGGGGATCTTTGTCTCTGGTAGTTGCGGCTTGAGCTGGTGCAGCGCGACCAGGAGATCGCGGAGCTCCGACGCGAGAATGAGGATCTCTCGGAGGTGGCCGCCCACGTCGACTTCCTGGCCACGATGATCGAGGTAACAATCGCTGCACGGCCTGGCAGTAACGCCGGTGGCGTATCGCGTCTGTGCTGCCTCATCGTGGTTTGTGTCCTCCCTGGTGACATCGCAGGAGCACCACACGGTGGTGATGTGTTAACTACCTCGCCTGGTATACAGGAGGTCATGGGTTCAATTCAGACCTGGACACCTTCCTATATTTGGGGTTTGCATGTGTCTGTGCGTGGGGACATGGATGTCTCTGGGTCCTCTGGTTTTATCATCCACATTTAGAAACATGCTTTAGAGTTTTTAACTGCTGAAAATATCCACGTGAAAAGCCGCTTCTTTGAGCTAGTGTTTGTGGCTAGGTCACTTCTGACAGAGCTATATTTCTTGGTGAGCCTTACCTAGTTAAAAAAAATGTAGTTTAAAATATCCATAAGAGGTTTTTATGGGTTAGATCGCGTAAATGTATAAATGCATCGTTAAAAACCGCCACCACCCGACACGGCCAACTAGTAAGGGGTTGTCACATAAACAACGTGCCAATTCGTCACTAGTACAGCACACTGGTGTGTTGGAGAGCCAAGCCACAATGTAAGTGTTGTGGCTGGGCTTTCCAACACACCAATACTAGTGATGAATTGGCACGTTCTGTTTATGTGACAACCCTTACTTAGTTGGCTGTGTCGGGTGGTAGTGGGTTTTAACGACACTTATTTATGCGATCTAACCCAAAAAACCTTATGGATGATATTGGTCATAAAAGCCTTCAAGTTAAACTAGTTAAAAAATGGTTAAGTTTAGGTTACTGTTTATAGCGTCCTTAATTCGGCTTTCTAAAATGAGTAGCGCTCTGTAATGTGGTTATAAAGGTGCCAATAGTGTTGTGAAATTATCTTTTACAAAATATACTACGTGCCCATGTTGGCACATGCTACGGAAACTTGGACTTTAGAAACAAGGCAGCAAAGTCGATTACAAGCACTGGAAATGTGATTTTTTTTTTTATTGTGTCGTGAATAAAGTTGTAACAAATACAATTTTCAGATGCCTCCATCTCTGTTATTCCACAACTTTTTTTACACATCCTATAAGCCACAAGGCCCACTGGAGTGTATAATTTCAGCATCATTGGTCCAACACAAACATCGCATTAACTGTTTTGATACAGTGCCTTGGCAGCAGTCAGGCTTGCTTGAATCTATGCTGGTGAACTGTCAGATGTTATTGGCAAGGACTTTGTGTTAGATATAGGTCTTCGTTCAATGCGTAATTATACAGGGTGCTTCAAGAAAATATTCACACTTCTGAGAATTTGCAACAATACAACAATAAATGTGCCTCTGGGCTCTGGAGACCACCTGGAGAAGATTCCAGGCATGTGTTGACAATGATGGTGAAAAAGTGGAGACTTTGACTTTTTGAAGCTGTTAACATACATGTGTTTATCACGTCAGTTTATCCACTTTTTCCATTAAAAACGATAGTCCCATTAAAAGTCTGACCATTTTTTTAAGCACCCTGTATATAAAGAGCAAAATTTGGAATGGAAACATGATAGGTGATGCATGCCATTTGAAATAATTTCCATCCTTGACACGAGACTCCTTTATCACAAACCCATTTGTCTATTGACAGCATGCCTCCTGCCTAGTCGACAAACTCTTGCAAATCTATTTATGCCTCCGTTTCTCTCCCCATGCGACAGAGGCTGACTGGGGAGCGTCCATCATTGGAAGAGGAGGCACAGGTAGAAGAGGGGGAGGGAGCGACTGTCCAGCAGGACTAGCGAGTGCCGCATTTCATCGATACCATCAAATTCATCAAATCTGCAACGTCTCGTGGTGTCTGAAACCAAACTCCTTGGGACCTCCTCGTTCCCCAGCCTCCTGGGTGCTCCTACTAGAACACTGCCTCTCGGCCTACCAGTCGGAAGCTTTGAACTCTTTCGTCTGGGCACCTTGGCTGAAACATTTGCAAGACACGTGCTGGTGACTGCTGCTAATGGTTGCTACAATGCACCCATGTGCAGAGTTGAGGATCAGGTGAAGTGAGATCCAGCGGTTCTCTTGAGTGCTGTTGTCGACACCAAGAAATGCTAGTTTGTTGGCATTGATCCGGACTGCATTTTTCAAGAAGTTCAGATACAAGACCCTATTGGCTTTAAGCGATCGCGTTTATCAGTGTAATTTTAAAAAGGAGCCTTTTCCACGTCAATTGTCAGGCGAAATGAGTATACTGCTGTTTGCTTAACATTTGTCTGCATATTAGCTATTCTGCGTGGAGCCAGTGTAATAGTCTGTTTCCACTATGTGAAAAATATGTTCGATGGCATGGGAAAAGCATTTGCTTTTCTGCCAAAATGTGTCCATACAGTATGACCTTTAGATGTTGCCTACTGGGTTATACTACCAAACAGTGACTGCCAGTGGTCCATTCCAATCTAAGGACACTCCTTCCAGTTATTGTTACCATCAATTTATAATAAAGTATGTACTGGCATTGACTATATGAAGGTTTTAAGTAACTTGTACTGAGATGGACCAGGGGTGGTGAATGTGAATACTAGAGCCATGTAAACTGGAGTGTAGTCGCTGCCAGTGTTTTGGTCATCCACTTGGGCGATTTTAGGGCAGTCGCAACCTTTTTCCACTGGCAATTAAATTATAAGTCGCATGACCTGAGGTTTGCATTATGGAACAATTGTTAGTGTAGGACACCTTCCAGCACACCGTTTCCATTGGCAAGACAACTCGGTCACTGCCATTTGCATAGTCAAGTTGCTGTTGTTAATCTTAAATGCTTTGCCGATTGCCATAACACTGCCCAAGAGTATCGCGGCTTTTAAGAGTTTGCACAGACCTAACCGCTTGCCGCTCCATTCTGCCAAGGAGAAGGCACTGGTGTCTGGTCTTGCTTCAAGCTCCTAGCGGCTTCTTGTTTAACTGCTACAGCAGACGCGGTGCTTTTTTTTTTCCACTGCATGCAGGAGTGCATTGCGTCTTAGTTTTATGATCCACTTTTTTTGGTGGTGACCAGTGGAGGGATTTATCTCAGTTGCAATCTGTCATGTTTTCTGCAACGTGAAGTGGCGGGTGTCTTAGAAATTTAAGTATTTTTATCTTTGTTTGTTGACGTGATGGAATGCTGTGTTACATTAGCCAGTCTATGGGTACAGACTGTTTTATTCCTAATTGTGAACACGTTTGTTTAAGCTCCTTCAAGATAGTTTTTCCAAATTAATGTTTTGCCATCCCAAAAAGGTTGTGGATCCTGAAGGGTGGAATTTTGGTACACTCGGCCATGTTCATGGCAGCCCAGTGAGCCTCGTTTTAAAAAATGTTTCGTTTTATCCACTGTACATTTTTGCGCCTTGCAATTTCACCTTCAATCTAAATAAAATGTAAGTAAAGTTGTTATCTTGATGGTGGTTTTGTGTGGAAATACTCATTTTGAAAGTTGATGGATTAATATTGATTTGAAGCTTTTGTAACTGCAGGAATCCATACTCTTTTTCGGTAAAGTCACGTAGATAGAAAATAGATCGACGTTTCGATCACAACACAAGTGACCGTCTTCAGGTGAGAGCTGCTGAGACAAGGTCTTATGTAGGCCTGAGATGGATGCAGCCTCGGGGTAAGAGGGCGGGGCTAGAGATGGTCTCCCTGAGGTTGTGTAAGTGGCTATTGTATTTGGCATGTCAATGCACGAGCTTAGTATGTCGCAGCATCGGTGACTGAGCGAGAAGGACATCCAGCCGGTCAATACAAAGACATCCAACCTAATAATGCAACTCGGAGTCGGATAAAATCGCAGGAAGGATGGAAACATCACGGCAGGTTAAGACTTTACCTCGTTAATCACGTCTTTCCAATGATTGCTCAATTTGTACTCATCTTCTTGGTTAACGTATATTATATCTGGATGGCTTCATAAACAAATTTCTCTGATAGCCAGTGGGTTTGCAGAGTACCTTCGTCTTGGAAAAATCTATTTCGTGTGTGCCCACAGCGTTAAAACGCAGCAACGGCAGAGGTATTGGTCCTACTGTGCTTCAGATCTGCCTTGGGGAAACGAAACGACATGTCTCGGACCTTGTTCACGAACACAAGGTTGATCTGAAGCACGGTGAGACCAATACCTCTGCCGTTGCTGATCATTGTTTTAATGCTGTGGGCACACACAAAATAGATTTTTTTCCAAGATGATACTCTGCAAACCCACTGGCTATCATCAGAGATTTGTTCATGAAGCCATCTAGATATATAAATGCAGACGCAACTTCAACCGAGGAAGATGGGTACAAATTGAGCAATCCATTGAAAGACGTGATTACCGAGGTAAAGTCTTCACCTGCCGTGATATTTCCATCCTGTGATTTTTAGCTGAGTTGCATTATTTGGTTGGATGTCTTTGTATTGACGGGCTTGGATGTCCTTCCCGCTCAGTCACCGATGCTGCGACATACGAAGCTCGTGCATTGACATGCTAATCTCTCACAATACAATAGCCACTTCCACAGCCTCCAGGGAGGCCATCTCTAGCCCTGCCCTCTTACCCTGAGGCTGCACCCATCTCAGGCCTATATAAGACCTTGTTTCAGTAGCTTTCTCTCACCTGAAGACGGTCGCTTGTGTTGCGATCTAAAACGTCGTGATCTATTAATTTTCTATCTACGTGACCTTTACCGAAATAATCAAAGGGTATTGATAGATTACTGAAATTATGCATTTTTTTTAAAGATCTGACTTGTTTAGACCATGTCCATTTCTAGCCGTGTCTTGGTGGGAAGTTTTCTCGTGAATGGCTAAAAAGATGGTGTGGAATTTGTGCCCCATACGAAGAGATTCAAAAAATGCAGCTATGCACATTGTTCTGTTTGCAAGCACCTATTTAAAATGACACGAGGCATGTGGTATTGATAAAACCACTCGCACTTTTCACCCTCGTGATGTCCAAGACCAATTTTAGCCAGGTACAGTTGACTTCAGAAATCCAGACGAGAGACTGATGGTTAAATCATTGGTCATATTGACACTTCATGATAAAATATCACCAACGTTTAGGGAAAATGACCTTTGTGTATGTGTAAAGCTGGTGGGGAGGAAGCCTTGCTTTCAATGAGCAACCGGAGGCTTCCCTACAAGAATGGTATATCCAGTGACGCTGGAGTAATGGTTTGCGCCAAGCTGAGAATGAATTCAAAATCTTATACGGTCTGCAAGTCCTTAACCAGTTTAGAGCCTATTGAGTTTGGTGAAAATGAATTTTAATAAACGTGTGTAGACAATGGCGGAGCCAGGATTTTCAGGTACTGGGGCGGGGGGGGGGCAACCCCTCCAACAATGGAAAATGATAGTTGTAAGTAAGGACTTGTCCCTTGCTTTTTATTCGACGCGTGTGCGGCGATGGCATAGCCATCGACCGAGGGTCTAATTCGAACCGTGTGTGATCGGCATCTCGCTCGTTGAAGGTTAATGCATTCAGGGAAGTCGTGTACTGTATACGCAACTGCGCATAATTATGTGAGTCATAGCTGCTTTGCCGTTACTTATTGCCAATTGTGGACTCAGACTATTGTCCTATCATCTCAGAGTCCCTGGCACATAATAATATGCTACACCGTGGCAGTGGGGGTCTCAAAATGCTGATTTATTACTAATAAACCTTAATGATTCGATCGAAATTAGGGATTTTGATCGGATCATTTGGGGGAACACGTGCCACCCTGGCTCTGCCAGTGCGTGTATATAATCTTGTCTGATGGCAATCGGCCATTATGAATCCATGGCTGGATGAGGGTTTCCCTGAGCTGTTTCTATCATATTCTTGGTTCTTTCGGTAAAGTCACGTAGAAGGGAAATAATAAAATAATGAAAACACACATTGTTTTATATTTAGAAGGGAAATAAAAGAAAAAAATTGTATATATAGAAAGGAAATAATAAAAATAGAAAACTGTCTTTTTATTTTATTATTTCCCTTCTACGTGACTTTACCGAAAGAACCAATAATATGAATCCCTGCAGTCACGAAAGCTTTAAATCAAAATTTGTTTCTATCTACTTTTGCAATGATGTTGGAAATATTGTGTGCCCCCCCCCGAATAAGCGAGGTTGAAGTCTAAGGAAGTTAATACCGCGTCTTAATTATGCATTAGTTCTAGTGTCCTTGGTTTCACCATCATTGCCGGCCCTTTGTGTCATTTAATGCATGCTGGTCATCCTCGATATAATTGCATCATTGTATGACCTCGTGCAAACATTAACATACCCAGTTCCACTATCCTCCACGGTTGCCATCCATCCAGTGACACTGACATGGTGTGCACCATAGCGGATGGAAATTATAATTAAACATTGCTGAATTTTAAGTTCTTAAAATCATTTACTATACTGAACTGAACATCAAGGACGTGAGCTGGTCACTACTCACGCATGTGAATGAACAAGATTACAGATAATACGCCTCCAGAATTTTTCAGTAAAAGGATATGGTGCTGAATTGAGCCACGGCTAAGGAGTACGTGCAATAGTCTTCGTAATTTGTAGCTTTAGCTTTCACGAATGTATTTCATAGTTATCCAGCTAATATAAAAAAACGTAAACTTATTTACCAGGTAAAACTCGTAGAGCTATTACCTATGTTTCAGAACGACCTGGCCACAAAGTGTGTTGTGGAAATGTATCGCAGACAAGTAATCTAAACCATGTTTAAAAATGTGAAAGGAAAAGCCAGTGGGTCCCGAGAAAAAATCCACGAGGAGAGCATCCAATCTTTAAATATTCAGGCGTCGGGGTCGAACCGACGATCGCCTGCTTCCTAGACGAGATGAGATAACATCAGATGAGATACCATCTCGCCACCGCGGCTCTTAAAGCACCTAAATTTTAAATAAACATTCGAACAACAGCCATGAAACGAACCCAATTGTCAGTGAATGTGTTTATTATGTAACTTAAGTTTACGTCATCTCAGCAATTGCCAGTCTGCTCTCAAGATGCCCTGTCCCACGTGTTTCACAACCACGTGTTTCACAAAGGCCAGCAATGAGTGTTCGCCAATCGGAGGCTTTGTCTTGAGACTGGGCGGGAGGTCTTGCTTCAGCGGAGATTCACTCCTGGCGATTCTAAAGTTGTCAATTTTGTTCACGATGCAATTCAAGAACCAATTAATGTCCTCGTTACCGTCTGGTTCAACGCCTCGTCTCGTTTGACGCTTGTCCATTGATCAAACTACAAGCCGAGTTTCTCATTCAGTCCTCATTGTAACGACCAGTAATCGAATCTCAAGTCGACGATTCCATCCCTTAGTGGCGTGTAACACGATTCACTCCCACCGACTTTATATACTGTCACTGAATTCATATTTTCGCACAATCTTGTCTCATTTACATGTTCTACCGATCCTAATTATTGCAATCCGCTCTTTGACGATGGACAACAACAATTGGAAGCATCGCGATCTTATGGGATCGATTTGAATCGATTTGACCGGCCCACGAGTGCTCATCAGCATTTTGGCGCCTGGATAGTTCTTCGATGGGTGACCGCACCAGGCACAACGTGGTTGTGCCATGCTGTGCTGCTACGGCACACGCAAACACAGTCGCATTTATAATACAAGGAGGGGTGGTTTTGTTTGGGTGAGATCGCGTAAATATAAACGTGTCATCTTCTTGGTTCTTTCGGTAAAGTAACATAGAAGGGAAATAATAAAATAATAAAAATAAAACAATACATCTGATTTTAAGCTTTCGTGACTGCAGGAATCCATACTCTGTAGGTATAAAATAAAATTGTATTTTATTTTATACCGACGTGACTTTACCGTAATAACCAAAGAGTATAAAGGTGTCGTGAAACTCGCCACTAACAATTGCATCGTTGTCGTGCGCTACGTCCACGGGTTCGATTCCCGCTCACGGTCAACACCAGTAACTTATCGAACCCGATCCTGAGCCTCACCTAGATTGACTTAGCCTCAAATGAGTACCTGGTGCGGCGTGTAAACATCACCACTCGGAGAGATAAAGGCGGCCTGGCGTGGTGCCGCCGGCCCTTAGTAAAAGTGCTCGCTAACATCACTCGGTCCTAGTCTGTGAAGGCGACATGATGAGGGCATGGATCTTTGTCTTTGCTGTCTGTCCTCACCAGCCCACGTTGATCATCACGAAGTATGGTCAAATAGCCCCCCGCATGACCCGCATGGCATAGAGAGAATGTCTCATCCAGCAGTGGAGCGGCAAGCGGCTGAGACGCGGCCTTTGTCCCGCCAGCTGTTAAGTTAAATATTTATTTTGTGTTTAAATATTTATTTTCGTACGTTTTTTGGCGCCTAAAAAAGAGTGCAACGTGTAGAATGACAAAAGCGAGCTATTAGTAACTTACTCGAGTCAATCGCTGTTATTAAATCGCTTTAAAAGGATGATAATATAAAGTCCATAACGAGTTGGAATTAAAGTTGTGTAACGTGGCAGTATATTTACTCGGTATAGGGAATATTTTAATAACTTAGTAATACATATTTTGAATGTGTACAGATCACAAATACAGAATTAATAAAACGTTGTTTACACAACCCCTTAATTTAGACACTTTAATGATGTAAATGTCAAGATAAACGGCCTTGGGCCTCAAGGATATTTATTGACTGAATACAATTCTAAACATATGATACAGCGACTAGAAAATATGCTTTATAATGAGTTTGACGAAGCAATCTTGTTAATAATTTTTAATGTTAAATTGTGCTTCGTGTTGTAAATGATTGATACCAAGTGTAGCTACTCATGCAACATTGTTTTAAACGTGTAAACTATTATACGGCACAAGTATAGCGATAGTAATGTAATAGGCACTCGGTTTAAAAAAATATTATTGTATCGTTAATAGAACAGCTGTACTGTACAGTTACAAGAAATTCGCACAAGTTTAACTAATTATAGTTTACATTTAAACTTTAATACATCAGAAACTGATAGATTGCGCGTTGAACGTCAACCTTGCTTCGTATTAGAGCATTATACGCACAGAATGTTCATCATTTTAAACACTTTTTAAATTTCCGAGCGTAGTTTAACGCCGTTGTAAGTAATGTTACCGAACAGCTGATTTGAATGAATCTCCCGCCTAAAGCAACCGACCAATTACACAACCACCCCCAATGTGGGCTCTACCACTACCACCGCCAGGGGTGCTTGTAAAATATTAATACAATGAGAAACGTTCATTACAAGGGGACAAGCCTTAATATGTATTTATATTTAAATTTAAATAGTTCTAACTACTAAGTTACGTGATTATGTTAATTTTATTCACAGAAAATAAGCATTTGGCAATACACGGCGAACAATTCTCCCCGCGCTGTAAAGTGGTACGGTCCACGCGACTCCGGCGTGGTGACGTCATGACCACGCACCTCAGCCACGCCCTCTCTGACGTCACGCCGAGTATAAATAACGTCACCTCCGCGCGGGAAACGCAAAGCGCGGGACTCTGCAGCTAGAAGCGCCGACTCAAGTCTCAGCAGTTAACGATAACGAACCTCTTAAAAGCTTAAAGTTAACAAGTTTTACCAATCGTACGACGCATAAACGATGTCTGCCTCAACGGTGTTCGCTGCCAACAAGGAGAACGCCGTTTCTCCGGTCAAGAAGGCGACCACCCCTCGTGAAAAGGGCGCGACGGTTCGTGTTTGGCGGGAGTCGCGAAGGACGAGATGAAGATTAAACAATCGATGTTTGGTTTAATTTGACAACGCATACAATTAATGTGACTTGTGAGGGGAAATGCATCTATGTTCGTGTGGTAATCTGGTTTCTGTGGCTTTTTTGTGTGTGGTTTAATCGCTGCCCTTTGTGTTTGGTGACAATGCATTGGCTTGTAATGAGTTACCAGTTCGATAATAATCGTATAGCTAATTGTTGTCGTATACACAAATTATTTATAATTGACGTGTCTGGTACTCCGGAGCCTGCCATATAATGTGTGTTTAATTTATAAGCGTGCAGTGCTTTATTGATAAACTTTGTAGTTGCTGTGGAGATGTCGGATGCAACTTTAGTGTACAGATTGCTATTATCTCATCTGGTAACAATGTTGTGTTGGTAACGGTACACGAATAAACAAAAAACTCAACACTGCGCGAAGAGTCGTTGCCCGAAACGTTACATGTTTGCTTTAGAGGTGGGTGTTATTTGATGGATGCGAGTTATTTTAGACGAATTGGGCTAGGTACGTCAATAGGTTAAATTAAATTGTATATACTGTTTGGTTCTTTCGGTAAAGTCACGTAGCTAGAAATAAAATGAATCGCAACGTTTCGAATGCAACACAACCAATCTTCATCTGATGATGATTGCTTGTGTTGCAATCGAAACGTCGTGATTTATTTAATTTTATTGCTGATGATCATCTGATGAAGATTGCTTGTGTTGCAATCATCACGTCGTGATTTATTTTATTTCTACCTACTTGACTTTACCGAAAGAACCAAAGAGTGTGAATTCCTGCAGTCACGAAAGCTTAAAATCAAGATTAAATTGTATATTGAAGTACTTTTTGTAATCACTAATTTACTTGTCACTCCGTGTTTATCTCTCCCCTCATCTCATGTCTCTTCCTATTCTCTCTCTTGTCCTACGTCTCTTCCCCGTGCGTCTGCCCCCCATCTCTCCTTTGATCCTCGACCCCAGCAGATGCGGAGCCCCAACTCCAAGGCGCTGGCATCGCGGGCCGCACGGAGAATTCTGTGCGACAGTCAGGAGCGGGTGAGGGCCTCTACGGGCGTGGGGCCCGGCAAGGCCTCACTGTGGCCACGTCGTGGACACGGCCTTCACACACACATACAAAGATCCCCCGTATAGCCTTAACAGACTGTAGGGGCAAGTGCTGTTAGCGAGCACCTATGAAGGCCGAAACGGTACACGAGGGGGTGGGTGGCCAGCACCACGCCCGACCGCCTTTGTCTCCCCAGTGGCGACGTTGACATACTGCTCCGGGTACTCCATTTGAGGCTGAGTCCACCCAGGGGAGGCCCAGGACCGGTTCAGATAATCGTCACTGGTGTTGGCCGTGAGCGGGAATCGAACTCGGGTCGCCGGGTTCATAGCGCAGTGCGCTAACCGCTACACTACCGCTCCCCACGTCGGGGACACGGCCTTCACATACACAGACACACAAACTCGACAGTAATGAAGCCTTGGGCGGATTTTTGTATTTATATATACAATTGGTTATTTCCCAAATGCACTTATGGCTTACAACCTACCTCCAGAAAAGCTGGTTGTTTTACACTGCCATAAAAAAACTGGCGCAATCCATCGTTTGGGTTTTATTGCCAGGAGAGAGCTGTTGATCTGACACGGCTGATAGCCCAGAGTTTTAATTCACGTTTCGGTCACCACTAAACCAATTTAGCGCACACGTTTGATACAACTGTGTTTTGAGCAGGAATAAATGTTATTTTAAATGCTTTGAACGGAATTGGTGTTGTGTAATTGCACATGAAAGCTATGCAGTTTCTAGACTTTCGCAAGGGATTCATGATTATATTTAGACAAATCCACCAGGGCAGCTCACAAGTCTTGATGGTCACCCATTATAGAACTCGCCAGGCTCGGCCCGCTTGACTTCTTCGACATGACAGGATTGGGTGCATTTAGAGTCATTGGTACTAGGTATACAATAACTGTACATTGCACATTTGCTCGTTAAACGTGCTTTAGATTCTGGGGTTTGTTTTGGGTACTTTACAGTTTTTTTATTTTCCATCGCCCGTCCCCGGCATGCTCTGTAATAAGCATTTCCAAAACAATGGGTTTGCCTCGGTACGTGATTATGACAAGAGCATGAGATCGCGTGATCCTACATACAAGTTTTATTGTACGTTCCATGTTTAACCGCCAGACGAGTTTTTTCTTATTTATTCCCCACATTAGAGAACCATTGTCAGCTGGTCTCTTGCAAGAAAAATACGAGCTGCTGTGTGAGCAATCTATTTAAAAGAAATAAGTAGTAACATGGTAGTTGACAGCGCACTGCTGTGAATACAGCGACATGCGTTTGATTCGCAACCAGGCTTGTCCTCGTTTTATAAACCCCCATTAATCAGTGTGGTGAAGTATGGTTAAAAAAAAAACATACTTTTACATGGGGTGGGGAAGACTTAATCCATTGGTGGTGGATTGAGTGGCTGTAATGTATTAAGAGCTGGGTTTAACCACCACCCCTGCCCCGTGCTGCAATGGAGATACGGGTTGTGTTGAGCACATCCCTTTTGTTGGTTTGTCTCGCAGAACCTTCCCGTCGCCGTCCAGGATGATACAAAGGCTGGAGAGAAAACGACCGAGGTGATTGGAGGGGGTGTGGTTAGTGGTGTGGGAGGGCGGGTCTCCAAGTTCCAAGGCGAACAAAAGAGACCTGTTTCGTATCGCTCGGCCAGCTGCTTGGCCTCCTGTTGACGGGCATCAGCCGTCTACAGGGCCTCTCCCGTCTGTGTTCCCTCTATTCGTGATGTATAATTTACCCGCCCTTCATTATAGCAACATTGGCGGTAGGCGTCGGGTTAGTATTGAGTTGAACCTCGTTGAAAAATTCAAATGTTTTTTTGGTGACTGATGTTTGCGCGGTACGTTTAAATCGGAACCCTCGAGCGGTCGTCTCAAGTCCAGGGGGCAGCCTTTGACGCACACAAACATGTGACGCGTCTGAAGCTCTGATGACAAAACCTATCGCTTGCGGTAGCGTAATGCTGGCAATGCTTTGAGACGTTTAGACTCTCCCTTGGTCATCGGCTGTAGTTACATAAAGGAGCGAAGTTTGGCGTTGCGCAAATGGTGCCTTTAGTGAGACGAGGGCGCCACCTTGTGGCCGCATTGCTCAAGTGTTGGGCCCCGTACAGTGCATTTAGGTTAGCGTACGGATTTATTTATAAACCACACGTGTGGCGCATACAGTAGGGGACATGGAATGAGATGGTGTTTGTGTGTGAGGGCGCACAGAAGCTTGTGTACAGATGTTGAGCAGGTGGTGCTGATGGTAGGTCCGAATCTACATGTCTACCAATTTCCGTTGTAAGAACAAGTCGAGTTACAGAGCGCACACGCCTGATAATTATTACCAAGAACGCACAGGACTGCATTACAAAAGAGCGCTTGGTTAAATGAATATAGCCGATCATGTGTCCTTGTTTAAGTAGACAACGCATGCTACGTTTTACTATAGATCAGGTGCATGTGGTGTCTGATTTTAATTTTTTCGAAGATTTTTTTTAACGTGAAAAGGCTCAACTTGGTTGGTGGCATCTCGATGATTTTTTATAAAGAGTGGACACAACGTGTGTGAGGGGAGGGGTGGTTACTCTAGGTAATTGTACAACTTTGAGCAAGCTGATGAGTCAGGTTTGGTCTTTTAAATGTTTGCGAGCAATTGTTTGTATTGGATTTCAAGTGTGGTTTTGTCTGCATGATGGTTTAAATGTATTGGCTATTGGCCTACATGCTTGCTAGTGAAGGTTGTGTAATTCGTGCGTCCATGTTGAAGAAGGTATGTTGGTGAAGGTGCGTTTTTTGATTCGTGGTGCTTGGCGCACTGCGCTATGGACCAAGCCGTGCGAGTTCGATTCCCACTCACGGTGACCTATCTGAACCAGTCTATAGGTAGACTGGACCTTAAATGATGACCTGGTGCAGTGGATAAATAGTACCGTGTGGCTGGAAGTTGTACTAGCCACCATCCCCTCGCGTATCGTGCCGGCTTTAAGAAGCGCTCTCTAACGGCACTTTCCCCAACTGTTAAAATTATATTTGGAGCATCTTTATGTGGATGGTGCTTTGTGAAATGTGTGGTTGGTGCACGTCGGTGAAGGTGTGCGTGTGTCTACCCCCTCAGGCCGGCGTTGTACGGTTGCGTGACCCCCGTGCCCAGGAGGAACCTCTGCTGAGGGACAACCCTCGCCGCTTTGTGATCTTCCCCATCGAGTACCCAGACATCTGGCAGATGTACAAGAAGGCAGAGGCTTCCTTCTGGACAGCTGAGGAGGTATGGTGTCCCTTGGTTGGGCCTAGGTCGTTCGTTGGAAGAATTTTTTTTGTGTTAAATGTGTAATGTAAAATGGCAACTAGTCCTGATCGAATGAAAGTTTGGCTTCTGTTTTTCCAAATGTTGGTGAAATATGCTTTCAGCCAACATTCAATTAATCATACAATTAATGCATAATTTGAGTTCACCATATACACATTAGTTTACGGGTTCAGCTTATAATTTCTTCAAAAATCTGAGGACTTGGGCTAGTCTGCCAGGTTCGTGGCTCCCTGATGAGTGCTTGAAAGTACAGTGCTGGGCCATGTTTAAAGTTAGAAAGTTGCCATTTCGGTTTACACATGGTTCCTAAGAATTAAAACTCCGCAGACTTATTGTACTTGAATAACACTGGTATCGCCAACCCAGTCACACCACACCTAATAATACTCTGCTTGTTAGTTCTAACAACAGCATCAACCCAACTCACCCATCCATTCCAATGTATTTAAGATCCCCCACTGTAAACTCACAATTCTATGCATCGGACTAATCTGGCAAAACATTCAGAACATTCATCTTGATGGTACTAAGAGCCTGTGATTTAATTGAACCAGCTACCAATGTCTTTTTAAGTTGCCAAATCGCCCAACTTACTGAATTGCAGATGAAAGCAGAATACAATGTTAATATCGGTGACCTTTGCTGAAAATGCTCTTTCTGCAGCATGTATTTCACCAAATGTGGCTGGTCTGTGTGATTCAGCTGCTCAAGGTCTTTTTTGTGTTGGTTACTCGAGCTAACACTCTCATCCTGCTATTGCCTTCAGGTGGACCTGTCCAAAGATCAGCAGCACTGGGAGCAGCTGAAGCCAGAGGAGCAACACTTCATCTCCCACGTCCTCGCGTTTTTTGCTGCCAGCGACGGCATCGTCAATGAGAATCTGGTCAGTCGGTGATTAGACGTTTTGCCTGCCAAAAAAACTCTTGCTCAAAAAGATTGTTGTATGAGAAGTGTCAACCAAAAATCCGGTGCATAAAAAAATAGCTGTTTTTTGTATTTTTCCTTGCCTTGCTGTTTGGCACCAGGTGGAGCGCTTCAGCCAGGAAGTGCAGATCACAGAGGCACGATGCTTCTATGGCTTCCAAATCGCAATGGAGAACATCCACTCGGAGATGTACAGCCTTCTCATCGACACGTACATCAAGGACCCTACCCAGAGGTAGCGTAACGCTCTGCGAAACTTGAATCAACACAGCCCTCATCTTCATTGCGACCACCAGCATTAGCAAATGCCTCGTGAAAAAACTATTATCCAGAAAAGCCTTGGAGTATCGAGACATTTTAAGCGGGTTCTTTGACATTTTTGTTGGTTCCTTTTCGCTGAGCATTTAGCATGCAGCAGAAAACCAGGTAACCTGGAGAAAGCTATCGCTCATGCGGGAGTAAAGAAACTTCAGCACATTCGGCTTAATGAAACACTCCCTTCCCAAGAACTGGATATCAGTGTGTGTATTGTGTGGTGCATGTGCTGATTTAGTTGTGGTCTTTCCTGGGTAGGGAGTTTCTCTTCAACGCCATCGAGACTCTGCCGTGCGTCAAGAAGAAGGCAGACTGGGCGCTCCGCTGGATCTCCGACAGTAACGCCACCTTTGGTATGACCCGTGCTCTCCCCAAACAAGAACTCCTCACCATACCCCCATCAAAGACTCCCAATTTAACTACATCCACATCATTCTTTTATCCCCACAATTATTTCCAAATTATGCTGCTCTGTGTCTTGTCGTAACACGAATGAACTGGAATGTCACAATTGGATCTGAGATCTCTTCAATTGATTCTTATCCCACTCTAGGTTACTATAATCCAGTGGGTTTGTGTGTGTGTGACCACATTAGTAGAACATTCACACCACGCACAATTAAGGTGCATCTTGCTTTTCAGAACTCTGTTATTGAGCAATTTCTTCAACCAGCAGAGGGCCTTTGCACATAAATTATCTTTTGAGAGGGAGGAGACCCTGTTTAGAGTGGACATGGGAGCTCGTACCATTTATTGTGCCGTGTGTACTGTGCAGGTGAACGCGTTCTGGCCTTTGCTGCTGTCGAGGGCATCTTCTTTTCGGGGTCGTTTGCCTCCATCTTCTGGCTGAAGAAGCGTGGTCTCATGCCCGGCCTCACATTCTCCAATGAGCTCATTAGCCGTGACGAGGTGAGCACCTCCTTTGCGTGTGGGTAAATGCGTGGGTCTGTGCCTGTATGTGCTGACATGATCAGAGCACATCTGCCAAAGCATAATCCCTCGCACGTTATTTGCACATGGGCTGAAGACCTTAAAGTGCAAGCAAGTTCAACTGTGTTCTGTATAACATCCCATCTCGATAGCTGTGTTTAAGTAATAGTGGTGAAATACTTTACATTCAGACGCCCTTACCAACACCGAGGAAGCACAATGCTCCTCGGTATTGTTGTGGTGCTAATGATATTCATTTTAAAATCGGTGTTATTTGTCACTGCTTTGTGTATGTGTATATATGGGGAGCAATGGTGTAACGGTTTGTACGCTGTGTTAAGAACACGGTGGCCGAGTTCGATTCCCACTCACGGCCAACATCTGTGGTGATTATATTATCTCAACCGGTACTGGGCTTCCCCTAGGTCGACTTGGCCTCAAATTAGTACCTGGTGCAGTGTGTTAACATCGCCACTAGGGAGACAATATTACAGACGGTTCAGAATTAACTTGGGTTTAATTGAGTCAATGATAAGACTACAAGTGCAACAGTACGATCAAGACTTGACAAGATAGCACAAATTATGAAATATTAAAAAAACAAACACGAGCGTGCATTACAGCACTTAATATGCATTATTTCAGTATTGCGTGTAATTTCAATTGCTTCCAGTACATATAATAATCCAAACAGTGGACTAGACAGAATGAGACTGTACAGACGAGACAAAAAATATTTATTTGAATGAAAGAGAACTGAAATTTTTTGTGCAATCCATTGATTTGGCAGGAGCCTGGTATGCAAATCTGACTTGGCTGGTTGGTAATCACTGCCTGTGTTCTCCATTCGTCTTCCGTGTGTCAGGGTCTACACTGCGACTTTGCATGCCTCATGTTCCGCCACCTGTTGCACAAGCCCGAGGAGGCGCGTGTACAGCAGATCGTGATGGACGCCGTGATCATTGAGCAGGAGTTTCTGACTGACGCGCTGCCCGTCAACCTTATCGGCATGAACTGTGACCTCATGAAGCAGTACATCGAGTTTGTGGCCGACAGGCTGCTTGGAGAACTCGGCTGTGCCAAGGTGAGCAAAGGAAAGGGAGTTGGGTTGCTGGATGTAGTTCGTGAACTCCACAATATCACATTTGTATTCTTCTGAAGTCCTAAGGGTTGACCGACACATTTTTATTTAGTTCCTTTTCTCTGGTGTTTCAAACTTTTGTGGGCCACTGGTGATCCACACGGCCATGGAAAGTGGTCCACGGAACTTGCAAATGCTACAATTAAGAGTTAATAAAAATATATTAAATAATTTAATTTTGAGGGTTAATGGTGATTCACAGGTTGAACGGTTGGAAACTGCTACCCTTAAATTTTGGTCCAGTGAGACTATGTTATGTAGCTGTGGAAGCTTAATGGCCGTGTGTACAGGCAAACTGATACTGGGGAGCCCCTATGTGAATAGTACACAGATTACCATATTTGTGAATAGTTCAAAGGTTATTATAATCGATTTTCATGCATACTCATTACGAACACCAAGGGTGTAACTGATCATAGCTCAGCGCAACACTAAGTGCCTTTCGTTCCCCAAAATTATTTATAATTTTCAAATACAATTTGTACGTGACTTGATTATTTTATCCTAAAAAAGTGTGAATAACTTAACTTGCTATTCTACTGTATTGTTAAACGTTGAGCAGTTGAATGTGGATAGTTGAGGTTTATCCCTCTTCGTTCATGTGGTAGTAAAACTTGGCACGCGCACTCGTATTAACTATCGTTCTTCGCATTTTCCGATAGGTGTACCGTGCGGAGAACCCCTTCGACTTCATGGAAAATATTTCGCTGGAGGGGAAGACCAACTTCTTCGAGAAGAAAGTTGCCGAGTACCAGAAAATGGGCGTCATGTCTAAGGTCGACCACCAGTTCACGCTCGACGCAGACTTCTAAAGCCGCCGCACGAGTTCCCGAGGGAGGAGGGCAAGCGGGGAGGCGCACGTGGGCAAGAGGGGCGGGCCAAAGCGATTTAACCGCCTAACCCTGGGCCACGGCGCTCCTGCCTGCACCCGCGCTAACGACACAGTGCAGTCGTGAGATTGAGCGCTGCGGTGCAGGAGAGACGCGGGAGGCGAATGCCGTGCCTGCGGCTTGCTTGTCGAGGTGGATGCAGAAGCGGAGCCTGGTTTTCTTAGGAGCACTCTGATTTTATTTTTGCTGTCACCATCTTGTCTTTTTAGGCCAAAAGTAGTTCTTGAACAGGCATGGAGGCTGAAGCATTTTACCCCCCCACTTTTTTAAAGGCTACCCTAAGTTGCTCAGTTCATGCTATGTATTTTTATTTCAACGGATGAACTCAGTCGATTCCGTTATTTTCCTGCAGCGCAGACTGAAAGTTTTCATTATTCAGACTCGAGTGGTTGGTTGATGTCGGGCTGTGTTGCTATTCTGCGTTGACGCAAAACAATCAGCTCCATGCAACCGAGCAGCAAAAAATGCAAAGCATATTTTTTGTATTAATAACAAAATTGTGTTTTTTCAGAGATACAGATACCTGGATGGCAAAGATATGGAGTGAAATGTAGCTGCGTTTGGCAGCTGTGGTGAAAGTGATGTTTGGCAATTAACTGCATGAGGGTTATTCAATCCGAAACGGGTTCGTCCAGAGATCCGTTGGTCTTCTGAAGTATTTTTTTAAATAAGTCCCCATGGTTTTTTCTGGCGTGGTGAAATGTGTTAATGATGTTTGCAGATATCGTGTGTGTGAGACGCTCATCAACAGCATTGGAGGTCACATGTATAAAATTGAGCACGTATGAGCGACCGGCAAGAGAAACGGAGCTTTCCATTTATTTGCAAGCAAAGAAGCCGGCACTTTGACCCGTGCTGGTTTGCCAAGATATTCTTCCCACCCAGTTCATACGGTCGCTCTACTGAGCGCGAGTATTCGTTGCGTGAAGAGAGGTCTGTGCTGCTGATGCAAGGAGATTATAGAGTGGTGTCCCAGCTTGTTGCTAATGCGGATCATCTGTGCGGTAACTAGACTCGTGCACACACATGCACGCCTTTCCATCGAGCACTTTTTCAAACGTGCTGTGATCGAGTGCAGATGTTCACTACAACACGTATACTGTAGTGTGCGGTGTCCTGAGCTGCTATGTGCACAAGGTGAGGCAGTTGTCTTTTCTCAGCACTTGAAAAATCGTTTGCAGATGCCTGGGTGCTTGAGTCCAGTCTGTGTACAACCATCTGTGAAAACGAATAATGAACTAATATTGAGTTGTCATGTTAACAGCCTGAGGGCACTGTTTGCAAAGTCGGATCACAGGCCTGTGGTGTATTTATAATCCTTAATAAAGGCGAAATTGTTGGCGTTATCACTTCACCAGCACGAGTGTTTTAAAATAAGGCAAAGTCTAAATATGTGGAGGCTGGTGGCAATGATAATGTTGTCCAGGTCCTCTGTTGGGCTTGCACAATCTTTGAGGTTATCCTAACAAAGCTGTCATAAATGTTCCACTTTTGCATGTTTCATCAGGATAATAGTTGGCTGAGGGTATTGTCGATTCAACACGTGGTCCTTATCGGTTGCTGCTGTTACCGCTTTGTTGCGGCAAAGCTAAACGTTCAGTGCAAATCTCAGTTTCTGAAAGGTGCCTATTAGCGGTGACGTCCTGTGTCCACATGTTGTGGGTGATGTATTAACATGAAGACTCGTGAAAGCTGGACTCCATCCAGGCTAATTTATCTTTTACGTTTTGTATCCATGTAGCCAAAAGTTTTAAATAAAAATGACTGGCATTAATTTCGATTAAGTTGGTGTGGTGCAGTGCTTTTTAATGCTTTGTGCTGGAAGGACTGAAGTAGCTTCTGGATGAGCCTCATTCACTAATTTGATGGTGTATGTGCTGTGAATTACTAAAATAAATATATACACTTTGGTTCTTTTGACAAAAGTCACATAGAAAATTAAATCCAATAATAGAATACGTTTCGATTGCAACACAAGCAGCCATCAGGTAAGAATGAATGAGAAAAAAACACAGTAAACTTAGAAACAATGCAAAAGCCGGCCAACAACAGCCAACACTCCACCTGGCTGACCGCGCTCCAAAGAATGATAAACAAAGACTGCCACTGTCGAGGCCTTAAATAGAGAGGGGGGGGCAGAGGACAATTGAGAGAGTTGTGTGGAATTCCGGACCATAGTGGCCGGAGGAGAGCATGGACTAAACAAACCAGCATGGCAATACTTAGAGCAAGAAAATAGGACGTTTGAGAAGGCAAATTTGGTAAAATTAGGAAGTGTAATGCAATGCAACAGTCAGTTAACACAACGCATAGCCTGGTTGATTACGTTCTTCCAAAGATTGCTAAATTAGAAGTTAAGTGTGAAACAGACAAGCAAGGAAAAATTTAGAGATATAGGAAGTTTTACAACAAAGTGTAATGCAATGCAACACAGTCGGTTAACACAACGCATAGCCTGGTTGCATTCATTTGTATTTGTTGGTGTTGCAATCGAAACGTGTTTTATTATTATTAAACTTATTTCTTCGTGACTACCGAAAGAACCAAAGAGTAATTCCTGCAGTCACGAAAGCTTCGAATCGAGTTTAAATATATACAAACAAGTTCATACAATTACTTAATAGAGTAAACCTAGTTGCCTTTTAGAGCGGATTTAATTCATATATAAGAACCTTAGACTTTATGGCTCTGAAAACATGTCTGCTTGCATTGATACTGTACCATGTTATTGATTTGAACGGCTTTCAATGAATGTCATCCGAAAACAAAACCTTGCTCAGTTGTATTACGGTGGGCAGTGGCAATGCAAGACGACGTGTTCTGACAAAACAAGCGTTTCCTTGGATTTATAAGGGTTGAGTACAATAGCCATTGTAAATCGTTGATCCTTCAGTGATGTTAAACAACAGGACAAGTAAAAATATGATAACCCGTAAAAACAAAGTTTTTCACTATAAATCCTTTATATGCGTGGCATCGGTTTTATTTTATTATTCATTTCTGTTTTTCTTGAGTAAGAGTTTCATTTGTATCACATTTGTATTTTACATTAAATATAAGTTTGTGAAGCAAAATGCATCAAATGAGAACGAACTGTAAAACAGCAATACATAAAATAGGCACACGTTTATTGTTGTTTGCTTTTGATTGGTTAACATTACATTCCATGACAGGCGGAGCTTGCTGTGTTTTCAGTTTCTTACAAAGAGCAAGACAATACATTACAGTACGTCTTCAATGGGCCACAACCCAGCCCACATTGGTCTTTGAAACGGGCGGCGAGAGTCCTCTCGTCCTCTGGCTTGAGATGGCTGCCACCTATGGGTCAGATGATTGTCTGGCAGCATTAAGTAATTGGTAAGTAAATATTTTTAAAAAATTCCCTAAACAGTGTAAAATTTTGAATTTTTTTTTCACGAAAATGCATGGTCACGCACAACGAGTCTGTGCAAAATGTCAGCTCGATTGGATCACGGGAAGTGGGTTAAAAAACGACCGAAAGATTTGCACGGTCGTAAGCAAGCAAGTGAACTTAATATAAAGGATTTAAAAAATAGGACATTCGCGGTCACTGACCGGAAAACATCCTTTTTTTCTTGTCAGCGACGAAACTCTTACATAGCGACTGCTTCAGTGGTCTGTAGAGGGCGTCCTACGATCGGCTTTCTGCAGCAGGTGTAATCGTGCTTGTGAAAAGTAACAAAGCCACGCAGGAGACGGGCGGGGTTAAGCTTGGTTCATGGGAGCAATTTGGGTTAAAAGCAACAGGGCACGCATTACATCGGTGCATTAACAATACACTTGTCCATTCGGCAACAGTCGCCCAATGACCTCTCAACAGCCCAAAAATAAACATTCCAAGTGGAAACAGGCCGACCAGCTCTCAAATGGAGGGAAGGATGTTGTGGATTCTGTTACGCCATTTCGTGCATTAAAACCGAAACATAATGTGAAATGTGGCCACGGTTGATTAATTGAAGCAGTCCCCCCCCCACACGCAAAGCCATTTCTATAAACGGCTGCGTGCTGTGGAGAGGGTTTTGTGGTCTGTGCCCGTTAGATTGGATTGTATTGGATTAGATTATACAAGATCCCAGGCAACGAGAGTGATATCGGTTATTAGACGCAACACACAAAATCCAAATACAAGGAAAAATCCCTCGGCATTTAGATCGAGTACAGCTTCTCCCTTGGGTCAGAAAAATTCATCAATTTTGGTTAAAAATTGGTGCCGACTTCAGCATTTGTTACGCATATAGATTTCTTTAGGTCAAGGGTCTTGTGCTTTGGAATGAGCATTTGGTGGTGCTTGGATCTACATAGTAATGATGATAGCAAATGGGCATTCCACATTCATATGGCAAGTACCATCTGAGTAAAATAACTGTCCATTCAAGTGGTGCAGCATTACTGGACTTATAAGGATGATGATTCTAAAAATAGCACGAGTGGATAATGATAGCGATGCCACTCACTGATGTCGTGGATAGTTGGCTACCTCGAATTTGCTAAATAATTGCAGTCCTGTTTGATCTGCCTATCGATATTCTATTTGTAAACCCTAGAACACCTGTTGCATCATCAAAAACTAAAACATCTGTGCCATGTTGCTGTGATCAATGAAAAGTGGGCTGGCTTGGTTCACGAACCGGGTAGAATGGCTTTGACCAGGATCTTCGTAGCAGCATTTAAGGATCAAGCCCACAGCAATACCACACATGTCATTTTCCACATGTTCTATGTAGACGCAGATCTCGGCAGTGCTTGTGTTGGCCCCTGACAGTGTTTTCGTGCATTTTATCGACTCGAGTCTTGCAATTTTGGGCTGCAGCCTGACTTATTGGCTGGCCTCTGAATTCCCGACTTAAAGAGTAGAATTACGTCACGAAACATTTAAATGAAACATGTAGGCAGCAGGAACATAGAATTTAATATTCAATTTTGTCATAAAAACAGTCTTGACATTTTACTCAAGTATTGCTGCAAGAGACTTGTGAGTTGACCGTCCATGACAGCAAGGTATTACTGAGCCCCTTTGCTCATTTTATGAATGGAACTGAAAACCTTTACTTGTGCTCTCCTTGGAGCCATGTGATGGCGCATTCGACACTGACCAAAACGACACCATCTTTTGCTTAGATCGGCCTAAGGAAATTGTACTAAAAATAAATGATTGATTGGGAAAGCATTACCGAACCCAAGCGTGCATTAAATGGTGTGTTTACATTTATTTTTTTACGAACGCTTCCTTCTGGCTCGGCTGGGGTGGGGGGTGGTGGAGGATGTTTGCGTGGATGTTAAAACGTTGGAATAAAAAACGAGCCATGCTGGGAGGATGGTCCTGCACGCTTGCGTCTGCTATCTAATCTAATTACTGTGGAAATGTAACTCTTAGGTCCATTATCCCAAGGGGTCCTGTTGTTGTTTTCCAGCAGCATTTGTTACAAGGTGAATTTAGCAATTTTCCCACATGCAATTGTGTTGCACTCTTCATATGTTGCGCAGCTTCATATGTTAAAACTGCAGCGTTGTTGCTGCTGTTTTGCAACGCATTTGCACGCTCCTCATCTATTAAGCTCAATGAGGGACCGTTCGTGTCTGTGCTAGGTTTCTTGGGCCGGGGAGGGGGGGGACCCCACAGAGAGCCTGGTGACAGATTTAGGTAAGGAAAGATACCTACTCAGCCTATAGGAAACCCGAGGCCAGGTGGCTCGGTGGTAAACTAAACGGCTCGCAATGTCAATAAACCCTCAGTGATGCCAGGGCGGCCTTCTGGATTCGAACCATGAACCTCTGCAACATCAACGAACGTTCTACCGCTGATCTATGTCGCTGGTTTGGTGACATTCAAAAACCTGGCAGATGTGGGTTTGAACTAAGTTCCGTCTTGTGTCGATTTTCTTTACTCGGTCTCAGTCGATGCTAAATACAGACAATGACGTGTTCAACAACAATGCGATATTTGTATGAACATTCCACCGTTCAACTTCAGCTCTTACGTCGCAAATCCCACAACTTAAACCGGTCTCGAGTCTTCTTGCTTAAACAACCGCTGCTGGAAAGTATTACTCCAGAATCCCCACGGGCAAGAGAGTCTTGAAAGCTATTTTATTTTTGGTGGCAAAACAGACGCTCGTCTGTTTTATTTATGTATCATTTATTGGCGACAGTCGACTAAAACAGGGCGTCATGAATTTCATACAATGGAGCTGTGCTTTGAAGACCATTTTCCAAAACATTCTATTTTTATGTTTCTGTCATCGGGCAATGTTAATCATAATAAACGTTTTTGGGTTAGATCGCGTTATTTATAAATGTGTCGTAACCCTCCACCACCCGACACGGCCAATCAGTAAAAAAATGTCACGTTGACAAAAGACAAATAGTTCACTACTTTAGCCCACCGGTGTGTTGAAGAGTGAATCCACAACATTTACAATTTTTGAGTACGACGTTTCGCTGGTAATTACATCCAGAATCATCGGGCAATTTGCTAAAGTAGTGAACTATTTGTCTCTTGTCAACGCGACACTTTTTTACTGATTGGCCGTGTCGGGTGGTGGAGGGTTACGACACATTTATAAATAACGCGATCTGACCCAAAAACGTTGATTATGATTAATATTGGTCGCGAAAGCCTACGTGTTAAACAGGCAACGTTAATGGTGAATGAGGTCGAGTGTCTTGATGCGTTTCTCTTTTGAAATGTTGATTTTGTTTTCGTCTTCCTAAAATGAGGGGCAATGACTGCCTTTAGAGGTTCTGGAATAACGAGTGTGTCCGATTTGCTTTCTTGCGATGATATTGTAGGCAATGGTGAGCTCCACAAAAATCATACGTAATAGAGGTTTTTTTTTGGGTTAGATCGTGTAAAGATGAATGTGTCGTTAAACCTGCCACCAGCTAATAAGTAAGGTTTGTCACGTAAACAAAACATTGGCATCGTCACTAGTACAGCACACCGGTGTGTTGGAGAGTAAACCCATAACATTTACAATTCGAGTACGACGTTTCGTCAGTAATTACAACTAGCATCATCAGGCAACAGCCAGATTTGTAACGAGTTTTTGTTTACGTGACAAACCTTACTAGTTGGCTGTGTAGGGTGGTGGCGGGTTTAACGACACGTTTATATTTACGCGATCTAACTCCAAAAACCTCTCTCATGGATAATATTGGTCGTGAAAGCCTACGTGTTAAACTGACAAAGCATACAACCAAACATCAATTCAGGCATCAGCCTCTGCCTGGGGCTTCTACACTGTTGCCTTCCTGGAGTAAATTCTGCGATGGATTCACCTGTTTGAGTCTCATCAGCACTGTGACATTTTAAATATACTGCCCAGCTGCCCGGTGTTATAGAAACGAGTCATCCATAAACACCGTAGCGCCCATTCAGTGCAATACGGCAACATTGTTCGAAATGTATATCGTGATGGATTTTGAGTCATAAAATAATTCGCAGACACGGGTCGATTCCACCGTGTTAAACGAAACACGTTGGTCCACAGCCATAGAACCTTTGGGAGCAATGTTTCCCGGCAGCGTTGCCTCCAAACGCAGAGTGGCAGCAAAACGTGCTCCCACATTACCCACAAATCTCATTAAATCACACGCGGTACATTCATTAGAGAGTACTTCCCGCACCTCCTCCCTCATGTCCCCTGGCCTCTCTCTCTCTCCCTCCCCAGCTCTTTGCCTTGTTGGTTTCATTTAATTCCTTCATGAAGCGGCTTACATTGCTTTACAAAGAGGTGCTGTTTGTTTGATTAAACACGTTTGCACTCGCTTCCCCGTCTCGTTAATCGGAGCGCGTCGCACCTACACAGACAGCCTTGTTTGAGTGATCGCCTTATTAGTGACTGCGACGAGGCCGTGCTGAGCAGAGGCGTTAGGATTAAAACAAACCTAATTAACTTTACGCAAGAAAAACCAGCGTGGGACTCGGTCCGCATTTCGACTTGGGACTGCCATAGGATTTGGATTTAGACTCATGACTAATGTGGGATTTTACACAGTGTACTACTAGTATGGGATTAAGCATAGACTTTGGCGGAGTTCAGAACATCAACATCGGAATTAGTTTTTTTACCCTTCTATCTGGCAACTAAACTGACACCTTTTTACAAGGAGTCATGTTTGCATAGACCGCAATACCTGCAGTCATAATACAAACAAAAGACATAACTCTGATAATGTGCACTGTCCTTGAAGTTGA